>JAUPMV010000039.1:0-502186 GCA_030848855.1 Branchinecta sandiegonensis | reverse complement strand
TGGAAAGACTAAAGTGGACAGACTGAAGTGGAAAGAGTAAAGTGGACAGACAATAGTGGAAATGACTAAAATGGAAAGACTAAAGTGGACAGACTAAAGTGGAAAGACTATAGTGGAAAGACTAAAGTGTACAGACTATAGTCGAAAGACTAAAGTGGACAGACTGAAATGGAAAGACTATAGTGGAAAGACTGAAGTGGAAAGACTCCTTGGACAAACTAAAGTGTACACTCTGAAGTGGAGAGAATAAAGTGGAAGGACTATAGTGGAAAGACTAAAGTGGACAGACTATAGTGGAAAGACTATAGTGGAGAGACTGTAGTGGACAGAATAAAGTGGAGACTAGAGTGAAAAGACTAAGGTGGAAAGACTAAAGTGGACAGACTATAGTGGAAAGACTAAAGTGGACAGACTATAGTGGAAAGACGAAAGTGGACAGACTAAAGTGGAATGACTAAATTGGAAAGACTAAAGTGGACAGACGATAGTGGAAATGACTAAAGTGGAAAGACTAAAGTGGACAGAATAAAGTGGACAGACTAAAGTGGAAGACTAAAGTAGACAGACTCTAGTGGAAAGACTTAAGTGAAAAGACTAAGTGGACCGACTAAAGCGGAAAGACTAAAGTGGAAAGACTAAAGTGGACAGACTATAGTGGAAAGACTGAAGTGGACAAAAACTAAAGTGGAAAGACTAAAGTGGAAAGACTATAGTGGAAAGACTATAGTGGAAAGACTGTAGTGGACAGAATTAAGTGGATTCTATAGTGGAAAGACTAAAGTGGACAGAGAATAGTGGAAAGACTAAAGTGGATAGACTAAAGTGGAAAGACTAAAGTGGAAAGACTAAAGTGGACAGACTATAGTGGAAAGACTATAGTGGAAAGACTGTAGTGGACAGAATAAAGTGGAAAGACTAAAGTGGAAAGACTAAATTGGAAAGACTAAATTGGACAGACGATAGTGGAAATGACTAAAGTGGAAAGACTAAAGTGGACAGAATAAAGTGGACAGACTAAAGTGGAAGACTAAAGTAGACAGACTCTAGTGGAAAGACTTAAGTGGAAAGACTAAGTGGACCGACTAAAGTGGAAAGACCAAAGTGGAAAGACTAAAGTGGACAGACTATAGTGGAAAGACTAAAGTGGACAGAGACTAAAGTGGAAAGACTAAAGTGGAAAGACTAAAGTGGACAGACTATAGTGGAAAGACTATAGTGGAAAGACTGTAGTGGAAAGACTAAATTGGAAAGACTAAATTGGACAGACGATAGTGGAAATGACTAAAGTGGAAAGACTAAAGTGGACAGAATAAAGTGGACCGACTAAAGTGGAAGACTAAAGTAGACAGACTCTAGTGGAAAGACTTAAGTGGAAAGACTAAGTGGACCGACTAAAGCGGAAAGACTAAAGCGGAAAGACTAAAGTGGAAAGACTAAAGTGGACAGACTATAGTGGAAAGACTAAAGTGGACAGAGACTGTAGTGGAAAGACTAAAGTGGAAAGACTAAAGTGGACAGACTATAGTAGAAAGACTGAAGTGGACAGACTGAAGTGGAAAAACTAAAGTGGAAAGACTAAAGTGGACAGACTAAAGTGGACAGACTATAGTGGAAAGACTATAGTGGAAAGACTGTAGTGGACAGAATAAAGTGGAAAGACTAAAGTGGAAAGACTAAAGTGGACAGAGAATAGTGGAAAGACTAAAGTGGACAGACTATAGTGGAAAGACTATAGTGGAGAGACTGTAGTGGAAAGACTAAAGTGGAAAGACTAAAGTGGACAGACTATAGTAGAAAGACTGAAGTGGACAGACTGAAGTGGAAAAACTAAAGTGGAAAGACTAAAGTGGACAGACTATACTGGAAAGACTAAAGTGGACAGACTATAGTGGAAAGACTAAAGTGGACAGACTGAAGTGGAAAGAGTAAAGTGGACAGACAATAGTGGAAATGACTAAAATGGAAAGACTAAAGTGGACAGACTAAAGTGGAAAGACTATAGTGGAAAGACTAAAGTGTTCAGACTATAGTCGAAAGACTAAAGTGGACAGACTGAAATGGAAAGACTATAGTGGAAAGACTGAAGTGGAAAGACTCCTTGGACAAACTAAAGTGTACACTCTGAAGTGGAGAGAATAAAGTGGAACGACTATAGTGGAAAGACTAAAGTGGACAGACTATAGTGGAAAGACTATAGTGGAGAGACTGTAGTGGACAGAATAAAGTGGAGACTAGAGTGAAAAGACTAAGGTGGAAAGACTAAAGTGGACAGACTATAGTGGAAAGACTAAAGTGGACAGACTATATTGGAAAGACGAAAGTGGACAGACTAAAGTGGAAAGACTAAATTGGAAAGACTAAAGTGGACAGACGATAGTGGAAATGACTAAAGTGGAAAGACTAAAGTGGACAGAATAAAGTGGACAGACTAAAGTGGAAGACTAAAGTAGACAGACTCTAGTGGAAAGACTTAAGTGAAAAGACTAAGTGGACCGACTAAAGCGGAAAGACTAAAGTGGAAAGACTAAAGTGGACAGACTATAGTGGAAAGACTGAAGTGGACAGAGACTAAAGTGGAAAGACTAAAGTGGAAAGACTATAGTGGAAAGACTATAGTGGAAAGACTGTAGTGGACAGAATTATGTGGATTCTATAGTGGAAAGACTAAAGTGGACAGAGAATAGTGGAAAGACTAAAGTGGATAGACTAAAGTGGAAAGACTAAAGTGGAAAGACTAAAGTGGACAGACTATAGTGGAAAGACTATAGTGGAAAGACTGTAGTGGACAGAATAAAGTGGAAAGACTAAAGTGGAAAGACTAAATTGGAAAGACTAAATTGGACAGACGATAGTGGAAATGACTAAAGTGGAAAGACTAAAGTGGACAGAATAAAGTGGACAGACTAAAGTGGAAGACTAAAGTAGACAGACTCTAGTGGAAAGACTTAAGTGGAAAGACTAAGTGGACCGACTAAAGTGGAAAGACCAAAGTGGAAAGACTAAAGTGGACAGACTATAGTGGAAAGACTAAAGTGGACAGAGACTAAAGTGGAAAGACTAAAGTGGAAAGACTAAAGTGGACAGACTATAGTGGAAAGACTATAGTGGAAAGACTGTAGTGGAAAGACTAAATTGGAAAGACTAAATTGGACAGACGATAGTGGAAATGACTAAAGTGGAAAGACTAAAGTGGACAGAATAAAGTGGACCGACTAAAGTGGAAGACTAAAGTAGACAGACTCTAGTGGAAAGACTTAAGTGGAAAGACTAAGTGGACCGACTAAAGCGGAAAGACTAAAGCGGAAAGACTAAAGCGGAAAGACTAAAGTGGAAAGACTAAAGTGGACAGACTATAGTGGAAAGACTAAAGTGGACAGAGACTAAAGTGGAAAGACTAAAGTGGAAAGACTAAAGTGGACAGACTATAGTGGAAAGACTATAGTGGAAAGACTGTAGTGGACAGAATTAAGTGGATTCTATAGTGGAAAGACTAAAGTGGACAGTGGAAAGACTAAAGTGGACAGACTAAAGTGGAAAGACTAAAGTGGAAAGACTAAAGTGGACAGACTATTGTGGAAAGACTATAGTGGAAAGACTGTAGTGGACAGAATAAAGTGGAAAGACTAAAGTGGAAAGACTAAAGTGGACAGACTATAGTGGAAAGACTATAGTGGAAAGACTGTAGTGGACAGAATAAAGTGGAGAGCATAGTGGAAAGACTATAGTGGACAGAGAATAGTGGAAAGACTAAAGTGGACAGACTATAGTGGAAAGACTATAGTGCAAAGACTGTAGTGGACAGAATAAAGTGGAGAGTATATTGGAAAGACTATAGTGGACAGAGAATAGTGGAAAGACTAAAGTGGACAGACTATAGTGGAAAGACTAAAGTGAAAAGACTAAAGTGGACAGACTATAGTGGAAAGACTAAAGTGGACAGACTAAAGTGGAAAGACTAAAGTGGAAAGACTAAAGTGGACAGACGATAGTGGAAATGACTAAAGTGGAAAGACTAAAGTGGACAGACTACAGTGGACAGACTAAAGTGGAAAGACTAAAGTGGACAGACTCTAGGGGAAAGACTGAAGTGGAAAGACTAAGGGGACAGACTAAAGCGGAAAGACTAAAGTGGAAAGACTAAAGTGGACAGACTATAGTGGAAAGACTATAGTGGAAAGACTGTAGCGGACAGAATAAAGTGGAGACTATAGTGGAAAGACTAAAGTCGACAGACTAAAGTGGAAAGACTAAAGTGGACGGACTAAAGTGGAAAGACTAAAGTGGAAAGACTAAAGTGGACAGACTATAGTGGAAAGACTATAGTGGAAAGACTGTAGTGGACAGAATAAAGTGGAGACTATAGTGGAAAGACTAAAGTGGAAAGACTAAAGTGGAAAGACTAAAGTGGACAAACGATAGTGGAAATGACTACAGTGGAAAGACTAAAGTGGACAGACTAAAGTTGACAGACTAAAGTGGAAAGAGTAAAGTGGACAGACTCCAGTCGAAAGACTGAAGTGAAAGACTAAGTGGACAGACTAAAGCGGAAAGACTAAAGTGGAAAGACTAAAGTGGACAGACTATAGTGGAAAGACTAAAGTGGACAGACTAAAGTGGAAAGACTAAAGTGGACAGAGACTAAAGTGGGAAGACTAAAGTGGAAAGACTAAAGTGGACAGACTATAGTGGAAAGACTATAGTGGAAAGACTGTAGTGGACAGAATTAAGTGGATCCTATAGTGGAAAGACTAAAGTGGACAGAGAATAGTGGAAAGACTAAAGTGGATAGACTAAAGTGGAAAGACTAAAGTGGAAAGACTAAAGTGGACAGACTATAGTGGAAAGACTATAGTGGAAAGACTGTAGTGGACAGAATAAAGTGGAAAGACTAAAGTGGAAAGACTAAAGTGGACAGAGAATAGTGGAAAGACTAAAGTGGACAGACTATAGTGGAAAGACTATAGTGGAGAGACTGTAGTGGAAAGACCATAGTGGAAAGACTGTAGTGGACAGAATAAAGTGGAAAGACTAAAGTGGAAAGACTAAAGTGGACAGAGAATAGTGGAAAGACTAAAGTGGACAGACTATAGTGGAAAGACTATAGTGGAGAGACTGTAGTGGAAAGACTAAAGTGGAAAGACTAAAGTGGACAGACTATAGTAGAAAGACTGAAGTGGACAGACTGAAGTGGAAAAACTAAAGTGGAAAGACTAAAGTGGACAGACTAAAGTGGACAGACTATAGTGGAAAGACTATAGTGGAAAGACTGTAGTGGACAGAATAAAGTGGAAAGACTAAAGTGGAAAGACTAAAGTGGACAGAGAATAGTGGAAAGACTAAAGTGGACAGACTATAGTGGAAAGACTATAGTGGAGAGACTGTAGTGGAAAGACTAAAGTGGAAAGACTAAAGTGGACAGACTATAGTAGAAAGACTGAAGTGGACAGACTGAAGTGGAAAAACTAAAGTGGAAAGACTAAAGTGGACAGACTATACTGGAAAGACTAAAGTGGACAGACTATAGTGGAAAGACTAAAGTGGACAGACTGAAGTGGAAAGAGTAAAGTGGACAGACAATAGTGGAAATGACTAAAATGGAAAGACTAAAGTGGACAGACTAAAGTGGAAAGACTATAGTGGAAAGACTAAAGTGGACAGACTATAGTCGAAAGACTAAAGTGGACAGACTGAAATGGAAAGACTATAGTGGAAAGACTGAAGTGGAAAGACTCCTTGGACAAACTAAAGTGTACACTCTGAAGTGGAGAGAATAAAGTGGAAAGACTATAGTGGAAAGACTAAAGTGGACAGACTATAGTGGAAAGACTATAGTGGAGAGACTGTAGTGGACAGAATAAAGTGGAGACTAGAGTGAAAAGACTAAGGTGGAAAGACTAAAGTGGACAGACTATAGTGGAAAGACTAAAGACGAAAGACTGAAGTGAAAGACTAAGTGGACAGACTAAAGCGGAAAGACTAAAGTGGAAAGACTAAAGTGGACAGACTATACTAGAAAGACTGAAGTGGACAGACTGAAGTGGAAAAACTAAAGTGGAAAGACTAAAGTGGACAGACTATACTGGAAAGACTAAAGTGGACAGACTATAGTGGACCGACTAAAGTGGAAAGACCAAAGTGGAAAGACTAAAGTGGACAGACTATAGTGGAAAGACTAAAGTGGACAGAGACTAAAGTGGAAAGACTAAAGTGGAAAGACTAAAGTGGACAGACTATAGTGGAAAGACTATAGTGGAAAGACTGTAGTGGAAAGACTAAATTGGAAAGACTAAATTGGACAGACGATAGTGGAAATGACTAAAGTGGAAAGACTAAAGTGGACAGAATAAAGTGGACCGACTAAAGTGGAAGACTAAAGTAGACAGACTCTAGTGGAAAGACTTAAGTGGAAAGACTAAGTGGACCGACTAAAGCGGAAAGACTAAAGCGGAAAGACTAAAGTGGAAAGACTAAAGTGGACAGACTATAGTGGAAAGACTAAAGTGGACAGAGACTAAAGTGGAAAGACTAAAGTGGAAAGACTAAAGTGGACAGACTATAGTGGAAAGACTATAGTGGAAAGACTGTAGTGGACAGAATTAAGTGGATTCTATAGTGGAAAGACTAAAGTGGACAGTGGAAAGACTAAAGTGGATAGACTAAAGTGGAAAGACTAAAGTGGAAAGACTAAAGTGGACAGACTATTGTGGAAAGACTATAGTGGAAAGACTGTAGTGGACAGAATAAAGTGGAAAGACTAAAGTGGAAAGACTAAAGTGGACAGACTATAGTGGAAAGACTATAGTGGAAAGACTGTAGTGGACAGAATAAAGTGGAGAGCATAGTGGAAAGACTATAGTGGACAGAGAATAGTGGAAAGACTAAAGTGGACAGACTATAGTGGAAAGACTATAGTGCAAAGACTGTAGTGGACAGAATAAAGTGGAGAGTATATTGGAAAGACTATAGTGGACAGAGAATAGTGGAAAGACTAAAGTGGACAGACTATAGTGGAAAGACTAAAGTGAAAAGACTAAAGTGGACAGACTATAGTGGAAAGACTAAAGTGGACAGACTAAAGTGGAAAGACTAAAGTGGAAAGACTAAAGTGGACAGACGATAGTGGAAATGACTAAAGTGGAAAGACTAAAGTGGACAGACTACAGTGGACAGACTAAAGTGGAAAGACTAAAGTGGACAGACTCTAGGGGAAAGACTGAAGTGGGAAGACTAAGGGGACAGACTAAAGCGGAAAGACTAAAGTGGAAAGACTAAAGTGGACAGACTATAGTGGAAAGACTATAGTGGAAAGACTGTAGCGGACAGAATAAAGTGGAGACTATATTGGAAAGACTAAAGTCGACAGACTAAAGTGGAAAGACTAAAGTGGACGGACTAAAGTGGAAAGACTAAAGTGGAAAGACTAAAGTGGACAGACTATAGTGGAAAGACTATAGTGGAAAGACTGTAGTGGACAGAATAAAGTGGAGACTATAGTGGAAAGACTAAAGTGGAAAGACTAAAGTGGAAAGACTAAAGTGGACAAACGATAGTGGAAATGACTACAGTGGAAAGACTAAAGTGGACAGACTAAAGTTGACAGACTAAAGTGGAAAGAGTAAAGTGGACAGACTCCAGTCGAAAGACTGAAGTGAAAGACTAAGTGGACAGACTAAAGCGGAAAGACTAAAGTGGAAAGACTAAAGTGGACAGACTATGGTGGAAAGACTAAAGTGGACAGACTAAAGTAGAAAGACTAAAGTGGAAAGACTAAAGTGGACAGAGACTAAAGTGGGAAGACTAAAGTGGAAAGACTAAAGTGGACAGACTATAGTGGAAATACTATAGTGGAAAGACTGTAGTGGACAGAATTAAGTGGATCCTATAGTGGAAAGACTAAAGTGGACAGAGAATAGTGGAAAGACTAAAGTGGATAGACTAAAGTGGAAAGACTAAAGTGGAAAGACTAAAGTGGACAGACTATAGTGGAAAGACTATAGTGGAAAGACTGTAGTGGACAGAATAAAGTGGAAAGACTAAAGTGGAAAGACTAAAGTGGACAGAGAATAGTGGAAAGACTAAAGTGGACAGACTATAGTGGAAAGACTATAGTGGAGAGACTGTAGTGGAAAGACCATAGTGGAAAGACTGTAGTGGACAGAATAAAGTGGAAAGACTAAAGTGGAAAGACTAAAGTGGACAGAGAATAGTGGAAAGACTAAAGTGGACAGACTATAGTGGAAAGACTATAGTGGAGAGACTGTAGTGGAAAGACTAAAGTGGAAAGACTAAAGTGGACAGACTATAGTAGAAAGACTGAAGTGGACAGACTGAAGTGGAAAAACTAAAGTGGAAAGACTAAAGTGGACAGACTAAAGTGGACAGACTATAGTGGAAAGACTATAGTGGAAAGACTGTAGTGGACAGAATAAAGTGGAAAGACTAAAGTGGAAAGACTAAAGTGGACAGAGAATAGTGGAAAGACTAAAGTGGACAGACTATAGTGGAAAGACTATAGTGGAGAGACTGTAGTGGAAAGACTAAAGTGGAAAGACTAAAGTGGACAGACTATAGTAGAAAGACTGAAGTGGACAGACTGAAGTGGAAAAACTAAAGTGGAAAGACTAAAGTGGACAGACTATACTGGAAAGACTAAAGTGGACAGACTATAGTGGAAAGACTAAAGTGGACAGACTGAAGTGGAAAGAGTAAAGTGGACAGACAATAGTGGAAATGACTAAAATGGAAAGACTAAAGTGGACAGACTAAAGTGGAAAGACTATAGTGGAAAGACTAAAGTGGACAGACTATAGTCGAAAGACTAAAGTGGACAGACTGAAATGGAAAGACTATAGTGGAAAGACTGAAGTGGAAAGACTCCTTGGACAAACTAAAGTGTACACTCTGAAGTGGAGAGAATAAAGTGGAAAGACTATAGTGGAAAGACTAAAGTGGACAGACTATAGTGGAAAGACTATAGTGGAGAGACTGTAGTGGACAGAATAAAGTGGAGACTAGAGTGAAAAGACTAAGGTGGAAAGACTAAAGTGGACAGACTATAGTGGAAAGACTAAAGACGAAAGACTGAAGTGAAAGACTAAGTGGACAGACTAAAGCGGAAAGACTAAAGTGGAAAGACTAAAGTGGACAGACTATAGTGGAAAGACTAAAGTGGACAGACTAAAGTAGAAAGACTAAAGTGGAAAGACTAAAGTGGACAGAGACTAAAGTGGGAAGACTAAAGTGGAAAGACTAAAGTGGAAAGACTAAAGTGGACAGACTATAGTGGAAAGACTAAAGTGGACAGAGACTAAAGTGGAAAGACTAAAGTGGAAAGACTAAAGTGGACAGACTATAGTGGAAAGACTATAGTGGAAAGACTGTAGTGGACAGAATTAAGTGGATTCTATAGTGGAAAGACTAAAGTGGACAGTGGAAAGACTAATGTGGATAGACTAAAGTGGAAAGACTAAAGTGGAAAGACTAAAGTGGACAGACTATTGTGGAAAGACTATAGTGGAAAGACTGTAGTGGACAGAATAAAGTGGAAAGACTAAAGTGGAAAGACTAAAGTGGACAGACTATAGTGGAAAGACTATAGTGGAAAGACTGTAGTGGACAGAATAAAGTGGAGAGCATAGTGGAAAGACTATAGTGGACAGAGAATAGTGGAAAGACTAAAGTGGACAGACTATAGTGGAAAGACTATAATGCAAAGACTGTAGTGGACAGAATAAAGTGGAGAGTATATTGGAAAGACTATAGTGGACAGAGAATAGTGGAAAGACTAAAGTGGACAGACTATAGTGGAAAGACTAAAGTGAAAAGACTAAAGTGGACAGACTATAGTGGAAAGACTAAAGTGGACAGACTAAAGTGGAAAGACTAAAGTGGAAAGACTAAAGTGGACAGACGATAGTGGAAATGACTAAAGTGGAAAGACTAAAGTGGACAGACTACAGTGGACAGACTAAAGTGGAAAGACTAAAGTGGACAGACTCTAGGGGAAAGACTGAAGTGGAAAGACTAAGGGGACAGACTAAAGCGGAAAGACTAAAGTGGAAAGACTAAAGTGGACAGACTATAGTGGAAAGACTATAGTGGAAAGACTGTAGCGGACAGAATAAAGTGGAGACTATAGTGGAAAGACTAAAGTCGACAGACTAAAGTGGAAAGACTAAAGTGGACGGACTAAAGTGGAAAGACTAAAGTGGAAAGACTAAAGTGGACAGACTATAGTGGAAAGACTATAGTGGAAAGACTGTAGTGGACAGAATAAAGTGGAGACTATAGTGGAAAGACTAAAGTGGAAAGACTAAAGTGGAAAGACTAAAGTGGACAAACGATAGTGGAAATGACTACAGTGGAAAGACTAAAGTGGACAGACTAAAGTTGACAGACTAAAGTGGAAAGAGTAAAGTGGACAGACTCCAGTCGAAAGACTGAAGTGAAAGACTAAGTGGACAGACTAAAGCGGAAAGACTAAAGTGGAAAGACTAAAGTGGACAGACTATAGTGGAAAGACTAAAGTGGACAGACTAAAGTAGAAAGACTAAAGTGGACAGAGAATAGTGGAAAGACTAAAGTGGACAGACTATAGTGGAAAGACTATAGTGGAGAGACTGTAGTGGAAAGACTATAGTGGAAAGACTAAAGTGGACAGACTATAGTGGAAAGACTATAGTGGAAAGACTGTAGTGGACAGAATAAAGTGGAAAGACTAAAGTGGAAAGACTAAAGTGGACAGAGAATAGTGGAAAGACTAAAGTGGACAGACTATAGTGGAAAGACTATAGTGGAGAGACTGTAGTGGAAAGACTAAAGTGGACAGAGAATAGTGGAAAGACTAAAGTGGATAGACTAAAGTGGAAAGACTAAAGTGGAAAGACTAAAGTGGACAGACTATAGTGGAAAGACTATAGTGGAAAGACTGTAGTGGACAGAATAAAGTGGAAAGACTAAAGTGGAAAGACTAAAGTGGACAGAGAATAGTGGAAAGACTAAAGTGGACAGACTATAGTGGAAAGACTATAGTGGAGAGACTGTAGTGGAAAGACTATAGTGGAAAGACTGTAGTGGACAGAATAAAGTGGAAAGACTAAAGTGGAAAGACTAAAGTGGACAGAGAATAGTGGAAAGACTAAAGTGGACAGACTATAGTGGAAAGACTATAGTGGAGAGACTGTAGTGGAAAGACTAAAGTGGAAAGACTAAAGTGGACAGACTATAGTAGAAAGACTGAAGTGGACAGACTGAAGTGGAAAAACTAAAGTGGAAAGACTAAAGTGGACAGACTAAAGTGGACAGACTATAGTGGAAAGACTATAGTGGAAAGACTGTAGTGGACAGAATAAAGTGGAAAGACTAAAGTGGAAAGACTAAAGTGGACAGAGAATAGTGGAAAGACTAAAGTGGACAGACTATAGTAAGAAGACTGAAGTGGACAGACTGAAGTGGAAAAACTAAAGTGGAAAGACTAAAGTGGACAGACTATACTGGAAAGACTAAAGTGGACAGACTATAGTGGAAAGACTAAAGTGGACAGACTGAAGTGGAAAGAGTAAAGTGGACAGACAATAGTGGAAATGACTAAAATGGAAAGACTAAAGTGGACAGACTAAAGTGGAAAGACTATAGTGGAAAGACTAAAGTGGACAGACTATAGTCGAAAGACTAAAGTGGACAGACTGAAATGGAAAGACTATAGTGGAAAGACTGAAGTGGAAAGACTCCTTGGACAAACTAAAGTGTACACTCTGAAGTGGAGAGAATAAAGTGGAAAGACTATAGTGGAAAGACTAAAGTGGACAGACTATAGTGGAAAGACTATAGTGGAGAGACTGTAGTGGACAGAATAAAGTGGAGACTAGAGTGAAAAGACTAAGGTGGAAAGACTAAAGTGGACAGACTATAGTGGAAAGACTAAAGACGAAAGACTGAAGTGAAAGACTAAGTGGACAGACTAAAGCGGAAAGACTAAAGTGGAAAGACTAAAGTGGACAGACTATAGTGGAAAGACTAAAGTGGACAGACTAAAGTAGAAAGACTAAAGTGGAAAGACTAAAGTGGACAGAGACTAAAGTGGGAAGACTAAAGTGGAAAGACTAAAGTGGACAGACTATAGTGGAAAGACTATAGTGGAAAGACTGTAGTGGACAGAATTAAGTGGATCCTATAGTGGAAAGACTAAAGTGGACAGAGAATAGTGGAAAGACTAAAGTGGATAGACTAAAGTGGAAAGACTAAAGTGGAAAGACTAAAGTGGACAGACTATAGTGGAAAGACTATAGTGGAAAGACTGTAGTGGACAGAATAAAGTGGAAAGACTAAAGTGGAAAGACTAAAGTGGACAGAGAATAGTGGAAAGACTTAAGTGGACAGACTATAGTGGAAAGACTATAGTGGAGAGACTGTAGTGGAAAGACTATAGTGGAAAGACTGTAGTGGACAGAACAAAGTGGAAAGACTAAAGTGGAAAGACTAAAGTGGACAGAGAATAGTGGAAAGACTAAAGTGGACAGACTATAGTGGAAAGACTATAGTGGAGAGACTGTAGTGGAAAGACTAAAGTGGAAAGACTAAAGTGGACAGACTATAGTAGAAAGACTGAAGTGGACAGACTGAAGTGGAAAAACTAAAGTGGAAAGACTAAAGTGGACAGACTAAAGTGGACAGACTATAGTGGAAAGACTATAGTGGAAAGACTGTAGTGGACAGAATAAAGTGGAAAGACTAAAGTGGAAAGACTAAAGTGGACAGAGAATAGTGGAGAGACTAAAGTGGACAGACTATAGTGGAAAGACTATAGTGGAGAGACTGTAGTGGAAAGACTAAAGTGGAAAGACTAAAGTGGACAGACTATAGTAGAAAGACTGAAGTGGACAGGCTGAAGTGGAAAAACTAAAGTGGAAAGACTAAAGTGGACAGACTATACTGGAAAGACTAAAGTGGACAGACTATAGTGGAAAGACTAAAGTGGACAGACTGAAGTGGAAAGAGTAAAGTGGACAGACAATAGAGGAAATGACTAAAATGGAAAGACTAAAGTGGATAGACTAAAGTGGAAAGACTATAGTGGAAAGACTAAAGTGGACAGACTATAGTCGAAAGACTAAAGTGGACAGACTGAAATGGAAAGACTATAGTGGAAAGACTGAAGTGGAAAGACTGAAGACTGAAGTGGATCCTATAGTGGAAAGACTAAAGTGGACAGAGAATAGTGGAAAGACTAAAGTGGATAGACTAAAGTGGAAAGACTAAAGTGGAAAGACTAAAGTGGACAGACTATAGTGGAAAGACTATAGTGGAAAGACTGTAGTGGACAGAATAAAGTGGAAAGACTAAAGTGGAAAGACTAAAGTGGACAGAGAATAGTGGAAAGACTAAAGTGGACAGACCATAGTGGAAAGACTATAGTGGAGAGACTGTAGTGGACAGAATAAAGTGGAGACTAGAGTGGAAAGACTAAATTGGAAAGACTAAATTGGACAGACGATAGTGGAAATGACTAAAGTGGAAAGACTAAAGTGGACAGAATAAAGTGGACAGACTAAAGTGGAAGACTAAAGTAGACAGACTCTAGAGAAAGACTTAAGTGGAAAGACTATGTGGACCGACTAAAGCGGAAAGACTAAAGTGGAAAGACTAAAGTGGACAGACTATAGTGGAAAGACTAAAGTGGACAGAGACTAAAGTGGAAAGACTAAAGTGGAAAGACTAAAGTGGACAGACTATAGTGGAAAGACTATAGAGGAAAGACTGTAGTGGAAAGACTAAATTGGAAAGACTAAATTGGACAGACGATAGTGGAAATGACTAAAGTGGAAAGACTAAAGTGGACAGAATAAAGTGGACCGACTAAAGTGGAAGACTAAAGTAGACAGACTCTAGTGGAAAGACTTAAGTGGAAAGACTAAGTGGACCGACTAAAGCGGAAAGACTAAAGCGGAAAGACTAAAGTGGAAAGACTAAAGTGGACAGACTATAGTGGAAAGACTAAAGTGGACAGAGACTAAAGTGGAAAGACTAAAGTGGAAAGACTAAAGTGGACAGACTATAGTGGAAAGACTATAGTGGAAAGACTGTAGTGGACAGAATTATGTGGATTCTATAGTGGAAAGACTAAAGTGGACAGTGGAAAGACTAAAGTGGATAGACTAAAGTGGAAAGACTAAAGTGGAAAGACTAAAGTGGACAGACTATTGTGGAAAGACTATAGTGGAAAGACTGTAGTGGACAGAATAAAGTGGAAAGACTAAAGTGGAAAGATTAAAGTGGACAGACTATAGTGGAAAGACTATAGTGGAAAGACTGTAGTGGACAGAATAAAGTGGAGAGCATAGTGGAAAGACTATAGTGGACAGAGAATAGTGGAAAGACTAAAGTGGACAGACTATAGTGGAAAGCCTATAGTGCAAAGACTGTAGTGGACAGAATAAAGTGGAGAGTATATTGGAAAGACTATAGTGGACAGAGAATAGTGGAAAGACTAAAGTGGACAGACTATAGTGGAAAGAATAAAGTGAAAAGACTAAAGTGGACAGACTATAGTGGAAAGACTAAAGTGGACAGACTAAAGTGGAAAGACTAAAGTGGAAAGACTAAAGTGGACAGACGATAGTGGAAATGACTAAAGTGGATAGACTAAAGTGTACAGACTACAGTGGACAGACTAAAGTGGAAAGACTAAAGTGGACAGACTCTAGGGGAAAGACTGAAGTGGAAAGACTAAGGGGACAGACTAAAGCGGAAAGACTAAAGTGGAAAGACTAAAGTGGACAGACTATAGTGGAAAGACTATAGTGGAAAGACTTTAGCGGACAGAATAAAGTGGAGACGATAGTGGAAAGACTAAAGTCGACAGACTAAAGTGGAAAGACTAAAGTGGACGGACTAAAGTGGAAAGACTAAAGTGGACAGACTATAGTGGAAAGACTATAGTGGGTAGACTGTAGTGGACAGAATAAAGTGGAGACTATAGTGGAAAGACTAAAGTGGAAAGACTAAAGTGGACAAACGATAGTGGAAATGACTACAGTGGAAAGACTAAAGTGGACAGACTAAAGTTGACAGACTAAAGTTGAAAGACTAAAGTGGACAGACTCCAGTCGAAAGACTGAAGTGAAAGACTAAGTGGACAGACTAAAGCGGAAAGACTAAAGTGGAAAGACTAAAGTGGACAGACTATAGTGGAAAGACTAAAGTGGACAGACTAAAGTAGAAAGACTAAAGTGGAAAGACTATAGTGGACAGACTATAGTGGAAAGACTATAGTGGAAAGACTTTAGTGGATAGAATAAAGTGGAGACTATAGTGGAAAGACTAAAGTGGAAAGACTAAAGTGGACAGAGATTAGTGGAAAGACTAAAGTGGACAGACTAAAGTGGACAGACTAAAGTGGAAAGACTAAAGTGGACAGACTATAGTGGAAAGACTATAGTGGAAAGACTGTAGTGGACAGAATAAAGTGGAGACTAGAGTGGAAAGACTAAGGTGGAAAGACTAAAGTGGACAGACTATAGTGGAAAGACTAAAGTGGACAGACTATAGTGGAAAGACGAAAGTGGACAGACGAAAGTGGAAAGACTAAATTGGAAAAACTAAAGTGGACAGACGATAGTGGAAATGACTAAAGTGGAAAGACTAAAGTGGACAGAATAAAGTGGACAGACTAAAGTGGAAGACTAAAGTAGACAGACTCTAGTGGAAAGACTTAAGTGGAAAGACTAAGTGGACCGTCTAAAGCGGAAAGACTAAAGTGGAAAGACTAAAGTGGACAGACTATAGTGGAAAGACTAAAGTGGACAGAGACTAAAGTGGAAAGACTAAAGTGGAAAGACTAAAGTGGACAGACTATAGTGGAAAGACTATAGTGGAAAGACTGTAGTGGAAAGACTAAATTGGAAAGACTAAATTGGACAGACGATAGTGGAAATGACTAAAGTGGAAAGACTAAAGTGGACAGAATAAAGTGGACCGACTAAAGTGGAAGACTAAAGTAGACAGACTCTAGTGGAAAGACTTAAGTGGAAAGACTAAGTGGACCGACTAAAGCGGAAAGACTAAAGCGGAAAGACTAAAGTGGAAAGACTAAAGTGGACAGACTATAGTGGAAAGACTAAAGTGGACAGAGACTAAAGTGGAAAGACTAAAGTGGAAAGACTAAAGTGGACAGACTATAGTGGAAAGACTATAGTGGAAAGACTGTAGTGGACAGAATTAAGTGGTTTCTATAGTGGAAAGACTAAAGTGGACAGTGGAAAGACTAAAGTGGATAGACTAAAGTGGAAAGACTAAAGTGGAAAGACTAAAGTGGACAGACTATAGTGGAAAGACTATAGTGGAAAGACTGTAGTGGACAGAATAAAGTGGAAAGACTAAAGTGGAAAGACTAAAGTGGACAGACTATAGTGGAAAGACTATAGTGGAAAGACTAAAGTGGACAGACTATAGTGGAAAGACTAAAGTGGACCGACTAAAGTGGAAAGACTAAAGTGGAAAGACTAAAGTGGACAGACGATAGTGGAAATGACTAAAGTGGAAAGACTAAAGTGGACAGACTACAGTGGACAGACTAAAGTGGAAAGACTAAAGTGGACAGACTCTAGGGGAAAGACTGAAGTGGAAAGACTAAGGGGACAGACTAAAGCGGAAAGACTAAAGTGGAAAGACTAAAGTGGACAGACTATAGTGGAAAGACGATAGTGGAAAGACTGTAGTGGACAGAATAAAGTGGAGACTATAGTGGAAAGACTAAAGTGGACAGACTATAGTGGAAAGACTATAGTGGAAAGACTGTAGTGGACAGAAATAAGTGGATTCTATAGTGGAAAGACTAAAGTGGACAGTGGAAAGACTAAAGTCGACAGACTAAAGTGGAAAGACTAAAGTGGACAGACTAAAGTGGAAAGACTAAAGTGGAAAGACTAAAGTGGACAGACTATAGTGGAAAGACTATAGTGGAAAGACTGTAGTGGACAGAATAAAGTGGAGACTATAGTGGAAAGACTAAAGTGGAAAGACTAAAGTGGAAAGACTAAAGTGGACAGACGATAGTGGAAATGACTACAGTGGAAAGACTAAAGTGGACAGACTAAAGTTGACAGACTAAAGTGGAAAGACTAAAGTGGACAGACTCTAGTCGAAAGACTGAAGTGAAAGACTAAGTGGACAGACTAAAGGGGAAAGACTAAAGTGGCCAGACTAAAGTGGCCAGACTAAAGTGGACAGACTATAGTGGAAAGACTAAAGTGGACAGAGACTAAAGTGGAAAGACTAAAGTGGAAAGACTAAAGTGGACAGACTATAGTGGAAAGACTATAGTGGAAAGACTGTAGTGGAAAGACTAAATTGGAAAGACTAAATTGGACAGACGATAGTGGAAATGACTAAAGTGGAAAGACTAAAGTGGACAGAATAAAGTGGACCGACTAAAGTGGAAGACTAAAGTAGACAGACTCTAGTGGAAAGACTTAAGTGGAAAGACTAAGTGGACCGACTAAAGCGGAAAGACTAAAGCGGAAAGACTAAAGTGGAAAGACTAAAGTGGACAGACTATAGTGGAAAGACTAAAGTGGACAGAGACTAAAGTGAAAAGACTAAAGTGGAAAGACTAAAGTGGACAGACTATAGTGGAAAGACTATAGTGGAAAGACTGTAGTGGACAGAATTAAGTGGATTCTATAGTGGAAAGACTAAAGTGGACAGTGGAAAGACTAAAGTGGATAGACTAAAGTGGAAAGACTAAAGTGGAAAGACTAAAGTGGACAGACTATAGTGGAAAGACTATAGTGGAAAGACTGTAGTGGACAGAATAAAGTGGAAAGACTAAAGTGGAAAGACTAAAGTGGACAGACTATAGTGGAAAGATTATAGTGGAAAGACTAAAGTGGACAGACTATAGTGGAAAGACTAAAGTGGACCGACTAAAGTGGAAAGACTAAAGTGGAAAGACTAAAGTGGACAGACGATAGTGGAAATGACTAAAGTGGAAAGACTAAAGTGGACAGACTACAGTGGACAGACTAAAGTGGAAAGACTAAAGTGGACAGACTCTAGGGGAAAGACTGAAGTGGAAAGACTAAGGGGACAGACTAAAGCGGAAAGACTAAAGTGGAAAGACTAAAGTGGACAGACTATAGTGGAAAGACGATAGTGGAAAGACTGTAGTGGACAGAATAAAGTGGAGACTATAGTGGAAAGACTAAAGTCGACAGACTAAAGTGGAAAGACTAAAGTGGACAGACTAAAGTGGAAAGACTAAAGTGGAAAGACTAAAGTGGACAGACTATAGTGGAAAGACTATAGTGGAAAGACTGTAGTGGACAGAATAAAGTGGAGACTATAGTGGAAAGACTAAAGTGGAAAGACTAAAGTGGACAGACGATAGTGGAAATGACTACAGTGGAAAGACTAAAGTGGACAGACTAAAGTTGACAGACTAAAGTGGAAAGACTAAAGTGGACAGACTCTAGTCGAAAGACTGAAGTGAAAGACTAAGTGGACAGACTAAAGCGGAAAGACTAAAGTGGAAAGACTAAAGTGGCCAGACTATAGTGGAAAGACTAAAGTGGACAGACTAAAGTGGAAAGACTAAAGTGGAAAGACTAAAGTGGACAGACTATAGTGGAAAGACTATAGTGGAAAGACTGTAGTGGATAGAATAAAGTGGAGACTATAGTGGAAAGACTAAAGTGGAAAGACTAAAGTGGATAGAGACTAGTGGAAAGACTAAAGTGGATAGACTAAAGTGGACAGACTATAGTGGAAAGACTAAAGTGGACAGACTAAAGTGGAAAGACTAAAGTGGAAAGACTAAAGTGGACAGACGATAGTGGAAATGACTAAAGTGGAAAGACTAAAGTGGACAGACTAAAGTGGACAGACTAAAGTGGAAAGACTAAAGTGGACAGACTTCAGTGGAAAGACTATAGTGGAAAGACTGCAGTGGACAGAATAAAGTGGAGACTATAGTGGAAAGACTAAAGTGGACAGAGATTAGTGGAAAGACTAAAGTGGACAGACTATAGTGGAAAGACTAAAGTGGACAGACTAAAGTGGAAAGACTAAAGCGGAAAGACTAAAGTGGACAGACTATAGTGGAAAGACTGTAGTGGACAGAATAAAGTGGAGAATATAGTGGAAAGTCTAAAGTTGAAAGACTAAACTGGACAGAGAATAGTGGAAAGACTAAAGTGGAAAGACTGTCCTGGACAGAATAAAGTGGAGACTATAGTGGAAAGACTAAAGTGGAAAGACTAAAGTGGACAGACTATAGTGGAAAGTCTATAGTGGAAAGACTGTACTGGACAGAATAAAGTGGAGACTATAGTGGAAAGACTAAAGTGGACAGAGAATAGTGGAAAGACTAAAGTGGACAGACTAAAGTGGACAGACTATAGTGGAAAGACTATAGTGGAAAGACTGTACTGGACAGAATAAAGTGGAGACTATAGTGGAAAGACTAAAGTGGACAGAGAATAGTGGAAAGACTAAAGTGGACAGACTATAGTGGAAAGACTGTAGTAGACAGAATAAAGTGGAGACTATAGTGGAAAGACTAAAGTGGACAGAGAATAGTGGAAAGACTAAAGTGGACAGACTATAGTGGAAAGACTATAGTGGAAAGACTGTAGTGGACAGAATAAAGTGGAGACTATAGTGGAAAGACTAAAGTGGAAAGACAAAAGTGGCCAGACTATAGTGGAAAGACTGAAGTGGACAGACTAAAGTGGAAAAACTAAAGTGGAAAGACTAAAGTGGACAGACAATATTGGAAAGACTGTAGTGGACAGAATATAGTGTAGACTATAGTGGAAAGACTAAAGTGAGCAGAGAATAGTGGAAAGACTAAAGTGGAAAGACTATAGTGGAAAGACTGTAGTGGACAGAATAAAGTGGAGACTATAGTGGAAAGACAAAAGTGGAAAGACTAAAGTGGACAGACTATAGTGGAAAGACTGAAGTGGAAAGACTAACTGGACAGACTAAAGTGGAAAGACTATAGTGGAAAGACTAAAGTGGAAAGACTCAGTGGACAAACTAAAGTGTACACACTGAAGTGGAGAGAATAAAGTGGAAAGACTAAAGTGGAAAGACTAAAGTGGACAGACTATAGTGGAAAGACTAAATTGGACAGACTAAAGTGGAAAGACTAAAGTGGAAAGACTAAAGTGGACAGACTATAGTGGAAAGACTAAAGTAGACAGACTATAGTGGAAAGACTAAAGTGGACAGACTAAAGTGGAAAGACTAAAGTGGACAGACGATTGTGGAAAGACTAAAGTGGACAGACTATAGTGGAAAGACTATAGTGGAGATACTGTAGTGGACAGAATAAAGTGGAGACTATAGTGGAAAGTCTAAAGTGGAAAGACGAAAGTGGACAGAGAATAGTGGAAAGACTAAAGTGGAAAGACTGCAGTGGACAGAATAAAGAGGAGACTATAGTGGAAAGACTAAAGTGGAAAGACTAAAGTGGACAGACTATAGTGGAAAGACTATAGTGGAAAGACTGTAGTGGACAGAATAAAGTGGAGACTATAGTGGAATGACTATAGTGGAAAGACTATAGTGGAAAGACTGTAGTGGACAGAATAAAGTGGAGACTATAGTGGAAAGACTAAAGTGGAAAGACTAAAGTGGACAGACTATAGTAGAAAGACTGAAGTGGACAGATTGAAGTGGAAAAACTAAAGTGGACAGACTAAAGTGGAAAGACTAAAGTGGAAAGACTAAAGTGGACAGACGATAGTGGAAATGACTAAAGTGGAAAGACTAAAGTGGACAGACTACAGTGGACAGACTAAAGTGGAAAGACTAAAGTGGACAGACTCTAGGGGAAAGACTGAAGTGGAAAGACTTAGGGGACAGACTAAAGCGGAAAGACTAAAGTGGAAAGACTAATGTGGACAGACTATAGTGGAAAGACTATAGTGGAAAGACTGTAGTGGACAGAATAAAGTGAAGACTATAGTGGAAAGACTAAAGTCGACAGACTAAAGTGGAAAGACTAAAGTCGACAGACTAAAGTGGAAAGACTAAAGTGGAAAGACTAAAGTGGACAGACTATAGTGGAAAGACTGTAGTGGACAGAATAAAGTGGAGACTATAGTGGAAAGACTAAAGTGGAAAGACTAAAGTGGAAAGACTAAAGTGGACAGACGATAGTGGAAATGACTACAGTGGAAAGACTAAAGTGGACAGACTAAAGTTGACAGACTAAAGTGGAAAGACTAAAGTGGACAGACTCTAGTCGAAAGACTGAAGTGAAAGACTAAGTGGACAGACTAAAGCGGAAAGACTAAAGTGGAAAGACTAAAGTGGACAGACTATAGTGGAAAGACTAAAGTGGACAGACTAAAGTGGAAAGACTATAGTGGAAAGACTAAAGTGGACAGACTATAGTGGAAAGACTATAGTGGAAAGACTTTAGTGGATAGAATAAAGTGGAGACTATAGTGGAAAGACTAAAGTGGAAAGACTAAAGTGGACAGTGAATAGTGGAAAGACTAAAGTGGACAGACTATAGTGGAAAGACTATAGTGGAAAGACTGTAGTGGACAGAATAAAGTGGAGACTATAGTGGAAAGACTAAAGTGGAAAGACAAAAGTGGCCAGACTATAGTGGAAAGACTGAAGTGGACAGACTAAAGTGGAAAAACTAAAGTGGAAAGACTAAAGTGGACAGACAATATTGGAAAGACTGTAGTGGACAGAATATAGTGTAGACTATAGTGGAAAGACTAAAGTGGGCAGAGAATAGTGGAAAGACTAAAGTGGAAAGACTATAGTGGAAAGACTGTAGTGGACAGAATAAAGTGGAGACTATAGTGGAAAGACAAAAGTGGAAAGACTAAAGTGGACAGACTATAGTGGAAAGACTGAAGTGGAAAGACTAACTGGACAGACTAAAGTGGAAAGACTATAGTGGAAAGACTAAAGTGGAAAGACTCAGTGGACAAACTAAAGTGTACACACTGAAGTGGAGAGAATAAAGTGGAAAGACTAAAGTGGAAAGACTAAAGTGGACAGACTATAGTGGAAAGACTAAATTGGACAGACTAAAGTGGAAAGACTAAAGTGGAAAGACTAAAGTGGACAGACTATAGTGGAAAGACTAAAGTAGACAGACTATAGTGGAAAGACTAAAGTGGACAGACTAAAGTGGAAAGACTAAAGTGGACAGACGATTGTGGAAAGACTAAAGTGGACAGACTATAGTGGAAAGACTATAGTGGAGATACTGTAGTGGACAGAATAAAGTGGAGACTATAGTGGAAAGTCTAAAGTGGAAAGACGAAAGTGGACAGAGAATAGTGGAAAGACTAAAGTGGAAAGACTGCAGTGGACAGAATAAAGAGGAGACTATAGTGGAAAGACTAAAGTGGAAAGACTAAAGTGGACAGACTATAGTGGAAAGACTATAGTGGAAAGACTGTAGTGGACAGAATAAAGTGGAGACTATAGTGGAATGACTATAGTGGAAAGACTATAGTGGAAAGACTGTAGTGGACAGAATAAAGTGGAGACTATAGTGGAAAGACTAAAGTGGAAAGACTAAAGTGGACAGACTATAGTAGAAAGACTGAAGTGGACAGATTGAAGTGGAAAAACTAAAGTGGACAGACTAAAGTGGAAAGACTAAAGTGGAAAGACTAAAGTGGACAGACGATAGTGGAAATGACTAAAGTGGAAAGACTAAAGTGGACAGACTACAGTGGACAGACTAAAGTGGAAAGACTAAAGTGGACAGACTCTAGGGGAAAGACTGAAGTGGAAAGACTTAGGGGACAGACTAAAGCGGAAAGACTAAAGTGGAAAGACTAAAGTGGACAGACTATAGTGGAAAGACTATAGTGGAAAGACTGTAGTGGACAGAATAAAGTGAAGACTATAGTGGAAAGACTAAAGTCGACAGACTAAAGTGGAAAGACTAAAGTCGACAGACTAAAGTGGAAAGACTAAAGTGGAAAGACTAAAGTGGACAGACTATAGTGGAAAGACTGTAGTGGACAGAATAAAGTGGAGACTATAGTGGAAAGACTAAAGTGGAAAGACTAAAGTGGAAAGACTAAAGTGGACAGACGATAGTGGAAATGACTACAGTGGAAAGACTAAAGTGGACAGACTAAAGTTGACAGACTAAAGTGGAAAGACTAAAGTGGACAGACTCTAGTCGAAAGACTGAAGTGAAAGACTAAGTGGACAGACTAAAGCGGAAAGACTAAAGTGGAAAGACTAAAGTGGACAGACTATAGTGGAAAGACTAAAGTGGACAGACTAAAGTGGAAAGACTATAGTGGAAAGACTAAAGTGGACAGACTATAGTGGAAAGACTATAGTGGAAAGACTTTAGTGGATAGAATAAAGTGGAGACTATAGTGGAAAGACTAAAGTGGAAAGACTAAAGTGGACAGAGAATAGTGGAAAGACTAAAGTGGACAGACTATAGTGGAAAGACTATAGTGGAAAGACTGTAGTGGACAGAATAAAGTGGAGACTATAGTGGAAAGACTAAAGTGGACAGACTATAGTGGAAAGACTATAGTGGAAAGACTGTAGTGGACAGAATAAAGTGGAGACTATAGTGGAAAGACTAAAGTGGAAAGACTAAAGTGGACAGACGATAGTGGAAATGACTACAGTGGAAAGACTAAAGTGGACAGACTAAAGTTGACAGACTAAAGTGGAAAGACTAAAGTGGACAGACTCTAGTCGAAAGACTGAAGTGAAAGACTAAGTGGACAGACTAAAGCGGAAAGACTAAAGTGGAAAGACTAAAGTGGCCAGACTATAGTGGAAAGACTAAAGTGGACAGACTAAAGTGGAAAGACTAAAGTGGAAAGACTAAAGTGGACAGACTATAGTGGAAAGACTATAGTGGAAAGACTGTAGTGGATAGAATAAAGTGGAGACTATAGTGGAAAGACTAAAGTGGAAAGACTAAAGTGGATAGAGACTAGTGGAAAGACTAAAGTGGATAGACTAAAGTGGACAGACTATAGTGGAAAGACTAAAGTGGACAGACTAAAGTGGAAAGACTAAAGTGGAAAGACTAAAGTGGACAGACGATAGTGGAAATGACTAAAGTGGAAAGACTAAAGTGGACAGACTAAAGTGGACAGACTAAAGTGGAAAGACTAAAGTGGACAGACTTCAGTGGAAAGACTATAGTGGAAAGACTGTAGTGGACAGAATAAAGTGGAGACTATAGTGGAAAGACTAAAGTGGACAGAGATTAGTGGAAAGACTAAAGTGGACAGACTATAGTGGAAAGACTAAAGTGGACAGACTAAAGTGGAAAGACTAAAGCGGAAAGACTAAAGTGGACAGACTATAGTGGAAAGACTGTAGTGGACAGAATAAAGTGGAGAATATAGTGGAAAGTCTAAAGTTGAAAGACTAAACTGGACAGAGAATAGTGGAAAGACTAAAGTGGAAAGACTGTCCTGGACAGAATAAAGTGGAGACTATAGTGGAAAGACTAAAGTGGAAAGACTAAAGTGGACAGACTATAGTGGAAAGTCTATAGTGGAAAGACTGTACTGGACAGAATAAAGTGGAGACTATAGTGGAAAGACTAAAGTGGACAGAGAATAGTGGAAAGACTAAAGTGGACAGACTAAAGTGGACAGACTATAGTGGAAAGACTATAGTGGAAAGACTGTACTGGACAGAATAAAGTGGAGACTATAGTGGAAAGACTAAAGTGGACAGAGAATAGTGGAAAGACTAAAGTGGACAGACTATAGTGGAAAGACTGTAGTAGACAGAATAAAGTGGAGACTATAGTGGAAAGACTAAAGTGGACAGAGAATAGTGGAAAGACTAAAGTGGACAGACTATAGTGGAAAGACTATAGTGGAAAGACTGTAGTGGACAGAATAAAGTGGAGACTATAGTGGAAAGACTAAAGTGGAAAGACAAAAGTGGCCAGACTATAGTGGAAAGACTGAAGTGGACAGACTAAAGTGGAAAAACTAAAGTGGAAAGACTAAAGTGGACAGACAATATTGGAAAGACTGTAGTGGACAGAATATAGTGTAGACTATAGTGGAAAGACTAAAGTGGGCAGAGAATAGTGGAAAGACTAAAGTGGAAAGACTATAGTGGAAAGACTGTAGTGGACAGAATAAAGTGGAGACTATAGTGGAAAGACAAAAGTGGAAAGACTAAAGTGGACAGACTATAGTGGAAAGACTGAAGTGGAAAGACTAACTGGACAGACTAAAGTGGAAAGACTATAGTGGAAAGACTAAAGTGGAAAGACTCAGTGGACAAACTAAAGTGTACACACTGAAGTGGAGAGAATAAAGTGGAAAGACTAAAGTGGAAAGACTAAAGTGGACAGACTATAGTGGAAAGACTAAATTGGACAGACTAAAGTGGAAAGACTAAAGTGGAAAGACTAAAGTGGACAGACTATAGTGGAAAGACTAAAGTAGACAGACTATAGTGGAAAGACTAAAGTGGACAGACTAAAGTGGAAAGACTAAAGTGGACAGACGATTGTGGAAAGACTAAAGTGGACAGACTATAGTGGAAAGACTATAGTGGAGATACTGTAGTGGACAGAATAAAGTGGAGACTATAGTGGAAAGTCTAAAGTGGAAAGACGAAAGTGGACAGAGAATAGTGGAAAGACTAAAGTGGAAAGACTGCAGTGGACAGAATAAAGAGGAGACTATAGTGGAAAGACTAAAGTGGAAAGACTAAAGTGGACAGACTATAGTGGAAAGACTATAGTGGAAAGACTGTAGTGGACAGAATAAAGTGGAGACTATAGTGGAATGACTATAGTGGAAAGACTATAGTGGAAAGACTGTAGTGGACAGAATAAAGTGGAGACTATAGTGGAAAGACTAAAGTGGAAAGACTAAAGTGGACAGACTATAGTAGAAAGACTGAAGTGGACAGATTGAAGTGGAAAAACTAAAGTGGACAGACTAAAGTGGAAAGACTAAAGTGGAAAGACTAAAGTGGACAGACGATAGTGGAAATGACTAAAGTGGAAAGACTAAAGTGGACAGACTACAGTGGACAGACTAAAGTGGAAAGACTAAAGTGGACAGACTCTAGGGGAAAGACTGAAGTGGAAAGACTTAGGGGACAGACTAAAGCGGAAAGACTAAAGTGGAAAGACTAAAGTGGACAGACTATAGTGGAAAGACTATAGTGGAAAGACTGTAGTGGACAGAATAAAGTGAAGACTATAGTGGAAAGACTAAAGTCGACAGACTAAAGTGGAAAGACTAAAGTCGACAGACTAAAGTGGAAAGACTAAAGTGGAAAGACTAAAGTGGACAGACTATAGTGGAAAGACTGTAGTGGACAGAATAAAGTGGAGACTATAGTGGAAAGACTAAAGTGGAAAGACTAAAGTGGACAGACGATAGTGGAAATGACTACAGTGGAAAGACTAAAGTGGACAGACTAAAGTTGACAGACTAAAGTGGAAAGACTAAAGTGGACAGACTCTAGTCGAAAGACTGAAGTGAAAGACTAAGTGGACAGACTAAAGCGGAAAGACTAAAGTGGAAAGACTAAAGTGGACAGACTATAGTGGAAAGACTAAAGTGGACAGACTAAAGTGGAAAGACTATAGTGGAAAGACTAAAGTGGACAGACTATAGTGGAAAGACTATAGTGGAAAGACTTTAGTGGATAGAATAAAGTGGAGACTATAGTGGAAAGACTAAAGTGGAAAGACTAAAGTGGACAGTGAATAGTGGAAAGACTAAAGTGGACAGACTATAGTGGAAAGACTATAGTGGAAAGACTGTAGTGGACAGAATAAAGTGGAGACTATAGTGGAAAGACTAAAGTGGAAAGACAAAAGTGGCCAGACTATAGTGGAAAGACTGAAGTGGACAGACTAAAGTGGAAAAACTAAAGTGGAAAGACTAAAGTGGACAGACAATATTGGAAAGACTGTAGTGGACAGAATATAGTGTAGACTATAGTGGAAAGACTAAAGTGGGCAGAGAATAGTGGAAAGACTAAAGTGGAAAGACTATAGTGGAAAGACTGTAGTGGACAGAATAAAGTGGAGACTATAGTGGAAAGACAAAAGTGGAAAGACTAAAGTGGACAGACTATAGTGGAAAGACTGAAGTGGAAAGACTAACTGGACAGACTAAAGTGGAAAGACTATAGTGGAAAGACTAAAGTGGAAAGACTCAGTGGACAAACTAAAGTGTACACACTGAAGTGGAGAGAATAAAGTGGAAAGACTAAAGTGGAAAGACTAAAGTGGACAGACTATAGTGGAAAGACTAAATTGGACAGACTAAAGTGGAAAGACTAAAGTGGAAAGACTAAAGTGGACAGACTATAGTGGAAAGACTAAAGTAGACAGACTATAGTGGAAAGACTAAAGTGGACAGACTAAAGTGGAAAGACTAAAGTGGACAGACGATTGTGGAAAGACTAAAGTGGACAGACTATAGTGGAAAGACTATAGTGGAGATACTGTAGTGGACAGAATAAAGTGGAGACTATAGTGGAAAGTCTAAAGTGGAAAGACGAAAGTGGACAGAGAATAGTGGAAAGACTAAAGTGGAAAGACTGCAGTGGACAGAATAAAGAGGAGACTATAGTGGAAAGACTAAAGTGGAAAGACTAAAGTGGACAGACTATAGTGGAAAGACTATAGTGGAAAGACTGTAGTGGACAGAATAAAGTGGAGACTATAGTGGAATGACTATAGTGGAAAGACTATAGTGGAAAGACTGTAGTGGACAGAATAAAGTGGAGACTATAGTGGAAAGACTAAAGTGGAAAGACTAAAGTGGACAGACTATAGTAGAAAGACTGAAGTGGACAGATTGAAGTGGAAAAACTAAAGTGGACAGACTAAAGTGGAAAGACTAAAGTGGAAAGACTAAAGTGGACAGACGATAGTGGAAATGACTAAAGTGGAAAGACTAAAGTGGACAGACTACAGTGGACAGACTAAAGTGGAAAGACTAAAGTGGACAGACTCTAGGGGAAAGACTGAAGTGGAAAGACTTAGGGGACAGACTAAAGCGGAAAGACTAAAGTGGAAAGACTAAAGTGGACAGACTATAGTGGAAAGACTATAGTGGAAAGACTGTAGTGGACAGAATAAAGTGAAGACTATAGTGGAAAGACTAAAGTCGACAGACTAAAGTGGAAAGACTAAAGTCGACAGACTAAAGTGGAAAGACTAAAGTGGAAAGACTAAAGTGGACAGACTATAGTGGAAAGACTGTAGTGGACAGAATAAAGTGGAGACTATAGTGGAAAGACTAAAGTGGAAAGACTAAAGTGGAAAGACTAAAGTGGACAGACGATAGTGGAAATGACTACAGTGGAAAGACTAAAGTGGACAGACTAAAGTTGACAGACTAAAGTGGAAAGACTAAAGTGGACAGACTCTAGTCGAAAGACTGAAGTGAAAGACTAAGTGGACAGACTAAAGCGGAAAGACTAAAGTGGAAAGACTAAAGTGGACAGACTATAGTGGAAAGACTAAAGTGGACAGACTAAAGTGGAAAGACTATAGTGGAAAGACTAAAGTGGACAGACTATAGTGGAAAGACTATAGTGGAAAGACTTTAGTGGATAGAATAAAGTGGAGACTATAGTGGAAAGACTAAAGTGGAAAGACTAAAGTGGACAGAGAATAGTGGAAAGACTAAAGTGGACAGACTATAGTGGAAAGACTATAGTGGAAAGACTGTAGTGGACAGAATAAAGTGGAGACTATAGTGGAAAGACTAAAGTGGAAAGACAAAAGTGGCCAGACTATAGTGGAAAGACTGAAGTGGACAGACTAAAGTGGAAAAACTAAAGTGGAAAGACTAAAGTGGACAGACAATATTGGAAAGACTGTAGTGGACAGAATATAGTGTAGACTATAGTGGAAAGACTAAAGTGGGCAGAGAATAGTGGAAAGACTAAAGTGGAAAGACTATAGTGGAAAGACTGTAGTGGACAGAATAAAGTGGAGACTATAGTGGAAAGACAAAAGTGGAAAGACTAAAGTGGACAGACTATAGTGGAAAGACTGAAGTGGAAAGACTAACTGGACAGACTAAAGTGGAAAGACTATAGTGGAAAGACTAAAGTGGAAAGACTCAGTGGACAAACTAAAGTGTACACACTGAAGTGGAGAGAATAAAGTGGAAAGACTAAAGTGGAAAGACTAAAGTGGACAGACTATAGTGGAAAGACTAAATTGGACAGACTAAAGTGGAAAGACTAAAGTGGAAAGACTAAAGTGGACAGACTATAGTGGAAAGACTAAAGTAGACAGACTATAGTGGAAAGACTAAAGTGGACAGACTAAAGTGGAAAGACTAAAGTGGACAGACGATTGTGGAAAGACTAAAGTGGACAGACTATAGTGGAAAGACTATAGTGGAGATACTGTAGTGGACAGAATAAAGTGGAGACTATAGTGGAAAGTCTAAAGTGGAAAGACGAAAGTGGACAGAGAATAGTGGAAAGACTAAAGTGGAAAGACTGCAGTGGACAGAATAAAGAGGAGACTATAGTGGAAAGACTAAAGTGGAAAGACTAAAGTGGACAGACTATAGTGGAAAGACTATAGTGGAAAGACTGTAGTGGACAGAATAAAGTGGAGACTATAGTGGAATGACTATAGTGGAAAGACTATAGTGGAAAGACTGTAGTGGACAGAATAAAGTGGAGACTATAGTGGAAAGACTAAAGTGGAAAGACTAAAGTGGACAGACTATAGTAGAAAGACTGAAGTGGACAGATTGAAGTGGAAAAACTAAAGTGGACAGACTAAAGTGGAAAGACTAAAGTGGAAAGACTAAAGTGGACAGACGATAGTGGAAATGACTAAAGTGGAAAGACTAAAGTGGACAGACTACAGTGGACAGACTAAAGTGGAAAGACTAAAGTGGACAGACTCTAGGGGAAAGACTGAAGTGGAAAGACTTAGGGGACAGACTAAAGCGGAAAGACTAAAGTGGAAAGACTAAAGTGGACAGACTATAGTGGAAAGACTATAGTGGAAAGACTGTAGTGGACAGAATAAAGTGGAGACTATAGTGGAAAGACTAAAGTCGACAGACTAAAGTGGAAAGACTAAAGTCGACAGACTAAAGTGGAAAGACTAAAGTGGAAAGACTAAAGTGGACAGACTATAGTGGAAAGACTGTAGTGGACAGAATAAAGTGGAGACTATAGTGGAAAGACTAAAGTGGAAAGACTAAAGTGGAAAGACTAAAGTGGACAGACGATAGTGGAAATGACTACAGTGGAAAGACTAAAGTGGACAGACTAAAGTTGACAGACTAAAGTGGAAAGACTAAAGTGGACAGACTCTAGTCGAAAGACTGAAGTGAAAGACTAAGTGGACAGACTAAAGCGGAAAGACTAAAGTGGAAAGACTAAAGTGGACAGACTATAGTGGAAAGACTAAAGTGGACAGACTAAAGTGGAAAGACTATAGTGGAAAGACTAAAGTGGACAGACTATAGTGGAAAGACTATAGTGGAAAGACTTTAGTGGATAGAATAAAGTGGAGACTATAGTGGAAAGACTAAAGTGGAAAGACTAAAGTGGACAGAGATTAGTGGAAAGACTAAAGTGGACAGACTAAAGTGGAAAGACTAAAGTGGACAGACGATAGTGAAAATGACTGAAATGGAAAGACTAAAGTGGACAGACTAAAGTGGACAGACTAAAGTGGAAAGACTAAAGTGGACAGACTATAGTGGAAAGACTATAGTGGAAAGACTGTAGTGGACAGAATAAAGTGGAGAGTATAGTGGAAAGACTAAAGTGGACAGAGAATAGTGGAAAGACTAAAGTGGACAGACTATAGTGGAAAGACTAAATTGGAAAGACTAAAGTGGACAGACGATAGTGGAAATGACTAAAGTGGAAAGACTAAAGTGGACAGAATAAAGTGGACAGACTAAAGTGGAAGACTAAAGTAGACAGACTCTAGTGGAAAGACTTAAGTGGAAAGACTAAGTGGACCGACTAAAGCGGAAAGACTAAAGTGGAAAGACTAAAGTGGACAGACTATAGTGGAAAGACTAAAGTGGACAGAGACTAATGTGGAAAGACTAAAGTGGAAAGACTAAAGTGGACAGACTAAAGTGGAAGACTAAAGTGGACAGACTATAGTGGAAAGACTAAAGTGGACAGAGACTAATGTGGAAAGACTAAAGTGGAAAGACTAAAGTGGACAGACTAAAGTGGACAGACTAAAGTGGAAGACTAAAGTAGACAGACTCTAGTGGAAAGACTTAAGTGGAAAGACTAAGTGGACCGACTAAAGCGGAAAGACTAAAGTGGAAAGACTAAAGTGGACAGACTATAGTGGAAAGACTAAAGTGGACAGAGACTAATGTGGAAAGACTAAAGTGGAAAGACTAAAGTGCACAGACTATATTGGAAAGACTATAATGGAAAGACTGTAGTGGGCAGAATTAAGTGGACACTATAGTGGAAAGACTAAAGTGGACAGAGAATAGTGGAAAGACTAAAGTGGATAGACTAAAGTGGAAAGACTAAAGTGGAAAGACTAAAGTGGACAGACTATAGTGGAAAGACTATAGTGGAAAGACTGTAGTGGACAGAATAAAGTGGAAAGACTAAAGTGGAAAGACTAAAGTGGACAGACTATAGTGGAAAGACTATAGTGGAAAGACTGTAGTGGACAGAAGAAAGTGGAGAGTATAATGGAAAGAATATAGTGGACAGAGAATAGTGGAAAGACTAAAGTGGACCGACTATAGTGGAAAGACTATAGTGGAAAGACTGTAGTGGACAGAATAAAGTGGAGAGTATAGTGGAAAGACTATAGTGGGCAGAGAATAGTTGAAAGACTAAAGTGGACAGACTATAGTGGAAAGACTATCGTGGAGAGACTGTAGTGGACAGAATAAAGTGGACAGACTATAGTGGAAAGACTATAGTGGAAAGACTGTAGCGGACAGAATAAAGTGGAGACTATAGTGGAAAGACTAAAGTCGACAGACTAAAGTGGAAAGACTAAAGTGGACAGACTAAAGTGGAAAGACTAAAGTGGAAAGACTAAAGTGGACAGACTATAGTGGAAAGACTATAGTGGAAAGACTGTAGTGGACAGAATAAAGTGGAGACTATAGTGGAAAGACTAAAGTGGAAAGACTAAAGTGGAAAGACTAAAGTGGACAAACGATAGTGGAAATGACTACAGTGGAAAGACTAAAGTGGACAGACTAAAGTTGACAGATTAAAGTGGAAAGACTAAAGTGGACAGACTCCAGTCGAAAGATTGAAGTGAAAGACTAAGTGGACAGACTAAAGCGGAAAGACTAAAGTGGAAAGACTAAAGTGGACAGACTATAGTGGAAAGACTAAAGTGGACAGACTAAAGTAGAAAGACTAAAGTGGAAAGACTATAGTGGACAGACTATAGTGGAAAGACTATAGTGGAAAGACTTTAGTGGATAGAATAAAGTGGAGACTATAGTGGAAAGACTAAAGTGGAAAGACTAAAGTGGACAGAGATTAGTGGAAAGACTAAAGTGGACAGACTAAAGTGGACAGACTAAAGTGGAAAGACTAAAGTGGACAGACTATAGTGGAAAGACTATAGTGGAAAGACTGTAGTGGACAGAATAAAGTGGAGACTAGAGTGGAAAGACTAAGGTGGAAAGACTAAAGTGGACAGACTATAGTGGAAAGACTAAAGTGGACAGACTATAGTGGAAAGACGAAAGTGGACAGACTAAAGTGGAAAGACTAAATTGGAAAAACTAAAGTGGACAGACGATAGTGGAAATGACTAAAGTGGAAAGACTAAAGTGGACAGAATAAAGTGGACAGACTAAAGTGGAAGACTAAAGTAGACAGACTCTAGTGGAAAGACTTAAGTGGAAAGACTAAGTGGACCGACTAAAGCGGAAAGACTAAAGTGGAAAGACTAAAGTGGACAGACTATAGTGGAAAGACTAAAGTGGACAGAGACTAAAGTGGAAAGACTAAAGTGGAAAGACTAAAGTGGACAGACTATAGTGGAAAGACTATAGTGGAAAGACTGTAGTGGAAAGACTAAATTGGAAAGACTAAATTGGACAGACGATAGTGGAAATGACTAAAGTGGAAAGACTAAAGTGGACAGAATAAAGTGGACCGACTAAAGTGGAAGACTAAAGTAGACAGACTCTAGTGGAAAGACTTAAGTGGAAAGACTAAGTGGACCGACTAAAGCGGAAAGACTAAAGCGGAAAGACTAAAGTGGAAAGACTAAAGTGGACAGACTATAGTGGAAAGACTAAAGTGGACAGAGACTAAAGTGGAAAGACTAAAGTGGAAAGACTAAAGTGGACAGACTATAGTGGAAAGACTATAGTGGAAAGACTGTAGTGGACAGAATTAAGTGGATTCTATAGTGGAAAGACTAAAGTGGACAGTGGAAAGACTAAAGTGGATAGACTAAAGTGGAAAGACTAAAGTGGAAAGACTAAAGTGGACAGACTATAGTGGAAAGACTACAGTGGAAAGACTGTAGTGGACAGAATAAAGTGGAAAGACTAAAGTGGAAAGACTAAAGTGGACAGACTATAGTGGAAAGACTATAGTGGAAAGACTAAAGTGGACAGACTATAGTGGAAAGACTAAAGTGGACCGACTAAAGTGGAAAGACTAAAGTGGAAAGACTAAAGTGGACAGACGATAGTGGAAATGACTAAAGTGGAAAGACTAAAGTGGACAGACTACAGTGGACAGACTAAAGTGAAAAGACTAAAATGGACAGACTCTAGGGGAAAGACTGAAGTGGAAAGACTAAGGGGACAGACTAAAGCGGAAAGACTAAAGTGGAAAGACTAAAGTGGACAGACTATAGTGGAAAGACGATAGTGGAAAGACTGTAGTGGACAGAATAAAGTGGAGACTATAGTGGAAAGACTAAAGACGACAGACTAAAGTGGAAAGACTAAAGTGGACAGACTAAAGTGGAAAGACTAAAGTGGAAAGACTAAAGTGGAAAGACTAAAGTGGACAGACGATAGTGGAAATGACTACAGTGGAAAGACTAAAGTGGACAGACTAAAGTTGACAGACTAAAGTGGAAAGACTAAAGTGGACAGACTCTAGTCGAAAGACTGAAGTGAAAGACTAAGTGGACAGACTAAAGCGGAAAGACTAAAGTGGAAAGACTAAAGTGGCCAGACTATAGTGGAAAGACTAAAGTGGACAGACTAAAGTGGAAAGACTAAAGTGGAAAGACTAAAGTGGACAGACTATAGTGGAAAGACTATAGTGGAAAGACTGTAGTGGATAGAATAAAGTGGAGACTATAGTGGAAAGACTAAAGTGGAAAGACTAAAGTGGATAGAGACTAGTGGAAAGACTAAAGTGGACAGACTATAGTGAAAAGACTAAAGTGGAAAGACTAAAGTGGATAGACTAAAGTGGACAGACTATAGTGGAAAGACTAAAGTGGACAGACTAAAGTGGAAAGACTAAAGTGGAAAGACTAAAGTGGACAGACGATAGTGGAAATGACTAAAGTGGAAAGACTAAAGTGGACAGACTAAAGTGGACAGACTAAAGTGGAAAGACTAAAGTGGACAGACTTCAGTGGAAAGACTATAGTGGAAAGACTGTAGTGGACAGAATAAAGTGGAGACTATAGTGGAAAGACTAAAGTGGACAGAGATTAGTGGAAAGACTAAACTGGACAGACTATAGTGGAAAGACTAAAGTGGACAGACTAAAGTGGAAAGACTAAAGTGGAAAGACTAAAGTGGAAAGACTAAAGTGGACAGACTATAGTGGAAAGACTGTAGTGGACAGAATAAAGTGGAGAATATAGTGGATAGTCTAAAGTGGAAAGACTAAACTGAACAGAGAATAGTGGAAAGACTAAAGTGGAAAGACTGTCCTGGACAGAATAAAGTGGAGACTATAGTGGAAAGACTAAAGTGGAAAGACTAAAGTGGACAGACTATAGTGGAAAGACTATAGTGGAAAGACTGTACTGGACAGAATAAAGTGGAGACTATAGTGGAAAGACTAAAGTGGACAGAGAATAGTGGAAAGACTAAAGTGGACAGACTAAAGTGGACAGACTATAGTGGAAAGACTATAGTGGAAAGACTGTACTGGACAGAATAAAGTGGAGACTATAGTGGAAAGACTAAAGTGGACAGAGAATAGTGGAAAGACTAAAGTGGACAGACTATAGTGGAAAGACTGTAGTGGACAGAATAAAGTGGAGACTATAGTGGAAAGACTAAAGTGGACAGAGAATAGTGGAAAGACTAAAGTGGACAGACTATAGTGGAAAGACTATAGTGGAAAGACTGTAGTGGACAGAATAAAGTGGAGACTATAGTGGAAAGACTAAAGTGGAAAGACTAAAGTGGCCAGACTATAGTGGAAAGACTGAAGTGGACAGACTAAAGTGGAAAAACTAAAGTGGAAAGACTAAAGTGGACAGACAATATTGGAAAGACTGTAGTGGACAGAATATAGTGTAGACTATAGTGGAAAGACTAAAGTGGGCAGAGAATAGTGGAAAGACTAAAGTGGAAAGACTATAGTGGAAAGACTGTAGTGGACAGAATAAAGTGGAGACTATAGTGGAAAGACTAAAGTGGAAAGACTAAAGTGGACAGACTATAGTGGAAAGACTGAAGTGGAAAGACTAACTGGACAGACTAAAGTGGAAAGACTATAGTGGAAAGACTAAAGTGGAAAGACTCAGTGGACAAACTAAAGTGTACACACTGAAGTGGAGAGAATAAAGTGGAAAGACTAAAGTGGAAAGACTAAAGTGGACAGACTATAGTGGAAAGACTAAAGTGGACTGACTAAAGTGGAAAGACTAAAGTGGAAAGACTAAAGTGGACAGACTATAGTGGAAAGACTAAAGTAGACAGACTATAGTGGAAAGACTAAAGTGGACAGACTAAAGTGGAAAGACTAAAGTGGACAGACGATAGTGGAAAGACTAAAGTGGACAGACTATAGTGGAAAGACTATAGTGGAGATACTGTAGTGGACAGAATAAAGTGGAGACTATAGTGGAAAGTCTAAAGTGGAAAGACGAAAGTGGACAGAGAATAGTGGAAAGACTAAAGTGGAAAGACTGCAGTGGACAGAATAAAGTGGAGACTATAGTGGAAAGACTAAAGTGGAAAGACTAAAGTGGACAGACTATAGTGGAAAGACTATAGTGGAAAGACTGTAGTGGACAGAATAAAGTGGAGACTATAGTGGAATGACTATAGTGGAAAGACTATAGTGGAAAGACTGTAGTGGACAGAATAAAGTGGAGACTATAGTGGAAAGACTAAAGTGGAAAGACTAAAGTGGACAGACTATAGTAGAAAGACTGAAGTGGACAGACTGAAGTGGAAAAACTAAAGTGGACAGAATAAAGTGGAAAGACTAAAGTGGAAAGACTAAAGTGGACAGACGATAGTGGAAATGACTAAAGTGGAAAGACTAAAGTGGACAGACTACAGTGGACAGACTAAAGTGGAAAGACTAAAGTGGACAGACTCTAGGGGAAAGACTGAAGTGGAAAGACTAAGGGGACAGACTAAAGCGGAAAGACTAAAGGAAAGACTAAAGTGGACAGACTATAGTGGAAAGACTATAGTGGAAAGACTGTAGTGGACAGAATAAAGTGGAGACTATAGTGGAAAGACTAAAGTCGACAGACTAAAGTGGAAAGACTAAAGTCGACAGACTAAAGTGGAAAGACTAAAGTGGAAAGACTAAAGTGGACAGACTATAGTGGAAAGACTATAGTGGAAAGACTGTAGTGGACGGAATAAAGTGGAGACTATAGTGGAAAGACTAAAGTGGAAAGACTAAAGTGGAAAGACTAAAGTGGACAGACGATAGTGGAAATGACTACAGTGGAAAGACTAAAGTGGACAGACTAAAGTTGACAGACTAAAGTGGAAAGACTAAAGTGGACAGACTCTAGTCGAAAGACTGAAGTGAAAGACTAAGTGGACAGACTAAAGCGGAAAGACTAAAGTGGAAAGACTAAAGTGGACAGACTATAGTGGAAAGACTAAAGTGGACAGACTAAAGTGGAAAGACTATAGTGGAAAGACTAAAGTGGACAGACTATAGTGGAAAGACTTTAGTGGATAGAATAAAGTGGAGACTATAGTGGAAAGACTAAAGTGGAAAGACTAAAGTGGACAGAGATTAGTGGAAAGACTAAAGTGGACAGACTAAAGTGGACAGACTAAAGTGGACAGACGATAGTGGAAATGACTGAAATGGAAAGACTAAAGTGGACAGACTAAAGTGGACAGACTAAAGTGGAAAGACTAAAGTGGACAGACTATAGTGGAAAGACTATAGTGGAAAGACTGTAGTGGACAGAATAAAGTGGAGAGTATAGTGGAAAGACTAAAGTGGACAGAGAATAGTGGAAAGACTAAAGTGGACAGACTATAGTGGAAAGACTATAGTGGAGAGACTGTAGTGGACAGAATAAAGTGGAGACTAGAGTGGAAAGACTAAGGTGGAAAGACTAAAGTGGACAGAGTATAGTGGAAAGACTAAAGTGGACAGACTATAGTGGAAAGACGAAAGTGGACAGACTAAAGTGGAAAGACTAAATTGGAAAGACTAAAGTGGACAGACGATAGTGGAAATGACTAAAGTGGAAAGACTAAAGTGGACAGAATAAAGTGGACAGACTAAAGTGGAAGACTAAAGTAGACAGACTCTAGTGGAAAGACTTAAGTGGAAAGACTAAGTGGACCGACTAAAGCGGAAAGACTAAAGTGGAAAGACTAAAGTGGACAGACTATAGTGGAAAGACTAAAGTGGACAGAGACTAATGTGGAAAGACTAAAGTTGAAAGACTAAAGTGCACAGACTATATTGGAAAGACTATAGTGGAAAGACTGTAGTGGGCAGAATTAAGTGGACACTATAGTGGAAAGACTAAAGTGGACAGAGAATAGTGGAAAGACTAAAGTGGATAGACTAAAGTGGAAAGACTAAAGTGGAAAGACTAAAGTGGACAGACTATAGTGGAAAGACTATAGTGGAAAGACTGTAGTGGACAGAATAAAGTGGAAAGACTAAAGTGGAAAGACTAAAGTGGACAGACTATAGTGGAAAGACTATAGTGGAAAGACTGTAGTGGACAGAAGAAAGTGGAGAGTATAGTGGAAAGAATATAGTGGACAGAGAATAGTGGAAAGACTAAAGTGGACAGACTATAGTGGAAAGACTATAGTGGAAAGACTGTAGTGGACAGAATAAAGTGGAGAGTATAGTGGAAAGACTATAGTGGACAGAGAATAGTTGAAAGACTAAAGTGGACAGACTATAGTGGAAAGACTATCGTGGAGAGACTGTAGTGGACAGAATAAAGTGGAGACTATAGTGGAAAGACTAAAGTGGAAAGACTAAAGTGGAAAGACTAAAGTGGACAGACTATAGTGGAAAGACTAAAGTGGACAGACTATAGTGGAAAGACTAAAGTGGACAGACTAAAGTGGAAAGACTAAAGTGGAAGGACAAAAGTGGACAGACGATAGTGGAAATGACTAAAGTGGAAAACTAAAGTGGACAGACTACAGTGGACAGACTAAAGTGGAAAGACGAAAGTGGACAGACTCTAGGGGAAAGACTGAAGTGGAAAGACTGAGGAGACAGACTAAAGCGGAAAGACTAAAGTGGAAAGACTAAAGTGGACAGACTATAGTGGAAAGACTATAGTGGAAAGACTGTAGTGGACAGAATAAAGTGGAGACTATAGTGGAAAGACTAAAGTCGAAAGACTAAAGTGGAAAGACTAAAGTGGACAGACTAAAGTGGAAAGACTAAAGTGGAAAGACTAAAGTGGACAGACTATAGTGGAAAGACTATAGTGGAAAGACTGTAGTGGACAGAATAAAGTGGAGACTATAGTGGAAAGACTAAAGTGGAAAGACTAAAGTGGAAAGACTAAAGTGGACAGACGATAAGGGAAATGACTACAGTGGAAAGACTAAAGTGGACAGACTAAAGTTGACAGACTAAAGTGGAAAGACTAAAGTGGACAGACTCTAGTCGAAAGACTGAAGTGAAAGACTAAGTGGACAGACTAAAGCGGAAAGACTAAAGTGGAAAGACTAAAGTGGACAGACTATAGTGGAAAGACTAAAGTGGACAGACTAAAGTGGAAAGACTAAAGTGGAAAGACTAAAGTGGACAGACTATAGTGGAAAGACTATAGTGGAAAGACTTTAGTGGATAGAATAAAGTGGAGACTATAGTGGAAAGACTAAAGTGGAAAGACTAAAGTGGACAGAGATTAGTGGACAGACTAAAGTGGACAGACTATAGTGAAAAGACTAAAGTGGAAAGACTAAAGTGGATAGACTAAAGTGGACAGACTATAGCGGAAAGACTAAAGTGGGCAGACTAAAGTGAAAAGACTAAAGTGGAAAGACTAAAGTGGACAGACGATAGTGGAAATGACTAAAGTGAAAAGACTAAAGTGGACAGACTAAAGTGGACAGACTAAAGTGGACAGACTAATGTGGAAAGACTAAAGTGGACAGACTCTAGTGGAAAGACTGAAGTGGAAAGACTAAGTGGACAGACTAAAGCGGAAAGACTAAAGTGGAAAGACTTATGGAAAGACTAAAGTGGATAGACTCTAGTGGAAAGACTGAAGTGGAAAGACTAAGTGGACAGACTAAAGTGGAAAGACTAAAGTGGACAGACTAAAGTGGAAAGACTAAAGTGGAAGGACTAAAGTGGACAGACTATAGTGGAAAGACTAAAGTGGACGGACTAAAGTGGAAAGACTAAAGTGGAAAGACGATAGTGGAAATGACTAAAGTGGAAAGACTAAAGTGGACAGACTAAAGTTGACAGACTAAAGTGGAAAGACTAAAGTGGACAGAATCTAGTCGAAAGACTGAAGTGGAAAGACTAAGTGGACGGACTAAAGCAGAAAGACTAAAGTGGAAAGACTAAAGTGGACAGACTATAGTGGAAAGACTAAAGTGGACAGACTAAAGTGGAAAGACTAAAGTGGAAAGACTAAAGTGGACAGACTATAGTGGAAAGACTATAGTGGAAAGACTGTAGTGGACAGAATAAAGTGGAGACTATAGTGGAATGACTATAGTGGAAAGACTATAGTGGAAAGACTGTAGTGGACAGAAGAAAGTGGAGACTATAGTGGAAAGACTAAAGTGGAAAGACTAAAGTGGACAGACTATAGTAGAAAGACTGAAGTGGACAGACTGAAGTGGAAAAACTAAAGTGGACAGAATAAAGTGGAAAGACTAAAGTGGAAAGACTAAAGTGGACAGACGATAGTGGAAATGACTAAAGTGGAAAGACTAAAGTGGACAGACTACAGTGGACAGACTAAAGTGGAAAGACTAAAGTGGACAGACTCTAGGGGAAAGACTGAAGTGGAAAGACTAAGGGGACAGACTAAAGCGGAAAGACTAAAGGAAAGACTAAAGTGGACAGACTATAGTGGAAAGACTATAGTGGAAAGACTGTAGTGGACAGAATAAAGTGGAGACTATAGTGGAAAGACTAAAGTCGACAGACTAAAGTGGAAAGACTAAAGTCGACAGACTAAAGTGGAAAGACTAAAGTGGAAAGACTAAAGTGGACAGACTATAGTGGAAAGACTATAGTGGAAAGACTGTAGTGGACGGAATAAAGTGGAGACTATAGTGGAAAGACTAAAGTGGAAAGACTAAAGTGGAAAGACTAAAGTGGACAGACGATAGTGGAAATGACTACAGTGGAAAGACTAAAGTGGACAGACTAAAGTTGACAGACTAAAGTGGAAAGACTAAAGTGGACAGACTCTAGTCGAAAGACTGAAGTGAAAGACTAAGTGGACAGACTAAAGCGGAAAGACTAAAGTGGAAAGACTAAAGTGGACAGACTATAGTGGAAAGACTATAGTGGAAAGACTAAAGTGGACAGACTATAGTGGAAAGACTTTAGTGGATAGAATAAAGTGGAGACTATAGTGGAAAGACTAAAGTGGAAAGACTAAAGTGGACAGAGATTAGTGGAAAGACTAAAGTGGACAGACTAAAGTGGACAGACTAAAGTGGACAGACGATAGTGGAAATGACTGAAATGGAAAGACTAAAGTGGACAGACTAAAGTGGACAGACTAAAGTGGAAAGACTAAAGTGGACAGACTATAGTGGAAAGACTATAGTGGAAAGACTGTAGTGGACAGAATAAAGTGGAGAGTATAGTGGAAAGACTTAAGTGGACAGAGAATAGTGGAAAGACTAAAGTGGACAGACTATAGTGGAAAGACTATAGTGGAGAGACTGTAGTGGACAGAATAAAGTGGAGACTAGAGTGGAAAGACTAAGGTGGAAAGACTAAAGTGGACAGAGTATAGTGGAAAGACTAAAGTGGACAGACTATAGTGGAAAGACGAAAGTGGACAGACTAAAGTGGAAAGACTAAATTGGAAAGACTAAAGTGGACAGACGATAGTGGAAATGACTAAAGTGGAAAGACTAAAGTGGACAGAATAAAGTGGACAGACTAAAGTGGAAGACTAAAGTAGACAGACTCTAGTGGAAAGACTTAAGTGGAAAGACTAAGTGGACCGACTAAAGCGGAAAGACTAAAGTGGAAAGACTAAAGTGGACAGACTATAGTGGAAAGACTAAAGTGGACAGAGACTAATGTGGAAAGACTAAAGTTGAAAGACTAAAGTGCACAGACTATATTGGAAAGACTATAGTGGAAAGACTGTAGTGGGCAGAATAAAGTGGACACTATAGTGGAAAGACTAAAGTGGACAGAGAATAGTGGAAAGACTAAAGTGGATAGACTAAAGTGGAAAGACTAAAGTGGAAAGACTAAAGTGGACAGACTATAGTGGAAAGACTATAGTGGGAAGACTGTAGTGGACAGAATAAAGTGGAAAGACTAAAGTGGAAAGACTAAAGTGGACAGACTATAGTGGAAAGACTATAGTGGAAAGACTGTAGTGGACAGAAGAAAGTGGAGAGTATAGTGGAAAGAATATAGTGGACAGAGAATAGTAGAAAGACTAAAGTGGACAGACTATAGTGGAAAGACTATAGTGGAAAGACTGTAGTGGACAGAATAAAGTGGAGAGTATAGTGGAAAGACTATAGTGGACAGAGAATAGTTGAAAGACTAAAGTGGACAGACTATAGTGGAAAGACTATCGTGGAGAGACTGTAGTGGACAGAATAAAGTGGAGACTATAGTGGAAAGACTAAAGTGGAAAGACTAAAGTGGAAAGACTAAAGTGGACAGACTATAGTGGAAAGACTAAAGTGGACAGACTATAGTGGAAAGACTAAAGTGGACAGACTAAAGTGGAAAGACTAAAGTGGAAGGACAAAAGTGGACAGACGACAGTGGAAATGACTAAAGTGGAAAACTAAAGTGGACAGACTACAGTGGACAGACTAAAGTGGAAAGACGAAAGTGGACAGACTCTAGGGGAAAGACTGAAGTGGAAAGACTGAGGAGACAGACTAAAGCGGAAAGACTAAAGTGGAAAGACTAAAGTGGACAGACTATAGTGGAAAGACTATAGTGGAAAGACTGTAGTGGACAGAATAAAGTGGAGACTATAGTGGAAAGACTAAAGTCGAAAGACTAAAGTGGAAAGACTAAAGTGGACAGACTAAAGTGGAAAGACTAAAGTGGAAAGACTAAAGTGGACAGACTATAGTGGAAAGACTATAGTGGAAAGACTGTAGTGGACAGAATAAAGTGGAGACTATAGTGGAAAGACTAAAGTGGAAAGACTAAAGTGGAAAGACTAAAGTGGACAGACGATAAGGGAAATGACTACAGTGGAAAGACTAAAGTGGACAGACTAAAGTTGACAGACTAAAGTGGAAAGACTAAAGTGGACAGACTCTAGTCGAAAGACTGAAGTGAAAGACTAAGTGGACAGACTAAAACAAAGACTAAAGTGGAAAGACTAAAGTGGACAGACTATAGTGGAAAGACTAAAGTGGACAGACTAAAGTGGAAAGACTAAAGTGGAAAGACTAAAGTGGACAGACTATAGTGGAAAGACTAAAGTGGACAGAGAATAGTGGAAAGACTAAAGTGGACAGACTATAGTGGAAAAACTATAGCGGAAAGACTAAAGTGGGCAGACTAAAGTGAAAAGACTAAAGTGGAAAGACTAAAGTGGACAGACGATAGTGGAAATGACTAAAGTGAAAAGACTAAAGTGGACAGACTAAAGTGGACAGACTAAAGTGGACAGACTAAAGTGGAAAGACTAAAGTGGACAGACTCTAGTGGAAAGACTGAAGTGGAAAGACTAAGTGGACAGACTAAAGCGGAAAGACTAAAGTGGAAAGACTTATGGAAAGACTAAAGTGGATAGACTCTAGTGGAAAGACTGAAGTGGAAAGACTAAGTGGACAGACTAAAGTGGAAAGACTAAAGTGGACAGACTAAAGTGGAAAGACTAAAGTGGAAGGACTAAAGTGGACAGACTATAGTGGAAAGACTAAAGTGGACGGACTAAAGTGGAAAGACTAAAGTGGAAAGACGATAGTGGAAATGACTAAAGTGGAAAGACTAAAGTGGACAGACTAAAGTTGACAGACTAAAGTGGAAAGACTAAAGTGGACAGAATCTAGTCGAAAGACTGAAGTGGAAAGACTAAGTGGACGGACTAAAGCAGAAAGACTAAAGTGGAAAGACTAAAGTGGACAGACTATAGTGGAAAGACTAAAGTGGACAGACTAAAGTGGAAAGACTAAAGTGGAAAGACTAAAGTGGACAGACTATAGTGGAAAGACTGTAGTGGATAGAATAAAGTGGAGACTATAGTGGAAAGACTAAAGTGGAAAGACTAAAGTGGACAGAGATTAGTGGAAAGACTAAAGTGGACAGACTATAGTGAAAAGACTAAAGTGGAAAGACTAAAGTGGATAGACTAAAGTGGACAGACTATAGTGGAAAGACTAAAGTGGACAGACTAAAGTAGAAAGACTAAAGTGGAAAGACTAAAGTGGACAGACGATAGTGGAAATGACTAAAGTGGAAAGACTAAAGTGGACAGACTAAAGTGGACAGACTAAAGTGGAAAGACTAAAGTGGACAGACTCTAGTGGAAAGACTGAAGTGGAAAGACTAAGTGGACAGACTAAAGCGGAAAGACTAAAGTGGAAAGACTTATGGAAAGACTAAAGTGGACAGACTCTAGTAGAAAGACTGAAGTGGAAAGACTAAGTGGACAGACTAAAGCGGAAAGACTAAAGTGGAAAGACTTAAGTGGACAGACTATAGTGGAAAGACTAAAGTGGACAGACTAAAGTGGAAAGACTAAAGTGGAAAGACTAAAGTGGACAGACTTCAGTGGAAAGACTATAGTGGAAAGACTGTAGTGGACAGAATAAAGTGGAGACTATAGTGGAAAGACTAAAGTGCAAAGACTAAAGTGGACAGAGATTAGTGGAAAGACTAAAGTGGACAGACTATAGTGGAAAGACTAAAGTGGACAGACTAAAGTGGAAAGACTAAAGTGGAAAGATTAAAGTGGACAGACTATAGTGGAATGACTAAAGTGGACAGACTATAGTGGAAAGACGAAAGTGGACAGACTAAAGTGGAAAGACTAAAGTGGAAAGACTAAAGTGGACAGACGATAGTGGAAATGTCTAAAGTGGAAAGACTAAAGTGGACAGACTACAGTGGACAGACTAAAGTGGAAAAACTAAAGTACTGGACAGAATAAAGTGGAGACTATAGTGGAAAGACTAAAGTGGACAGAGAATAGTGGAAAGACTAAAGTGGACAGACTATAGTGGAAAGACTATAGTGGAAAGACTGTAGTGGACAGAATAAAGTGGAGACTATAGTGGAAAGACTAAAGTGGACAGAGAATAGTGGAAAGACTAAAGTGGACAGACTATAGTGGAAAGACTATAGTGGAAAGACTGTAGTGGACAGAATAAAGTGGAGACTATAGTGGAAAGACTAAAGTGGAAAGACTAAAGTGGACAGACTATAGTGGAAAGACTGAAGTGGACAGATTAAAGTGGAAAGACTGTAGTGGACAGAAGATAGTGTAGACTATAGTGGAAAGACTGTAGTGGACAGAAGATAGTGTAGACTATAGTGGAAAGACTAAAGTGGGCAGAGAATAGTGGAAAGACTAAAGTGGAAAGACTATAGTGGAAAGACTATAGTGGAAAGACTGTAGTGGACAGAATAAAGTGGAGACTATAGTGGAAAGACTAAAGTGGACAGAGAATAGTGGAAAGACTAAAGTGGAAAGACTGTAGTGGACAGAATAAAGTGGAGACTATAGTGGAAAGACTAAAGTGGACAGACTCTAGTGGAAAGACTGAAGTGGAAAGACTAAGTGGACAGACTAAAGCGGAAAGACTAAAGTGGAAAGACTTATGGAAAGACTAAAGTCGACAGACTCTAGTGGAAAGACTGAAGTGGAAAGACTAAGTGGAAAGACTAAAGTGGAAAGACTAAAGTGGACAGACTAAAGTGGAAAGACTAAAGTGGAAAGACCATAGTGGAAAGACTATAGTGGAAAGATTAAAGTGGACAGACTATAGTGGAAAGACTAAAGTGGACGGACTAAAGTGGAAAGACTAAAGTGGACAGACGATAGTGGAAATGACTAAAGTGGAAAGACTAAAGTGGATAGACTAAAGTTGACAGACTAAAGTGGACAGACTCTAGTCAAAAGACTGAAGTGGAAAGACTAAGTGGACAGACTAAAGCGGAAAGACTAAAGTGGAAAGACTAAAGTGGACAGACTATAGTGGAAAGACTAAAGTGGACAGACTAAAGTGGAAAGACTAAAGTGGAAAGACTAAAGTGGACAGACTATAGTGGAAAGACCATAGTGGAAAGACTGTAGTGGATAGAATAAAGTGGAGACTATAGTGGAAAGACTAAAGTGGAAAGACTAAAGTGGACAGAGATTAGTGGAAAGACTAAAGTGGACAGACTATAGTGAAAAGACTAAAGTGGAAAGACTAAAGTGGATAGACTAAAGTGGACAGACTATAGTGGAAAGACTAAAGTGGACAGACTAAAGTGGACCGACTAAAGTGGAAAGACTAAAGGGGACAGACGATAGTGGAAATGACTAAAGTGGAAAGACTAAAGTGGACAGACTAAAGTGGACAGACTAAAGTGGAAAGACTAAAGTGGACAGACTCTAGTGGAAAGACTGAAGTGGAAAGACTAAGTGGACAGGCTAAAGCGGAAAGACTAAAGTGGAAAGACTTATGGAAAGACTAAAGTGGACAGACTCTAGTGGAAAGACTGAAGTGGAAAGACTAAGTGGACAGACTATAGTGGAAAGACTATAGTGGAAAGACTGTAGTGGACAGAATAAAGTGGAGACTATAGTGGAAAGACTAAAGTGGACAGAGAATAGTGGAAAGACTAAAGTGGACAGACTATAGTGGAAAAACTATAGTGGAAAGACTGTAGTGGACAGAATAAAGTGGAGACTATAGTGGAAAGACTAAAGTGGAAAGACTAAAGTGGACAGACTATAGTGGAAAGACTGAAGTGGACAGAATAAAGTGGAAAAACTAAAGTGGAAAGACTAAAGTGGACATACTATATTGGAAAGACTAAAGTGGAAAGACTGTAGTGGACAGAAGATAGTGTAGACTATAGTGGAAAGACTAAAGTGGGCAGAGAATAGTGGAAAGACTAAAGTGGAAAGACTATAGTGGAAAGACTATAGTGAAAAGACTGTAGTGGACAGAATAAAGTGGAGACTATAGTGGAAAGACTAAAGTGGACAGAGAATAGTGGAAAGACTAAAGTGGAAAGACTGTAGTGGACAGAATAAAGTGGAGACTATAGTGGAAAGACTAAAGTGGAAAGACTAAGTGGACAGACTAAAGCGGAAAGACTAAAGTGGAAAGACTTATGGAAAGACTAAAGTGGACAGACTCTAGTGGAAAGACTGAAGTGGAAAGACTAAGTGGACAGACTAAAGTGGAAAGACTAAAGTGGACAGACTAAAGTGGAAAGACTAAAGTGGAAAGACTAAAGTGGACAGACCATAGTGGAAAGACTATAGTGGAAAGATTCAAGTGGACAGAATATAGTGGAAAGACTAAAGTGGGCGGACTAAAGTGGAAAGACTAAAGTGGACAGACGATAGTGGAAATGACTAAAGTGGAAAGACTAAAGTGGATAGACTAAAGTTGACAGGCTAAAGTGGAAAGACTAAAGTGGACAGACTCTAGTCAAAAGACTGAAGTGGAAAGACTAAGTGGACAGATTAAAGCGGAAAGACTAAAGTGGAAAGACTAAAGTGGACAGACTATAGTGGAAAGACTAAAGTGGACAGACTAAAGTGGAAAGACTAAAGTGGAAAGACTAAAGTGGACAGACGATAGTGGAAAGACTGAAGTGGAAAGACTAAGTGGACAGACTAAAGCGGAAAGACTAAAGTGGAAAGACTTATGGAAAGACTAAAGTGGACAGACTCTAGTGGAAAGACTGAAGTGGAAAGACTAAGTGGACAGACTAAAGCGGAAAGACTAAAGTGGAAGGACTTAAGTGGACAGACTATAGTGGAAAGACTAAAGTGGACAGACTAAAGTGGAAAGACTAAAGTAGACAAACTTCAGTGGAAAGACTATAGTGGAAAGACTGTAGTGGACAGAATAAAGTGGAGACTATAGTGGAAAGACTAAAGTGGAAAGACTAAAGTGGACAGAGATTAGTGGAAAGACTAAAGTGGACAGACTGTAGTGGAAAGACTAAAGTGGACAGACTAAAGTGGAAAGACTAAAGTGGAAAGATTAAAGTGGACAGACTATAGTGGAAAGACTGTAGTGGACAGAATAAAGTGGAGACTATAGTGGAAAGTCTAAAGTGGAAGGACTAAAATGGACAGAGAATAGTGGAAAGACTAAAGTGGAAAGACTGTAGTGGACAGAATAAAGTGGAGACTATAGTGGAAAGATTAAAGTGGAAAGACTAAAGTGGACAGACTATAGTGGAAAGACTATAGTGGAAAGACTGTACTGGACAGAATAAAGTGGAGACTATAGTGGAAAGACTAAAGTGGACAGAGAATAGTGGAAAGACTAAAGTGGACAGACTATAGTGGAAAGACTATAGTGGAAAGACTGTAGTGGACAGAATAAAGTGGGGACTATAGTGGAAAGACTAAAGTGGACAGAGAATAGTGGAAAGACTAAAGTGGACAGACTATAGTGGAAAGACTATAGTGGAAAGACTGCAGTGAACAGAATAAAGTGGAGACTATAGTGGAAAGACTAAAGTGGAAAGACTAAAGTGGACAGACTATAGTGGGAAGACTATAGCGGAAAGACTGTAGTGGACAGAATAAAGTGGAGACTATAGTGGAAAGACTAAAGTGGACAGAGAATAGTGGAAAGACTAAAGTGGACAGACTATAGTGGAAAAACTATAGTGGAAAGACTGTAGTGGACGGAATAAAGTGGAGACTATAGTGGAAAGACTAAAGTGGAAAGACTAAAGTGGACAGACTATAGTGGAAAGACTGAAGTGGACAGACTAAAGTGGAAAAACTAAAGTGGAAAGACTAAAGTGGACAGACTATATTGGAAAGACTAAATTGGAAAGACTGTAGTGGACAGAAGATAGTGTAGACTATAGTGGAAAGACTAAAGTGGGCAGAGAATAGTGGAAAGACTAAAGTGGAAAGACTATAGTGGAAAGACAATAGTGGAAAGACTGTAGTGGACAGAATAAAGTGGAGACTATAGTGGAAAGACTAAAGTGGACAGAGAATAGTGGAAAGACTAAAGTGGAAAGACTGTAGTGGACAGAATAAAGTGGAGACTATAGTGGAAAGACTAAAGTGGACAGACTCTAGTGGAAAGACTGAAGTGGAAAGACTAAGTGGACAGACTAAAGCGGAAAGACTAAAGTGGAAAGACTTATGGAAAGACTAAAGTGGACAGACTCTAGTGGAAAGACTGAAGTGGAAAGACTAAGTGGACAGACTAAAGTGGAAAGACTAAAGTGGACAGACTAAAGTGGAAAGACTAAAGTGGAAAGACTAAAGTGGACAGACCATAGTGGAAAGACTATAGTGGAAAGATTCAAGTGGACAGACTGTAGTGGAAAGACTAAAGTGGACGGACTAAAGTGGAAAGACTAAAGTGGACAGACGATAGTGGAAATGACTAAAGTGGAAAGACTAAAGTGGATAGACTAAAGTTGACAGGCTAAAGTGGAAAGACTAAAGTGGACAGACTCTAGTCAAAAGACTGAAGTGGAAAGACTAAGTGGACAGACTAAAGCGGAAAGACTAAAGTGGAAAGACTAAAGTGGACAGACTATAGTGAAAAGACTAAAGTGGACAGACTAAAGTGGAAAGACTAAAGTGGAAAGACTAAAGTGGACAGACTATAGTGGAAAGACTATAGTGGAAAGACTGTAGTGGATAGAATAAAGTGGAGACTATAGTGGAAAGACTAAAGTGGAAAGACTAAAGTGGACAGAGATTAGTGGAAAGACTAAAGTGGACAGACTATAGTGAAAAGACTAAAGTTGAAAGACTAAAGTGGATAGACTAAAGTGGACAGACTATAGTGGAAAGACTAAAGTGGACAGACTAAAGTGGACAGACTAAAGTGGAAAGACTAAAGTGGACAGACGATAGTGGAAATGACTAAAGTGGAAAGACTAAAGTGGACAGACTAAAGTGGACAGACTAAAGTGGAAAGACTAAAGTGGACAGACTCTAGTGGAAAGACTGAAGTGGAAAGACTAAGTGGACAGACTAAAGCGGAAAGACTAAAGTGGAAAGACTTATGGAAAGACTAAAGTGGACAGACTCTAGTGGAAAGACTGAAGTGGAAAGACTAAGTGGAAAGACTAAAGCGGAAAAACTAAAGTGGAAAGACTAAAGTGGACATACTATATTGGAAAGACTAAAGTGGAAAGACTGTAGTGGACAGAAGATAGTGTAGACTATAGTGGAAAGACTAAAGTGGGCAGAGAATAGTGGAAAGACTAAAGTGGAAAGACTATAGTGGAAAGACTATAGTGAAAAGACTGTAGTGGACAGAATAAAGTGGAGACTATAGTGGAAAGACTAAAGTGGACAGAGAATAGTGGAAAGACTAAAGTGGAAAGACTGTAGTGGACAGAATAAAGTGGAGACTATAGTGGAAAGACTAAAGTGGACAGACTCTAGTGGAAAGACTGAAGTGGAAAGACTAAGTGGACAGACTAAAGCGGAAAGACTAAAGTGGAAAGACTTATGGAAAGACTAAAGTGGACAGACTCTAGTGGAAAGACTGAAGTGGAAAGACTAAGTGGACAGACTAAAGTGGAAAGACTAAAGTGGACAGACTAAAGTGGAAAGACTAAAGTGGAAAGACTAAAGTGGACAGACCATAGTGGAAAGACTATAGTGGAAAGATTCAAGTGGACAGAATATAGTGGAAAGACTAAAGTGGGCGGACTAAAGTGGAAAGACTAAAGTGGACAGACGATAGTGGAAATGACTAAAGTGGAAAGACTAAAGTGGATAGACTAAAGTTGACAGGCTAAAGTGGAAAGACTAAAGTGGACAGACTCTAGTCAAAAGACTGAAGTGGAAAGACTAAGTGGACAGATTAAAGCGGAAAGACTAAAGTGGAAAGACTAAAGTGGACAGACTATAGTGGAAAGACTAAAGTGGACAGACTAAAGTGGAAAGACTAAAGTGGAAAGACTAAAGTGGACAGACGATAGTGGAAAGACTGAAGTGGAAAGACTAAGTGGACAGACTAAAGCGGAAAGACTAAAGTGGAAAGACTTATGGAAAGACTAAAGTGGACAGACTCTAGTGGAAAGACTGAAGTGGAAAGACTAAGTGGACAGACTAAAGCGGAAAGACTAAAGTGGAAGGACTTAAGTGGACAGACTATAGTGGAAAGACTAAAGTGGACAGACTAAAGTGGAAAGACTAAAGTAGACAAACTTCAGTGGAAAGACTATAGTGGAAAGACTGTAGTGGACAGAATAAAGTGGAGACTATAGTGGAAAGACTAAAGTGGAAAGACTAAAGTGGACAGAGATTAGTGGAAAGACTAAAGTGGACAGACTGTAGTGGAAAGACTAAAGTGGACAGACTAAAGTGGAAAGACTAAAGTGGAAAGATTAAAGTGGACAGACTATAGTGGAAAGACTGTAGTGGACAGAATAAAGTGGAGACTATAGTGGAAAGTCTAAAGTGGAAGGACTAAAATGGACAGAGAATAGTGGAAAGACTAAAGTGGAAAGACTGTAGTGGACAGAATAAAGTGGAGACTATAGTGGAAAGATTAAAGTGGAAAGACTAAAGTGGACAGACTATAGTGGAAAGACTATAGTGGAAAGACTGTACTGGACAGAATAAAGTGGAGACTATAGTGGAAAGACTAAAGTGGACAGAGAATAGTGGAAAGACTAAAGTGGACAGACTATAGTGGAAAGACTATAGTGGAAAGACTGTAGTGGACAGAATAAAGTGGGGACTATAGTGGAAAGACTAAAGTGGACAGAGAATAGTGGAAAGACTAAAGTGGACAGACTATAGTGGAAAGACTATAGTGGAAAGACTGCAGTGAACAGAATAAAGTGGAGACTATAGTGGAAAGACTAAAGTGGAAAGACTAAAGTGGACAGACTATAGTGGGAAGACTATAGCGGAAAGACTGTAGTGGACAGAATAAAGTGGAGACTATAGTGGAAAGACTAAAGTGGACAGAGAATAGTGGAAAGACTAAAGTGGACAGACTATAGTGGAAAAACTATAGTGGAAAGACTGTAGTGGACGGAATAAAGTGGAGACTATAGTGGAAAGACTAAAGTGGAAAGACTAAAGTGGACAGACTATAGTGGAAAGACTGAAGTGGACAGACTAAAGTGGAAAAACTAAAGTGGAAAGACTAAAGTGGACAGACTATATTGGAAAGACTAAATTGGAAAGACTGTAGTGGACAGAAGATAGTGTAGACTATAGTGGAAAGACTAAAGTGGGCAGAGAATAGTGGAAAGACTAAAGTGGAAAGACTATAGTGGAAAGACAATAGTGGAAAGACTGTAGTGGACAGAATAAAGTGGAGACTATAGTGGAAAGACTAAAGTGGACAGAGAATAGTGGAAAGACTAAAGTGGAAAGACTGTAGTGGACAGAATAAAGTGGAGACTATAGTGGAAAGACTAAAGTGGACAGACTCTAGTGGAAAGACTGAAGTGGAAAGACTAAGTGGACAGACTAAAGCGGAAAGACTAAAGTGGAAAGACTTATGGAAAGACTAAAGTGGACAGACTCTAGTGGAAAGACTGAAGTGGAAAGACTAAGTGGACAGACTAAAGTGGAAAGACTAAAGTGGACAGACTAAAGTGGAAAGACTAAAGTGGAAAGACTAAAGTGGACAGACCATAGTGGAAAGACTATAGTGGAAAGATTCAAGTGGACAGACTGTAGTGGAAAGACTAAAGTGGACGGACTAAAGTGGAAAGACTAAAGTGGACAGACGATAGTGGAAATGACTAAAGTGGAAAGACTAAAGTGGATAGACTAAAGTTGACAGGCTAAAGTGGAAAGACTAAAGTGGACAGACTCTAGTCAAAAGACTGAAGTGGAAAGACTAAGTGGACAGACTAAAGCGGAAAGACTAAAGTGGAAAGACTAAAGTGGACAGACTATAGTGAAAAGACTAAAGTGGACAGACTAAAGTGGAAAGACTAAAGTGGAAAGACTAAAGTGGACAGACTATAGTGGAAAGACTATAGTGGAAAGACTGTAGTGGATAGAATAAAGTGGAGACTATAGTGGAAAGACTAAAGTGGAAAGACTAAAGTGGACAGAGATTAGTGGAAAGACTAAAGTGGACAGACTATAGTGAAAAGACTAAAGTTGAAAGACTAAAGTGGATAGACTAAAGTGGACAGACTATAGTGGAAAGACTAAAGTGGACAGACTAAAGTGGACAGACTAAAGTGGAAAGACTAAAGTGGACAGACGATAGTGGAAATGACTAAAGTGGAAAGACTAAAGTGGACAGACTAAAGTGGACAGACTAAAGTGGAAAGACTAAAGTGGACAGACTCTAGTGGAAAGACTGAAGTGGAAAGACTAAGTGGACAGACTAAAGCGGAAAGACTAAAGTGGAAAGACTTATGGAAAGACTAAAGTGGACAGACTCTAGTGGAAAGACTGAAGTGGAAAGACTAAGTGGAAAGACTAAAGCGGAAAGACTAAAGTGGAAAGACTTAAGTGGACAGACTATAGTGGAAAGACTAAAGTGGACAGACTAAAGTGGAAAGACTAAAGTGGAAAGACTAAAGTGGACAAACTTCAGTGGAAAGACTATAGTGGAAAGACTGTAGTGGACAGAATAAAGTGGAGACTATAGTGGAAAGACTAAAGTGGAAAGACTAAAATGGACAGAGATTAGTGGAAAGACTAAAGTGGACAGACTGTAGTGGAAAGACTAAAGTGGACAGACTAAAGTGGAAAGAATAAAGTGGAAAGATTAAAGTGGACAGACTATAGTGGAAAGACTGTAGTGGACAGAATAAAGTGGAGACTATAGTGGAAAGTCTAAAGTGGAAAGACTAAACTGGACAGAGAATAGTGGAAAGACTAAAGTGGAAAGAGTGTAGTGGACAGAATAAAGTAGAGACTATAGTGGAAAGACTAAAGTGGAAAGACTAAAGTGGACAGACTATAGAGGAAAGACTATAGTGGAAAGACTGTACTGGACAGAATAAAGTGGAGACTATAGTGGAAAGACTAAAGTGGACAGAGAATAGTGGAAAGACTAAAGTGGACAGACTATAGTGGAAAGATTATAGTGGAAAGACTGTAGTGGACAGAATAAAGTGGAGACTATAGTGGAAAGACTAAAGTGGACAGAGAATAGTGGAAAGACTAAAGTGGACAGACTATAGTGGAAAGACTATAGTGGAAAGACTGTAGTGGCCAGAATAAAGTGGAGACTATAGTGGAAAGACTAAAGTGGAAAGACTAAAGTGGACAGACTATAGTGGAAAGACTGAAGTGGACAGACTAAAGTGGAAAAACTAAAGTGGAAAGACTAAAGTGGACAGACTATATTGGAAAGACTAAAGTGGAAAGACTGTAGTGGACAGAAGATAGTGTAGACTATAGTGGAAAGACTAAAGTGGGCAGAGAATAGTGGAAAGACTAAAGTGGAAAGACTATAGTGGAAAGACTATAGTGGAAAGACTGTAGTGGACAGAATAAAGTGGAGACTATAGTGGAAAGACTAAAGTGGACAGAGAATAGTGGAAAGACTAAAGTGGAAAGACTGTAGTGGACAGAATAAAGTGGAGACTATAGTGGAAAGACTAAAGTGGACAGAGAATAGTGGAAAGACTAAAGTGGAAAGACTGTAGTGGACAGAATAAAGTGGAGACTATAGTGGAAAGACTAAAGTGGACAGACTCTAGTGGAAAGACTGAAGTGGAAAGACTAAGTGGACAGACTAAAGCGGAAAGACTAAAGTGGAAAGACTTATGGAAAGACTAAAGTGGACAGACTCTAGTGGAAAGACTGAAGTGGAAAGACTAAGTGGACAGACTAAAGTGGAAAGACTAAAGTGGACAGACTAAAGTGGAAAGACTAAAGTGGAAAGACTAAAGTGGACAGACCATAGTGGAAAGACTATAGTGGAAAGATTCAAGTGGACAGAATATAGTGGAAAGACTAAAGTGGGCGGACTAAAGTGGAAAGACTAAAGTGGACAGACGATAGTGGAAATGACTAAAGTGGAAAGACTAAAGTGGATAGACTAAAGTTGACAGGCTAAAGTGGAAAGACTAAAGTGGACAGACTCTAGTCAAAAGACTGAAGTGGAAAGACTAAGTGGACAGATTAAAGCGGAAAGACTAAAGTGGAAAGACTAAAGTGGACAGACTATAGTGGAAAGACTAAAGTGGACAGACTAAAGTGGAAAGACTAAAGTGGAAAGACTAAAGTGGACAGACGATAGTGGAAAGACTGAAGTGGAAAGACTAAGTGGACAGACTAAAGCGGAAAGACTAAAGTGGAAAGACTTATGGAAAGACTAAAGTGGACAGACTCTAGTGGAAAGACTGAAGTGGAAAGACTAAGTGGACAGACTAAAGCGGAAAGACTAAAGTGGAAGGACTTAAGTGGACAGACTATAGTGGAAAGACTAAAGTGGACAGACTAAAGTGGAAAGACTAAAGTAGACAAACTTCAGTGGAAAGACTATAGTGGAAAGACTGTAGTGGACAGAATAAAGTGGAGACTATAGTGGAAAGACTAAAGTGGAAAGACTAAAGTGGACAGAGATTAGTGGAAAGACTAAAGTGGACAGACTGTAGTGGAAAGACTAAAGTGGACAGACTAAAGTGGAAAGACTAAAGTGGAAAGATTAAAGTGGACAGACTATAGTGGAAAGACTGTAGTGGACAGAATAAAGTGGAGACTATAGTGGAAAGTCTAAAGTGGAAAGACTAAAATGGACAGAGAATAGTGGAAAGACTAAAGTGGAAAGACTGTAGTGGACAGAATAAAGTGGAGACTATAGTGGAAAGATTAAAGTGGAAAGACTAAAGTGGACAGACTATAGTGGAAAGACTATAGTGGAAAGACTGTACTGGACAGAATAAAGTGGAGACTATAGTGGAAAGACTAAAGTGGACAGAGAATAGTGGAAAGACTAAAGTGGACAGACTATAGTGGAAAGACTATAGTGGAAAGACTGTAGTGGACAGAATAAAGTGGGGACTATAGTGGAAAGACTAAAGTGGACAGAGAATAGTGGAAAGACTAAAGTGGACAGACTATAGTGGAAAGACTATAGTGGAAAGACTGCAATGAACAGAATAAAGTGGAGACTATAGTGGAAAGACTAAAGTGGAAAGACTAAAATGGACAGAGATTAGTGGAAAGACTAAAGTGGACAGACTGTAGTGGAAAGACTAAAGTGGACAGACTAAAGTGGAAAGAATAAAGTGGAAAGATTAAAGTGGACAGACTATAGTGGAAAGACTGTAGTGGACAGAATAAAGTGGAGACTATAGTGGAAAGTCTAAAGTGGAAAGACTAAACTGGACAGAGAATAGTGGAAAGACTAAAGTGGAAAGAGTGTAGTGGACAGAATAAAGTGGAGACTATAGTGGAAAGACTAAAGTGGAAAGACTAAAGTGGACAGACTATAGAGGAAAGACTATAGTGGAAAGACTGTACTGGACAGAATAAAGTGGAGACTATAGTGGAAAGACTAAAGTGGACAGAGAATAGTGGAAAGACTAAAGTGGACAGACTATAGTGGAAAGATTATAGTGGAAAGACTGTAGTGGACAGAATAAAGTGGAGACTATAGTGGAAAGACTAAAGTGGACAGAGAATAGTGGAAAGACTAAAGTGGACAGACTATAGTGGAAAGACTATAGTGGAAAGACTGTAGTGGCCAGAATAAAGTGGAGACTATAGTGGAAAGACTAAAGTGGAAAGACTAAAGTGGACAGACTATAGTGGAAAGACTGAAGTGGACAGACTAAAGTGGAAAAACTAAAGTGGAAAGACTAAAGTGGACAGACTATATTGGAAAGACTAAAGTGGAAAGACTGTAGTGGACAGAAGATAGTGTAGACTATAGTGGAAAGACTAAAGTGGGCAGAGAATAGTGGAAAGACTAAAGTGGAAAGACTATAGTGGAAAGACTATAGTGGAAAGACTGTAGTGGACAGAATAAAGTGGAGACTATAGTGGAAAGACTAAAGTGGACAGAGAATAGTGGAAAGACTAAAGTGGAAAGACTGTAGTGGACAGAATAAAGTGGAGACTATAGTGGAAAGACTAAAGTGGACAGAGAATAGTGGAAAGACTAAAGTGGAAAGACTGTAGTGGACAGAATAAAGTGGAGACTATAGTGGAAAGACTAAAGTGGACAGACTCTAGTGGAAAGACTGAAGTGGAAAGACTAAGTGGACAGACTAAAGCGGAAAGACTAAAGTGGAAAGACTTATGGAAAGACTAAAGTGGACAGACTCTAGTGGAAAGACTGAAGTGGAAAGACTAAGTGGACAGACTAAAGTGGAAAGACTAAAGTGGACAGACTAAAGTGGAAAGACTAAAGTGGAAAGACTAAAGTGGACAGACCATAGTGGAAAGACTATAGTGGAAAGATTCAAGTGGACAGAATATAGTGGAAAGACTAAAGTGGGCGGACTAAAGTGGAAAGACTAAAGTGGACAGACGATAGTGGAAATGACTAAAGTGGAAAGACTAAAGTGGATAGACTAAAGTTGACAGGCTAAAGTGGAAAGACTAAAGTGGACAGACTCTAGTCAAAAGACTGAAGTGGAAAGACTAAGTGGACAGATTAAAGCGGAAAGACTAAAGTGGAAAGACTAAAGTGGACAGACTATAGTGGAAAGACTAAAGTGGACAGACTAAAGTGGAAAGACTAAAGTGGAAAGACTAAAGTGGACAGACGATAGTGGAAAGACTGAAGTGGAAAGACTAAGTGGACAGACTAAAGCGGAAAGACTAAAGTGGAAAGACTTAAGGAAAGACTAAAGTGGACAGACTCTAGTGGACAGAAGATAGTGTAGACTATAGTGGAAAGACTAAAGTGGGCAGAGAATAGTGGAAAGACTAAAGTGGAAAGACTATAGTGGAAAGACTATAGTGGAAAGACTGTAGTGGACAGAATAAAGTGGAGACTATAGTGGAAAGACTAAAGTGGACAGAGAATAGTGGAAAGACTAAAGTGGAAAGACTGTAGTGGACAGAATAAAGTGGAGACTATAGTGGAAAGACTAAAGTGGACAGAGAATAGTGGAAAGACTAAAGTGGAAAGACTGTAGTGGACAGAATAAAGTGGAGACTATAGTGGAAAGACTAAAGTGGACAGACTCTAGTGGAAAGACTGAAGTGGAAAGACTAAGTGGACAGACTAAAGCGGAAAGACTAAAGTGGAAAGACTTATGGAAAGACTAAAGTGGACAGACTCTAGTGGAAAGACTGAAGTGGAAAGACTAAGTGGACAGACTAAAGTGGAAAGACTAAAGTGGACAGACTAAAGTGGAAAGACTAAAGTGGAAAGACTAAAGTGGACAGACCATAGTGGAAAGACTATAGTGGAAAGATTCAAGTGGACAGAATATAGTGGAAAGACTAAAGTGGGCGGACTAAAGTGGAAAGACTAAAGTGGACAGACGATAGTGGAAATGACTAAAGTGGAAAGACTAAAGTGGATAGACTAAAGTTGACAGGCTAAAGTGGAAAGACTAAAGTGGACAGACTCTAGTCAAAAGACTGAAGTGGAAAGACTAAGTGGACAGATTAAAGCGGAAAGACTAAAGTGGAAAGACTAAAGTGGACAGACTATAGTGGAAAGACTAAAGTGGACAGACTAAAGTGGAAAGACTAAAGTGGAAAGACTAAAGTGGACAGACGATAGTGGAAAGACTGAAGTGGAAAGACTAAGTGGACAGACTAAAGCGGAAAGACTAAAGTGGAAAGACTTATGGAAAGACTAAAGTGGACAGACTCTAGTGGAAAGACTGAAGTGGAAAGACTAAGTGGACAGACTAAAGCGGAAAGACTAAAGTGGAAGGACTTAAGTGGACAGACTATAGTGGAAAGACTAAAGTGGACAGACTAAAGTGGAAAGACTAAAGTAGACAAACTTCAGTGGAAAGACTATAGTGGAAAGACTGTAGTGGACAGAATAAAGTGGAGACTATAGTGGAAAGACTAAAGTGGAAAGACTAAAGTGGACAGAGATTAGTGGAAAGACTAAAGTGGACAGACTGTAGTGGAAAGACTAAAGTGGACAGACTAAAGTGGAAAGACTAAAGTGGAAAGATTAAAGTGGACAGACTATAGTGGAAAGACTGTAGTGGACAGAATAAAGTGGAGACTATAGTGGAAAGTCTAAAGTGGAAAGACTAAAATGGACAGAGAATAGTGGAAAGACTAAAGTGGAAAGACTGTAGTGGACAGAATAAAGTGGAGACTATAGTGGAAAGATTAAAGTGGAAAGACTAAAGTGGACAGACTATAGTGGAAAGACTATAGTGGAAAGACTGTACTGGACAGAATAAAGTGGAGACTATAGTGGAAAGACTAAAGTGGACAGAGAATAGTGGAAAGACTAAAGTGGACAGACTATAGTGGAAAGACTATAGTGGAAAGACTGTAGTGGACAGAATAAAGTGGGGACTATAGTGGAAAGACTAAAGTGGACAGAGAATAGTGGAAAGACTAAAGTGGACAGACTATAGTGGAAAGACTATAGTGGAAAGACTGCAATGAACAGAATAAAGTGGAGACTATAGTGGAAAGACTAAAGTGGAAAGACTAAAATGGACAGAGATTAGTGGAAAGACTAAAGTGGACAGACTGTAGTGGAAAGACTAAAGTGGACAGACTAAAGTGGAAAGAATAAAGTGGAAAGATTAAAGTGGACAGACTATAGTGGAAAGACTGTAGTGGACAGAATAAAGTGGAGACTATAGTGGAAAGTCTAAAGTGGAAAGACTAAACTGGACAGAGAATAGTGGAAAGACTAAAGTGGAAAGAGTGTAGTGGACAGAATAAAGTGGAGACTATAGTGGAAAGACTAAAGTGGAAAGACTAAAGTGGACAGACTATAGAGGAAAGACTATAGTGGAAAGACTGTACTGGACAGAATAAAGTGGAGACTATAGTGGAAAGACTAAAGTGGACAGAGAATAGTGGAAAGACTAAAGTGGACAGACTATAGTGGAAAGATTATAGTGGAAAGACTGTAGTGGACAGAATAAAGTGGAGACTATAGTGGAAAGACTAAAGTGGACAGAGAATAGTGGAAAGACTAAAGTGGACAGACTATAGTGGAAAGACTATAGTGGAAAGACTGTAGTGGCCAGAATAAAGTGGAGACTATAGTGGAAAGACTAAAGTGGAAAGACTAAAGTGGACAGACTATAGTGGAAAGACTGAAGTGGACAGACTAAAGTGGAAAAACTAAAGTGGAAAGACTAAAGTGGACAGACTATATTGGAAAGACTAAAGTGGAAAGACTGTAGTGGACAGAAGATAGTGTAGACTATAGTGGAAAGACTAAAGTGGGCAGAGAATAGTGGAAAGACTAAAGTGGAAAGACTATAGTGGAAAGACTATAGTGGAAAGACTGTAGTGGACAGAATAAAGTGGAGACTATAGTGGAAAGACTAAAGTGGACAGAGAATAGTGGAAAGACTAAAGTGGAAAGACTGTAGTGGACAGAATAAAGTGGAGACTATAGTGGAAAGACTAAAGTGGACAGAGAATAGTGGAAAGACTAAAGTGGAAAGACTGTAGTGGACAGAATAAAGTGGAGACTATAGTGGAAAGACTAAAGTGGACAGACTCTAGTGGAAAGACTGAAGTGGAAAGACTAAGTGGACAGACTAAAGCGGAAAGACTAAAGTGGAAAGACTTATGGAAAGACTAAAGTGGACAGACTCTAGTGGAAAGACTGAAGTGGAAAGACTAAGTGGACAGACTAAAGTGGAAAGACTAAAGTGGACAGACTAAAGTGGAAAGACTAAAGTGGAAAGACTAAAGTGGACAGACCATAGTGGAAAGACTATAGTGGAAAGATTCAAGTGGACAGAATATAGTGGAAAGACTAAAGTGGGCGGACTAAAGTGGAAAGACTAAAGTGGACAGACGATAGTGGAAATGACTAAAGTGGAAAGACTAAAGTGGATAGACTAAAGTTGACAGGCTAAAGTGGAAAGACTAAAGTGGACAGACTCTAGTCAAAAGACTGAAGTGGAAAGACTAAGTGGACAGATTAAAGCGGAAAGACTAAAGTGGAAAGACTAAAGTGGACAGACTATAGTGGAAAGACTAAAGTGGACAGACTAAAGTGGAAAGACTAAAGTGGAAAGACTAAAGTGGACAGACGATAGTGGAAAGACTGAAGTGGAAAGACTAAGTGGACAGACTAAAGCGGAAAGACTAAAGTGGAAAGACTTAAGGAAAGACTAAAGTGGACAGACTCTAGTGGAAAGACTGAAGTGGAAAGACTAAGTGGACAGACTAAAGCGGAAAGACTAAAGTGGAAGGACTTAAGTGGACAGACTATAGTGGAAAGACTAAAGTGGACAGACTAAAGTGGAAAGACTAAAGTAGACAAACTTCAGTGGAAAGACTATAGTGGAAAGACTGTAGTGGACAGAATAAAGTGGAGACTATAGTGGAAAGACTAAAGTGGAAAGACTAAAGTGGACAGAGATTAGTGGAAAGACTAAAGTGGACAGACTGTAGTGGAAAGACTAAAGTGGACAGACTAAAGTGGAAAGACTAAAGTGGAAAGATTAAAGTGGACAGACTATAGTGGAAAGACTGTAGTGGACAGAATAAAGTGGAGACTATAGTGGAAAGTCTAAAGTGGAAAGACTAAAATGGACAGAGAATAGTGGAAAGACTAAAGTGGAAAGACTGTAGTGGACAGAATAAAGTGGAGACTATAGTGGAAAGATTAAAGTGGAAAGACTAAAGTGGACAGACTATAGTGGAAAGACTATAGTGGAAAGACTGTACTGGACAGAATAAAGTGGAGACTATAGTGGAAAGACTAAAGTGGACAGAGAATAGTGGAAAGACTAAAGTGGACAGACTATAGTGGAAAGACTATAGTGGAAAGACTGTAGTGGACAGAATAAAGTGGGGACTATAGTGGAAAGACTAAAGTGGACAGAGAATAGTGGAAAGACTAAAGTGGACAGACTATAGTGGAAAGACTATAGTGGAAAGACTGCAGTGAACAGAATAAAGTGGAGACTATAGTGGAAAGACTAAAGTGGAAAGACTAAAGTGGACAGACTATAGTGGGAAGACTATAGCGGAAAGACTGTAGTGGACAGAATAAAGTGGAGACTATAGTGGAAAGACTAAAGTGGACAGAGAATAGTAGAAAGACTAAAGTGGACAGACTATAGTGGAAAAACTATAGTGGAAAGACTGTAGTGGACGGAATAAAGTGGAGACTATAGTGGAAAGACTAAAGTGGAAAGACTAAAGTGGACAGACTATAGTGGAAAGACTGAAGTGGACAGACTAAAGTGGAAAAACTAAAGTGGAAAGACTAAAGTGGACAGACTATATTGGAAAGACTAAATTGGAAAGACTGTAGTGGACAGAAGATAGTGTAGACTATAGTGGAAAGACTAAAGTGGGCAGAGAATAGTGGAAAGACTAAAGTGGAAAGACTATAGTGGAAAGACAATAGTGGAAAGACTGTAGTGGACAGAATAAAGTGGAGACTATAGTGGAAAGACTAAAGTGGACAGAGAATAGTGGAAAGACTAAAGTGGAAAGACTGTAGTGGACAGAATAAAGTGGAGACTATAGTGGAAAGACTAAAGTGGACAGACTCTAGTGGAAAGACTGAAGTGGAAAGACTAAGTGGACAGACTAAAGCGGAAAGACTAAAGTGGAAAGACTTATGGAAAGACTAAAGTGGACAGACTCTAGTGGAAAGACTGAAGTGGAAAGACTAAGTGGACAGACTAAAGTGGAAAGACTAAAGTGGACAGACTAAAGTGGAAAGACTAAAGTGGAAAGACTAAAGTGGACAGACCATAGTGGAAAGACTATAGTGGAAAGATTCAAGTGGACAGACTGTAGTGGAAAGACTAAAGTGGACGGACTAAAGTGGAAAGACTAAAGTGGACAGACGATAGTGGAAATGACTAAAGTGGAAAGACTAAAGTGGATAGACTAAAGTTGACAGGCTAAAGTGGAAAGACTAAAGTGGACAGACTCTAGTCAAAAGACTGAAGTGGAAAGACTAAGTGGACAGACTAAAGCGGAAAGACTAAAGTGGAAAGACTAAAGTGGACAGACTATAGTGAAAAGACTAAAGTGGACAGACTAAAGTGGAAAGACTAAAGTGGAAAGACTAAAGTGGACAGACTATAGTGGAAAGACTATAGTGGAAAGACTGTAGTGGATAGAATAAAGTGGAGACTATAGTGGAAAGACTAAAGTGGAAAGACTAAAGTGGACAGAGATTAGTGGAAAGACTAAAGTGGACAGACTATAGTGAAAAGACTAAAGTTGAAAGACTAAAGTGGATAGACTAAAGTGGACAGACTATAGTGGAAAGACTAAAGTGGACAGACTAAAGTGGACAGACTAAAGTGGAAAGACTAAAGTGGACAGACGATAGTGGAAATGACTAAAGTGGAAAGACTAAAGTGGACAGACTAAAGTGGACAGACTAAAGTGGAAAGACTAAAGTGGACAGACTCTAGTGGAAAGACTGAAGTGGAAAGACTAAGTGGACAGACTAAAGCGGAAAGACTAAAGTGGAAAGACTTATGGAAAGACTAAAGTGGACAGACTCTAGTGGAAAGACTGAAGTGGAAAGACTAAGTGGAAAGACTAAAGCGGAAAGACTAAAGTGGAAAGACTTAAGTGGACAGACTATAGTGGAAAGACTAAAGTGGACAGACTAAAGTGGAAAGACTAAAGTGGAAAGACTAAAGTGGACAAACTTCAGTGGAAAGACTATAGTGGAAAGACTGTAGTGGACAGAATAAAGTGGAGACTATAGTGGAAAGACTAAAGTGGAAAGACTAAAATGGACAGAGATTAGTGGAAAGACTAAAGTGGACAGACTGTAGTGGAAAGACTAAAGTGGACAGACTAAAGTGGAAAGAATAAAGTGGAAAGATTAAAGTGGACAGACTATAGTGGAAAGACTGTAGTGGACAGAATAAAGTGGAGACTATAGTGGAAAGTCTAAAGTGGAAAGACTAAACTGGACAGAGAATAGTGGAAAGACTAAAGTGGAAAGAGTGTAGTGGACAGAATAAAGTGGAGACTATAGTGGAAAGACTAAAGTGGAAAGACTAAAGTGGACAGACTATAGAGGAAAGACTATAGTGGAAAGACTGTACTGGACAGAATAAAGTGGAGACTATAGTGGAAAGACTAAAGTGGACAGAGAATAGTGGAAAGACTAAAGTGGACAGACTATAGTGGAAAGATTATAGTGGAAAGACTGTAGTGGACAGAATAAAGTGGAGACTATAGTGGAAAGACTAAAGTGGACAGAGAATAGTGGAAAGACTAAAGTGGACAGACTATAGTGGAAAGACTATAGTGGAAAGACTGTAGTGGCCAGAATAAAGTGGAGACTATAGTGGAAAGACTAAAGTGGAAAGACTAAAGTGGACAGACTATAGTGGAAAGACTGAAGTGGACAGACTAAAGTGGAAAAACTAAAGTGGAAAGACTAAAGTGGACAGACTATATTGGAAAGACTAAAGTGGAAAGACTGTAGTGGACAGAAGATAGTGTAGACTATAGTGGAAAGACTAAAGTGGGCAGAGAATAGTGGAAAGACTAAAGTGGAAAGACTATAGTGGAAAGACTATAGTGGAAAGACTGTAGTGGACAGAATAAAGTGGAGACTATAGTGGAAAGACTAAAGTGGACAGAGAATAGTGGAAAGACTAAAGTGGAAAGACTGTAGTGGACAGAATAAAGTGGAGACTATAGTGGAAAGACTAAAGTGGACAGACTAAAGTGGAAAGACTATAGTGGAAAGACTAAAGTGGAAAGACTCAGTGGACAAACTAAAGTGTACACACTGAAGTGGAAAGACTAAAGTGGACAGACTATAGTGGAAAGACTAACTTTGACAGACTAAAGTGGAAAGACTAAAGTGGACAGACGATAGTGGGAATGACTAAAGTGGAAAGACTAAAGTGGACAGACTAAAGTGGACAGACTAAAGTGGAAAGACTAAAGTGGACAGACTCTAGTGGAAAGACTGAAGTGGAAAGATTAAGTGGACAGACTAAAGCGGAAAGACTAAAGTGGAAAGACTTATGGAAAGACTAAAGTGGACAGACTCTAGTGGAAAGACTGAAGTGGAAAGACTAAGTGGACAGACTAAAGCGGAAAGACTTAAGTGGACAGACTATAGTGGAAAGACTAAAGTGGAAAGTCTAAAGTGGAAAGACTAAAGTGGACAAACTTCAGTGGAAAGACTATAGTGGAAAGACTGTAGTGGACAGAATAAAGTGGAGACTATAGTGGAAAGACTAAAGTGGAAAGACTAAAGTGGACAGAGATTAGTGGAAAGACTAAAGTGGACAGACTGTAGTGGAAAGACTAAAGTGGACAGACTAAAGTGGAAAGACTAAAGTGGAAAGATTAAAGTGGACAGACTATAGGGGAAAGACTGTAGTGGACAGAATAAAGTGGAGACTATAGTGGAAAGTCGAAAGTGGAAAGACTAAACTGGACAGAGAATAGTGGAAAGACTAAAGTGGAAAGACTGTAGTGGACAGAACAAAGTGGAGACTATAGTGGAAAGACTAAAGTGGAAAGACTAAAGTGGACAGACTATAGTGGAAAGACTATAGTGGAAAGACTGTACTGGACAGAATAAAGTGGAGACTATAGTGGAAAGACTAAAGTGGACAGAGAATAGTGGAAAGACTAAAGTGGACAGACTATAGTGGAAAGACTATAGTGGAAAGACTGTAGTGGACAGAATAAAGTGGAGACTATAGTGGAAAGACTAAAGTGGACAGAGAATAGTGGAAAGACTAAAGTGACCAGACTATAGTGGAAAGACTATAGTGGAAAGACTGTAGTGGACAGAATAAAGTGGAGACTATAGTGGAAAGACTAAAGTGGAAAGACTAAAGTGGACAGACTACAGTGGAAAGACTGAAGTGGACAGACTAAAGTGGAAAAACTAAAGTGGAAAGACTAAAGTGGACAGACTATATTGGAAAGACTAAAGTGGAAAGACTGTAGTGGACAGAAGATAGTAGACTATAGTGGGAAGACTAAAGTGGGCAGAGAATAGTGGAAAGACTAAAGTGGAAAGACTATAGTGGAAAGACTATAGTGGAAAGACTGTAGTGGACAGAATAAAGTGGAGACTATAGTGGAAAGACTAAAGTGGACAGAGAATAGTGGAAAGACTAAAGTGGAAAGACTGTAGTGGACAGAATAAATGGAGACTATAGTGGAAAGACTAAAGTGGACAGACTAAAGTGGAAAGACTATAGTGGAAAGACTAAAGTGGAAAGACTCAGTGGACAAACTAAAGTGTACACACTGAAGTGGAGAGAATAAACTGGAAAGACTAAAGTGGAAAGACTTAAGTGGACAGACTATAGTGGAAAGACTAACTTTGACAGACTAAAGTGGAAAGACTAAAGTGGAAAGACTAAAGTGGACAGACTATAGTGGAAAGACTAAAGTAGACAGACTATAGTGGAAAGACTAAAGTGGACAGAATAAAGGGGAGACTATAGTGGAAAGACTAAAGTGGACAGAGAATAGTGGAAAGACTAAAGTGGAAAGACTGTAGTGGACAGAATAAAGGGGAGACTATAGTGGAAAGACTAAAGTGGAAAGACTAAAGTGGACAAACTATAGTGGAAAGACTATAGTGGAAAGACTGTAGTGGACAGAATAAAGTGGAGACTATAGTGGAAAGACTAAAGTGGACAGAGAATAGTGGAAAGACTAAAGTGGACAGACTATAGTGGAAAGACTATAGTGGAAAGACTGTAGTGGACAGAATAAAGTGGAGACTATAGTGGAAAGACTAAAGTGGACAGAGAATAGTGGAAAGACTAAAGTGGACAGACTATAGTGGAAAGACTAAAGTAGACAGACTATAGTGGAAAGACTAAAGTGGACAGACTAAAGTGGAAAGACTAAAGTGGACAGACGATAGTGGAAATGACTAAAGTGGAAAGACTAAAGTGGACAGACTAAAGTGGACAGACTAAAGTGAAAAGACTAAAGTGGATAGACTCTAGTGGAAAGAATGAAGTGGAAAGATTAAGTGAACAGACTAAAGGGGAAAGACTAAAGTGGAAAGACTAAAGTGGACAGATTATAGTGGAAAGGCTGAATCGGAAAGACTCAGTGGACAGACTAAAGTGTACACACTGCAGTGGACAGAATAAAGTGGAAAGACTAAAGTGGAAAGACTAAAGTGGACAGACTACAGTGAAAAGACTATAGTGGAAAGACTGTAGTGGAAAGAATAAAGTGTAGACTATAGTGGAAAGACTAAAGTGGGCAGAGAATAGTGGAAAGACTAAAGTGGACAGACTATAGTGGAAAGACTGAATCGGAAAGACTCAGTGGACAGACTAAAGTGTACACACTGCAGTGGACAGAATAAAGTGGAGAGACTAAAGTGGAAAGACTAAAGTGGACAGACTATAGTGGAAAGACTATAGTGGAAAGACTGTAGTGGAAAGAATAAAGTGTAGACTATAGTGGAAAGACTAAAGTGGGCAGAGGATAGTGGAAAGACTAAAGTGGACAGACTATAGTGGAAAGACTATAGTGGAAAGACGGTAATGGACAGAATAAAGTGGAGACTATAGTGGAAAGACTAAAGTGGATAGACTAAAGTTGACAGACTAAAGTGGAAAGACTAAAGTGGACAGACTCTAGTCGAAAGACTGAAGTGGAAAGACTAAGTGGACAGACTAAAGCGGAAAGACTAAAGTGGTAAGACTAAAGTGGACAGACTATAGTGGAAAGACTAAAGTGGACAGACTAAAGTGGAATGACTAAAGTGGAAAGACTAAAGTGGACAGACTATAGTGGAAAGACTATAGTGGAAAGACTGTAGTGGATAGAATAAAGTGGAGACTATAGTGGAAAGACTAAAGTGGACAGAGATTAGTGGAAAGACTAAAGTGGACAGACTATAGTGAAAAGACTAAAGTGGAAAGACTAAAGTGGAGAGACTAAAGTGGACAGACTATAGTGGAAAGACTAAAGTGGACAGACTAAAGTGGAAATACTAAAGTGGAAAGACTAAAGTGGACAGACGATAGTGGAAATGACTAAAGTGGAAAGACTAAAGTGGACAGACTAAAGTGGACGGACTAAAGTGGAAAGACTAAAGTGGAGAGACTCTAGTGGAAAGACTGAAGTGGAAAGACTAAGTGGACAGACTAAAGCGGAAAGGTTAAAGTGGAAAGACTTATGGAAAGACTAAAGTGGACAGACTCTAGTGGAAAGACTGAAGTAGAAAGACTAAGTGGACAGACTAAATCGGAAAGACTAAAGTGGAAAGACTTAAGTGGACAGACTATAGTGGAAAGACTAAAGTGGACAGACTAAAGTGGAAAGACTAAAGTGGAAAGACTAAAGTGGACAGACTTCAGTGGAAAGACTATAGTGGAAAGACTGTAGTGGACAGAATAAAGTGGAGACTATAGTGGAAAGACTAAAGTGGACAGAGATTAGTGGAAAGACTAAAGTGAACAGACTATAGTGGAAAGACTAAATAGGACAGACTAAAGTGGAAAGACTAAAGTGGAAAGACTAAAGTGGACAGACTATAGTGGAAAGACTGTAGTGGACAGAATAAAGTGGAGACTATAGTGGAAAGTCTAAAGTGGAAAGACTAAACTGGACAGAGAATAGTGGAAAGACTAAAGTGGAAAGACTGTAGTGGACAGAATAAAGGGGAGACTATAGTGGAAAGACTAAAGTGGAAAGACTAAAGTGGACAAACTATAGTGGAAAGACTATAGTGGAAAGACTGTAGTGGACAGAATAAAGTGGAGACTATAGTGGAAAGACTAAAGTGGACAGAGAATAGTGGAAAGACTAAAGTGGACAGACTATAGTGGAAAGACTATAGTGGAAAGACTGTAGTGGACAGAATAAAGTGGAGACTATAGTGGAAAGACTAAAGTGGACAGAGAATAGTGGAAAGACTAAAGTGGACAGACTATAGTGGAAAGACTATAGTGGAAAGACTGTAGTGGACAGAATAAAGTGGAGACTATAGTGGAAAGACTAAAGTGGAAAGACTAAAGTGGACAGACTATAGTGGAAAGACTGAAGTGGACAGACTAAAGTGGAAAAACTAAAGTGGAAAGACTAAAGTGGACAGACTATAGTGGAAAGACTATAGTGGAAAGACTGTAGTGGACAGAATAAAGTGGAGACTATAGTGGAAAGACTAAAGTGGACAGAGAATAGTGGAAAGACTAAAGTGGACAGACTATAGTGGAAAGACTATAGTGGAAAGACTGTAGTGGACAGAATAAAGAGGAGACTATAGTGGAAAGACTAAAGTGGAAAGACTAAAGTGGACAGACTATAGTGGAAAGACTGAAGTGGACAGACTGTAGTGGACAGAAGATAGTGTAGACTATAGTGGAAAGACTAAAGTGGGCAGAGAATAGTGAAAAGACTAAAGTGGAAAGACTATAGTGGAAAGACTATAGTGGAAAGACTGTAGTGGACAGAATAAAGTGGAGACTATAGTGGAAAGACTAAAGTGGACAGAGAATAGTGGAAAGGCTAAAGTGGAAAGACTGTAGTGGACAGAATAAAGTGGAGACTATAGTGGAAAGACTAAAGTGGACAGACTAAAGTGGAAAGACTATAGTGGAAAGGCTAAAGTGGAAAGACTGTAGTGGACAGAATAAAGTGGAGACTATAGTGGAAAGTCTAAAGTGGAAAGACTAAACTGGACAGAGAATAGTGGAAAGACTAAAGTGGAAAGACTGTAGTGGACAGAATAAAGGGGAGACTATAGTGGAAAGACTAAATTGGAAAGACTAAAGTGGACAAACTATAGTGGAAAGACTATAGTGGAAAGACTGTAGTGGACAGAATAAAGTGGAGACTATAGTGGAAAGACTAAAGTGGACAGAGAATAGTGGAAAGACTAAAGTGGACAGACTATAGTGGAAAGACTATAGTGGAAAGACTGTAGTGGACAGAATAAAGTGGAGACTATAGTGGAAAGACTAAAGTGGACAGAGAATAGTGGAAAGACTAAAGTGGACAGACTATAGTGGAAAGACTATAGTGGAAAGACTGTAGTGGACAGAATAAAGTGGAGACTATAGTGGAAAGACTAAAGTGGAAAGACTAAAGTGGACAGACTATAGTGGAAAGACTGAAGTGGACAGACTAAAGTGGAAAAACTAAAGTGGAAAGACTAAAGTGGACAGACTATAGTGGAAAGACTATAGTGGAAAGACTGTAGTGGACAGAATAAAGTGGAGACTATAGTGGAAAGACTAAAGTGGACAGAGAATAGTGGAAAGACTAAAGTGGACAGACTATAGTGGAAAGACTATAGTGGAAAGACTGTAGTGGACAGAATAAAGAGGAGACTATAGTGGAAAGACTAAAGTGGAAAGACTAAAGTGGACAGACTATAGTGGAAAGACTGAAGTGGACAGACTGTAGTGGACAGAAGATAGTGTAGACTATAGTGGAAAGACTAAAGTGGGCAGAGAATAGTGAAAAGACTAAAGTGGAAAGACTATAGTGGAAAGACTATAGTGGAAAGACTGTAGTGGACAGAATAAAGTGGAGACTATAGTGGAAAGACTAAAGTGGACAGAGAATAGTGGAAAGGCTAAAGTGGAAAGACTGTAGTGGACAGAATAAAGTGGAGACTATAGTGGAAAGACTAAAGTGGACAGACTAAAGTGGAAAGACTATAGTGGAAAGACTAAATTGGAAAGACTCAGTGGACAAACTAAAGTGTACACACTGAAGTGGAGAGAATAAACTGGAAAGACTAAAGTGGAAAGACTAAAGTGGACAGACTATAGTGGAAAGACTAAAGTGGACAGACTAAAGTGGAAAGACTAAAGTGGAAAGACTGTAGTGGACAGAATAAAGTGGAGACTATAGTGGAAAGACTAAAGTGGACAGAGAATAGTGGAAAGACTAAAGTGGAAAGACTGTAGTGGACAGAATAAATGGAGACTATAGTGGAAAGACTAAAGTGGACAGACTAAAGTGGAAAGACTATAGTGGAAAGACTAAAGTGGAAAGACTCAGTGGACAAACTAAAGTGTACACACTGAAGTGGAGAGAATAAACTGGAAAGACTAAAGTGGAAAGACTAAAGTGGACAGACTATAGTGGAAAGACTAACTTTGACAGACTAAAGTGGAAAGACTAAAGTGGAAAGACTAAATTGGACAGACTATAGTGGAAAGACTAAAGTAGACAGACTACAGTGGAAAGACTAAAGTGGACAGACTAAAGTGGAAAGACTAAAGTGGACAGACGATAGTGGAAATGACTAAAGTGGAAAGACTAAAGTGGACAGACTAAAGTGGACAGACTAAAGTGGACAGACTAAAGTGAAAAGACTAAAGTGGATAGACTCTAGTGGAAAGAATGAAGTGGAAAGATTAAGTGGACAGACTAAAGGGGAAAGACTAAAGTGGAAAGACTAAAGTGGACAGATTATAGTGGAAAGGCTGAATCGGAAAGACTCAGTGGACAGACTAAAGTGTACACACTGCAGTGGACAGAATAAAGTGGAAAGACTAAAGTGGAAAGACTAAAGTGGACAGACTACAGTGAAAAGACTATAGTGGAAAGACTGTAGTGGAAAGAATAAAGTGTAGACTATAGTGGAAAGACTAAAGTGGGCAGAGAATAGTGGAAAGACTAAAGTGGACAGACTATAGTGGAAAGACTGAATCGGAAAGACTCAGTGGACAGACTAAAGTGTACACACTGCAGTGGACAGAATAAAGTGGAGAGACTAAAGTGGAAAGACTAAAGTGGACAGAGAATAGTGGAAAGGCTAAAGTGGAAAGACTGTAGTGGACAGAATAAAGTGGAGACTATAGTGGAAAGACTAAAGTGGACAGACTAAAGTGGAAAGACTATAGTGGAAAGACTAAAGTGGAAAGAGTCAGTGGACAAACTAAAGTGTACACACTGAAGTGGAGAGAATAAACTGGAAAGACTAAAGTGAAAAGACTAAAGTGGACAGACTATAGTGGAAAGACTAACTTTGACAGACTAAAGTGGAAAGACTAAAGTGGAAAGACTAAAGTGGACAGACTATAGTGGAAAGACTAAAGTAGACAGACTACAGTGGAAAGACTAAAGTGGACAGACTAAAGTGGAAAGACTAAAGTGGACAGACGATAGTGGAAATGACTAAAGTGGAAAGACTAAAGTGGACAGACTAAAGTGGACAGACTAAAGTGGACAGACTAAAGTGAAAAGACTAAAGTGGATAGACTCTAGTGGAAAGAATGAAGTGGAAAGATTAAGTGGACAGACTAAAGGGGAAAGACTAAAGTGGAAAGACTAAAGTGGACAGATTATAGTGGAAAGGCTGAATCGGAAAGACTCAGTGGACAGACTAAAGTGTACACACTGCAGTGGACAGAATAAAGTGGAAAGACTAAAGTGGAAAGACTAAAGTGGACAGACTACAGTGAAAAGACTATAGTGGAAAGACTATAGTGGAAAGAATAAAGTGTAGACTATAGTGGAAAGACTAAAGTGGGCAGAGGATAGTGGAAAGACTAAAGTGGACAGACTATAGTGGAAAGACTATAGTGGAAAGACGGTAATGGACAGAATAAAGTGGAGACTATAGTGGAAAGACTAAAGTGGATAGACTAAAGTTGACAGACTAAAGTGGAAAGACTAAAGTGGACAGACTCTAGTCGAAAGACTGAAGTGGAAAGACTAAGTGGACAGACTAAAGCGGAAAGACTAAAGTGGAAAGACTAAAGTGGACAGACTATAGTGGAAAGACTAAAGTGGACAGAGAATAGTGGAAAGGCTAAAGTGGAAAGACTGTAGTGGACAGAATAAAGAGGAGACTATAGTGGAAAGACTAAAGTGGAAAGACTAAAGTGGACAGACTATAGTGGAAAGACTGAAGTGGACAGACTGTAGTGGACAGAAGATAGTGTAGACTATAGTGGAAAGACTAAAGTGGGCAGAGAATAGTGAAAAGACTAAAGTGGAAAGACTATAGTGGAAAGACTATAGTGGAAAGACTGTAGTGGACAGAATAAAGTGGAGACTATAGTGGAAAGACTAAAGTGGACAGAGAATAGTGGAAAGGCTAAAGTGGAAAGACTGTAGTGGACAGAATAAAGTGGAGACTATAGTGGAAAGACTAAAGTGGACAGACTAAAGTGGAAAGACTATAGTGGAAAGACTAAATTGGAAAGACTCAGTGGACAAACTAAAGTGTACACACTGAAGTGGAGAGAATAAACTGGAAAGACTAAAGTGGAAAGACTAAAGTGGACAGACTATAGTGGAAAGACTAAAGTGGACAGACTAAAGTGGAAAGACTAAAGTGGAAAGACTGTAGTGGACAGAATAAAGTGGAGACTATAGTGGAAAGACTAAAGTGGAGACTATAGTGGAAAGACTAAAGTGGACAGAGAATAGTGGAAAGACTAAAGTGGAAAGACTGTAGTGGACAGAATAAATGGAGACTATAGTGGAAAGACTAAAGTGGACAGACTAAAGTGGAAAGACTATAGTGGAAAGACTAAAGTGGAAAGACTCAGTGGACAAACTAAAGTGTACACACTGAAGTGGAGAGAATAAACTGGAAAGACTAAAGTGGAAAGACTAAAGTGGACAGACTATAGTGGAAAGACTAACTTTGACAGACTAAAGTGGAAAGACTAAAGTGGAAAGACTAAAGTGGACAGACTATAGTGGAAAGACTAAAGTAGACAGACTACAGTGGAAAGACTAAAGTGGACAGACCAGAGTGGAAAGACTAAAGTGGACAGACGATAGTGGAAATGACTAAAGTGGAAAGACTAAAGTGGACAGACTAAAGTGGACAGACTAAAGTGGACAGACTAAAGTGAAAAGACTAAAGTGGATAGACTCTAGTGGAAAGAATGAAGTGGAAAGATTAAGTGGACAGACTAAAGGGGAAAGACTAAAGTGGAAAGACTAAAGTGGACAGATTATAGTGGAAAGGCTGAATCGGAAAGACTCAGTGGACAGACTAAAGTGTACACACTGCAGTGGACAGAATAAAGTGGAAAGACTAAAGTGGAAAGACTAAAGTGGACAGACTACAGTGAAAAGACTATAGTGGAAAGACTGTAGTGGAAAGAATAAAATGTAGACTATAGTGGAAAGACTAAAGTGGGCAGAGGATAGTGGAAAGACTAAAGTGGACAGACTATAGTGGAAAGACTATAGTGGAAAGACGGTATTGGACAGAATAAAGTGGAGACTATAGTGGAAAGACTAAAGTGGATAGACTAAAGTTGACAGACTAAAGTGGAAAGACTAAAGTGGACAGACTCTAGTCGAAAGACTGAAGTGGAAAGACTAAGTGGACAGACTAAAGCGGAAAGACTAAAGTGGAAAGACTAAAGTGGACAGACTATAGTGGAAAGACTAAAGTGGACAGACTAAAGTGGAATGACTAAAGTGGAAAGACTAAAGTGGACAGACTATAGTGGAAAGACTATAGTGGAAAGACTGTAGTGGATAGAATAAAGTGGAGACTATAGTGGAAAGACTAAAGTGGACAGAGATTAGTGGAAAGACTAAAGTGGACAGACTATAGTGAAAAGACTAAAGTGGAAAGACTAAAGTGGAGAGACTAAAGTGGACAGACTATAGTGGAAAGAATAAAGTGGACAGACTAAAGTGGAAAGACTAAAGTGGAAAGACTAAAGTGGACAGACGATAGTGGAAATGACTAAAGTGGAAAGACTAAAGTGGACAGACTAAAGTGGACGGACTAAAGTGGAAAGACTAAAGTGGAGAGACTCTAGTGGAAAGACTGAAGTGGAAAGACTAAGTGGACAGACTAAAGCGGAAAGGTTAAAGTGGAAAGACTTATGGAAAGACTAAAGTGGACAGACTCTAGTGGAAAGACTGAAGTAGAAAGACTAAGTGGACAGACTAAATCGGAAAGACTAAAGTGGAAAGACTTAAGTGGACAGACTATAGTGGAAAGACTAAAGTGGACAGACTAAAGTGGAAAGACTAAAGTGGAAAGACTAAAGTGGACAGACTTCAGTGGAAAGACTATAGTGGAAAGACTGTAGTGGACAGAATAAAGTGGAGACTATAGTGGAAAGACTAAAGTGGACAGAGATTAGTGGAAAGACTAAAGTGGACAGACTATAGTGGAAAGACTAAATTGGACAGACTAAAGTGGAAAGACTAAAGTGGAAAGACTAAAGTGGACAGACTATAGTGGAAAGACTGTAGTGGACAGAATAAAGTGGAGACTATAGTGGAAAGTCTAAAGTGGAAAGACTAAACTGGACAGAGAATAGTGGAAAGACTAAAGTGGAAAGACTGTAGTGGACAGAATAAAGGGGAGACTATAATGGAAAGACTAAAGTGGAAAGACTAAAGTGGACAGACTATAGTGGAAAGACTATAGTGGAAAGACTGTAGTGGACAGAATAAAGTGGAGACTATAGTGGAAAGACTAAAGTGGACAGAGAATAGTGGAAAGACTAAACTGGACAGACTATAGTGGAAAGACTATAGTGGAAAGACTGTAGTGGACAGAATAAAGTGGAGACTATAGTGGAAAGACTAAAGTGGACAGAGAATAGTGGAAAGACTAAAGTGGACAGACTATAGTGGAAAGACTATAGTGGAAAGACTGTAGTGGACAGAATAAAGTGGAGACTATAGTGGAAAGACTAAAGTGGAAAGACTAAAGTGGACAGACTATAGTGGAAAGACTGAAGTGGACAGACTAAAGTGGAAAAACTAAAGTGGAAAGACTAAAGTGGACAGACTATAGTGGAAAGACTATAGTGGAAAGACTGTAGTGGACAGAATAAAGTGAAGACTATAGTGGAAAGACTAAAGTGGACAGAGAATAGTGGAAAGACTAAAGTGGACAGACTATAGTGGAAAGACTATAGTGGAAAGACTGTAGTGGACAGAATAAAGAGGAGACTATAGTGGAAAGACTAAAGTGGAAAGACTAAAGTGGACAGACTATAGTGGAAAGACTGAAGTGGACAGACTGTAGTGGACAGAAGATAGTGTAGACTATAGTGGAAAGACTAAAGTGGGCAGAGAATAGTGAAAAGACTAAAGTGGAAAGACTATAGTGGAAAGACTATAGTGGAAAGACTGTAGTGGACAGAATAAAGTGGAGACTATAGTGGAAAGACTAAAGTGGACAGACTAAAGTGGAAAGACTATAGTGGAAAGACTAAATTGGAAAGACTCAGTGGACAAACTAAAGTGTACACACTGAAGTGGAGAGAATAAACTGGAAAGACTAAAGTGGAAAGACTAAAGTGGACAGACTATAGTGGAAAGACTAAAGTGGACAGACTAAAGTGGAAAGACTAAAGTGGAAAGACTAAAGTGGACAGACTATAGTGGAAAGACTAAAGTAGACAGACTATAGTGGAAAGACTAAAGTGGACAGACTAAAGTGGACAGACGCTAGTGGAAATGACTAAAGTGGAAAGACTAAAGTGGACAGACTAAAGTGGACAGACTAAAGTGGAAAGACTAAAGTGGACAGACTCTAGTGGAAAGACTGAAGTGGAAAGACTAAGTGGACAGACTAAAGCGGAAAGACTAAAGTGGAAAGACTTATGGAAAGACTAAAGTGGACAGACTCTAGTCGAAAGACTGAAGTGGAAAGACTAAGTGGACAGACTAAAGTGGAAAGACTAAAGTGGAAAGACTAAAGTGGACAGACTATAGTGGAAAGACTAAAGTGGACAGACTAAAGTGGAAAGACTAAAGTGGAAAGACTAAAGTGGACAGACTATAGTGGAAAGACTATAGTGGAAAGACTGTAGTGGATAGAATAAAGTGGAGACTATAGTGGAAAGACTAAAGTGGACAGAGATTAGTGGAAAGACTAAAGTGGACAGACTATAGTGAAAAGACTAAAGTGGAAAGACTAAAGTGGAAAGACTAAAGTGGACAGACGATAGTGGAAATGACTAAAGTGGAAAGACTAAAGTGGACAGACTAAAGTGGACAGACTAAAGTGGAAAGACTAAAGTGGACAGACTCTAGTGGAAAGACTGAAGTGGAAAGACTAAGTGGACAGACTAAAGCGGAAAGACTAAAGTGGAAAGACTTATGGAAAGACTAAAGTGGACAGACTCTAGTGGAAAGACTGAAGTGGAAAGACTAAGTGGACAGACTAAAGCGGAAAGACTAAAGTGGAAAGACTTAAGTGGACAGACTATAGTGGAAAGACTAAAGTGGACAGACTAAAGTGGAAAGACTAAAGTGGAAAGAATAAAGTGGACAGACTTCAGTGGAAAGACTATAGTGGAAAGACTGTAGTGGACAGAATAAAGTGGAGACTATAGAGGAAAGACTAAAGTGGAAAGACTAAAGTGGACAGAGATTAGTGGAAAGACTAAAGTGGACAGACTATAGTGGAAAGACTAAAGTGGACAGACTAAAGTGGAAAGACTAAAGTGGAAAGATTAAAGTGGACAGACTATAGTGGAAAGACTGTAGTGGACAGAATAAAGTGGAGACTATAGTGGAAAGTCTAAAGTGGAAAGACTAAACTGGACAGAGAAGAGTGGAAAGACTAAAGTGGAAAGACTGTAGTGGACAGAATAAAGTGGAGACTATAGTGGAAAGACTAAAGTGGAAAGACTAAAGTGGACAGACTATAGTGGAAAGACTATAGTGGAAAGACTGTACTGGACAGAATAAAGTGGAGACTATAGTGGAAAGACTAAAGTGGACAGAGAATAGTGGAAAGACTAAAGTGGACAGACTATAGTGGAAAGACTATAGTGGAAAGACTGTAGTGGACAGAATAAAGTGGAGACTATAGTGGAAAGACTAAAGTGGACAGAGAATAGTGGAAAGACTAAAGTGGACAGACTATAGTGGAAAGACTATAGTGGAAAGACTGTAGTGGACAGAATAAAGAGGAGACTATAGTGGAAAGACTAAAGTGGAAAGACTAAAGTGGACAGACTATAGTGGAAAGACTGAAGTGGACAGACTGTAGTGGACAGAAGATAGTGTAGACTATAGTGGAAAGACTAAAGTGGGCAGAGAATAGTGAAAAGACTAAAGTGGAAAGACTATAGTGGAAAGACTATAGTGGAAAGACTGTAGTGGACAGAATAAAGTGGAGACTATAGTGGAAAGACTAAAGTGGACAGAGAATAGTGGAAAGGCTAAAGTGGAAAGACTGTAGTGGACAGAATAAAGTGGAGACTATAGTGGAAAGACTAAAGTGGACAGACTAAAGTGGAAAGACTATAGTGGAAAGACTAAAGTGGAAAGACTCAGTGGACAAACTAAAGTGTACACACTGAAGTGGAGAGAATAAACTGGAAAGACTAAAGTGGAAAGACTAAAGTGGACAGACTATAGTGGAAAGACTAAAGTGGACAGACTAAAGTGGAAAGACTAAAGTGGAAAGACTAAAGTGGACAGACTATAGTGGAAAGACTAAAGTAGACAGACTATAGTGGAAAGACTAAAGTGGACAGACTATAGTGGAAAGACTAAAGTAGACAGACTACAGTGAAAAGACTATAGTGGAAAGACTGTAGTGGAAAGAATAAAATGTAGACTATAGTGGAAAGACTAAAGTGGGCAGAGGATAGTGGAAAGACTAAAGTGGACAGACTATAGTGGAAAGACTATAGTGGAAAGACGGTAATGGACAGAATAAAGTGGAGACTATAGTGGAAAGACTAAAGTGGATAGACTAAAGTTGACAGACTAAAGTGGAAAGACTAAAGTGGACAGACTCTAGTCGAAAGACTGAAGTGGAAAGACTAAGTGGACAGACTAAAGCGGAAAGACTAAAGTGGAAAGACTAAAGTGGACAGACTATAGTGGAAAGACTAAAGTGGACAGACTAAAGTGGAATGACTAAAGTGGAAAGACTAAAGTGGACAGACTATAGTGGAAAGACTATAGTGGAAAGACTGTAGTGGATAGAATAAAGTGGAGACTATAGTGGAAAGACTAAAGTGGACAGAGATTAGTGGAAAGACTAAAGTGGACAGACTATAGTGAAAAGACTAAAGTGGAAAGACTAAAGTGGAGAGACTAAATTGGACAGACTATAGTGGAAAGAATAAAGTGGACAGACTAAAGTGGAAAGACTAAAGTGGAAAGACTAAAGTGGACAGACGATAGTGGAAATGACTAAAGTGGAAAGACTAAAGTGGACAGACTAAAGTGGACGGACTAAAGTGGAAAGACTAAAGTGGAGAGACTCTAGTGGAAAGACTGAAGTGGAAAGACTAAGTGGACAGACTAAAGCGGAAAGGTTAAAGTGGAAAGACTTATGGAAAGACTAAAGTGGACAGACTCTAGTGGAAAGACTGAAGTAGAAAGACTAAGTGGACAGACTAAATCGGAAAGACTAAAGTGGAAAGACTTAAGTGGACAGACTATAGTGGAAAGACTAAAGTGGACAGACTAAAGTGGAAAGACTAAAGTGGAAAGACTAAAGTGGACAGACTTCAGTGGAAAGACTATAGTGGAAAGACTGTAGTGGACAGAATAAAGTGGAGACTATAGTGGAAAGACTAAAGTGGACAGAGATTAGTGGAAAGACTAAAGTGGACAGACTATAGTGGAAAGACTAAATTGGACAGACTAAAGTGGAAAGACTAAAGTGGAAAGACTAAAGTGGACAGACTATAGTGGAAAGACTGTAGTGGACAGAATAAAGTGGAGCCTATAGTGGAAAGTCTAAAGTGGAAAGACTAAACTGGACAGAGAATAGTGGAAAGACTAAAGTGGAAAGACTGTAGTGGACAGAATAAAGGGGAGACTATAATGGAAAGACTAAAGTGGAAAGACTAAAGTGGACAGACTATAGTGGAAAGACTATAGTGGAAAGACTGTAGTGGACAGAATAAAGTGGAGACTATAGTGGAAAGACTAAAGTGGAGAGAGAATAGTGGAAAGACTAAAGTGGACAGACTATAGTGGAAAGACTATAGTGGAAAGACTGTAGTGGACAGAATAAAGTGGAGACTATAGTGGAAAGACTAAAGTGGACAGAGAATAGTGGAAAGACTAAAGTGGACAGACTATAGTGGAAAGACTATAGTGGAAAGACTGTAGTGGACAGAATAAAGTGGAGACTATAGTGGAAAGACTAAAGTGGAAAGACTAAAGTGGACAGACTATAGTGGAAAGACTGAAGTGGACAGACTAAAGTGGAAAAACTAAAGTGGAAAGACTAAAGTGGACAGACTATAGTGGAAAGACTATAGTGGAAAGACTGTAGTGGACAGAATAAAGTGGAGACTATAGTGGAAAGACTAAAGTGGACAGAGAATAGTGGAAAGACTAAAGTGGACAGACTATAGTGGAAAGACTATAGTGGAAAGACTGTAGTGGACAGAATAAAGAGGAGACTATAGTGGAAAGACTAAAGTGGAAAGACTAAAGTGGACAGACTATAGTGGAAAGACTGAAGTGGACAGACTGTAGTGGACAGAAGATAGTGTAGACTATAGTGGAAAGACTAAAGTGGGCAGAGAATAGTGAAAAGACTAAAGTGGAAAGACTATAGTGGAAAGACTATAGTGGAAAGACTGTAGTGGACAGAATAAAGTGGAGACTATAGTGGAAAGACTAAAGTGGACAGAGAATAGTGGAAAGGCTAAAGTGGAAAGACTGTAGTGGACAGAATAAAGTGGAGACTATAGTGGAAAGACTAAAGTGGACAGACTAAAGTGGAAAGACTATAGTGGAAAGACTAAATTGGAAAGACTCAGTGGACAAACTAAAGTGTACACACTGAAGTGGAGAGAATAAACTGGAAAGACTAAAGTGGAAAGACTAAAGTGGACAGACTATAGTGGAAAGACTAAAGTGGACAGACTAAAGTGGAAAGACTAAAGTGGAAAGACTAAAGTGGACAGACTATAGTGGAAAGACTAAAGTAGACAGACTATAGTGGAAAGACTAAAGTGGACAGACTAAAGTGGACAGACGCTAGTGGAAATGACTAAAGTGGAAAGACTAAAGTGGACAGACTAAAGTGGACAGACTAAAGTGGAAAGACTAAAGTGGACAGACTCTAGTGGAAAGACTGAAGTGGAAAGACTAAGTGGACAGACTAAAGCGGAAAGACTAAAGTGGAAAGACTTATGGAAAGACTAAAGTGGACAGACTCTAGTCGAAAGACTGAAGTGGAAAGACTAAGTGGACAGACTAAAGTGGAAAGACTAAAGTGGAAAGACTAAAGTGGACAGACTATAGTAGAAAGACTAAAGTGGACAGACTAAAGTGGAAAGACTAAAGTGGAAAGACTAAAGTGGACAGACTATAGTGGAAAGACTATAGTGGAAAGACTGTAGTGGATAGAATAAAGTGGAGACTATAGTGGAAAGACTAAAGTGGAAAGACTAAAGTGGACAGAGATTAGTGGAAAGACTAAAGTGGACAGACTATAGTGAAAAGACTAAAGTGGAAAGACTAAAGTGGATAGACTAAAGTGGACAGACTATAGTGGAAAGACTAAAGTGGACAGACTAAAGTGGAAAGACTAAAGTGGAAAGACTAAAGTGGACAGACGATAGTGGAAATGACTAAAGTGGAAAGACTAAAGTGGACAGACTAAAGTGGACAGACTAAAGTGGAAAGACTAAAGTGGACAGACTCTAGTGGAAAGACTGAATTGGAAAGACTAAGTGGACAGACTAAAGCGGAAAGACTAAAGTGGAAAGACTTATGGAAAGACTAAAGTGGACAGACTCTAGTGGAAAGACTGAAGTGGAAAGACTAAGTGGACAGACTAAAGCGGAAAGACTAAAGTGGAAAGACTTAAGTGGACAGACTATAGTGGAAAGACTAAAGTGGACAGACTAAAGTGGAAAGACTAAAGTGGAAAGAATAAAGTGGACAGACTTCAGTGGAAAGACTATAGTGGAAAGACTGTAGTGGACAGAATAAAGTGGAGACTATAGAGGAAAGACTAAAGTGGAAAGACTAAAGTGGACAGAGATTAGTGGAAAGACTAAAGTGGACAGACTATAGTGGAAAGACTAAAGTGGACAGACTAAAGTGGAAAGACTAAAGTGGAAAGATTAAAGTGGACAGACTATAGTGGAAAGACTGTAGTGGACAGAATAAAGTGGAGACTATAGTGGAAAGTCTAAAGTGGAAAGACTAAACTGGACAGAGAAGAGTGGAAAGACTAAAGTGGAAAGACTGTAGTGGACAGAATAAAGTGGAGACTATAGTGGAAAGACTAAAGTGGAAAGACTAAAGTGGACAGACTATAGTGGAAAGACTATAGTGGAAAGACTGTACTGGACAGAATAAAGTGGAGACTATAGTGGAAAGACTAAAGTGGACAGAGAATAGTGGAAAGACTAAAGTGGACAGACTATAGTGGAAAGACTATAGTGGAAAGACTGTAGTGGACAGAATAAAGTGGAGACTATAGTGGAAAGACTAAAGTGGACAGAGAATAGTGGAAAGACTAAAGTGGACAGACATTAGTGGAAAGACTATAGTGGAAAGACTGTAGTGGACAGAATAAAGAGGAGACTATAGTGGAAAGACTAAAGTGGAAAGACTAAAGTGGACAGACTATAGTGGAAAGACTGAAGTGGACAGACTGTAGTGGACAGAAGATAGTGTAGACTATAGTGGAAAGACTAAAGTGGGCAGAGAATAGTGAAAAGACTAAAGTGGAAAGACTATAGTGGAAAGACTATAGTGGAAAGACTGTAGTGGACAGAATAAAGTGGAGACTATAGTGGAAAGACTAAAGTGGACAGAGAATAGTGGAAAGGCTAAAGTGGAAAGACTGTAGTGGACAGAATAAAGTGGAGACTATAGTGGAAAGACTAAAGTGGACAGACTAAAGTGGAAAGACTATAGTGGAAAGACTAAAGTGGAAAGACTCAGTGGACAAACTAAAGTGTACACACTGAAGTGGAGAGAATAAACTGGAAAGACTAAAGTGGAAAGACTAAAGTGGACAGACTATAGTGGAAAGACTAAAGTGGACAGACTAAAGTGGAAACACTAAAGTGGAAAGACTAAAGTGGACAGACTATAGTGGAAAGACTAAAGTAGACAGACTATAGTGGAAAGATTAAAGTGGACAGACTATAGTGGAAAGACTAAAGTAGACAGACTAAAGTGGAAAGACTTAAGTGGACAGACTATAGTGGAAAGACTAAAGTGGACAGACTAAAGTGGAAAGACTAAAGTGGACAGACTTCAGTGGAAAGACTATAGTGGAAAGACTGTAGTGGACAGAATAAAGTGGAGACTATAGTGGAAAGACTAAAGTGGACAGAGATTAGTGGAAAGACTAAAGTGGACAGACTATAGTGGAAAGACTAAATTGGACAGACTAAAGTGGAAAGACTAAAGTGGAAAGACTAAAGTGGACAGACTATAGTGGAAAGACTGTAGTGGACAGAATAAAGTGGAGACTATAGTGGAAAGTCTAAAGTGGAAAGACTAAACTGGACAGAGAATAGTGGAAAGACTAAAGTGGAAAGACTGTAGAGGACAGAATAAAGGGGAGACTATAGTGGAAAGACTAAAGTGGAAAGACTAAAGTGGACAGACTATAGTGGAAAGACTATAGTGGAAAGACTGTAGTGGACAGAATAAAGTGGAGACTATAGTGGAAAGACTAAAGTGGACAGAGAATAGTGGAAAGACTAAAGTGGACAGACTATAGTGGAAAGACTATAGTGGAAAGACTGTAGTGGACAGAATAAAGTGGAGACTATAGTGGAAAGACTAAAGTGGACAGAGAATAGTGGAAAGACTAAAGTGGACAGACTATAGTGGAAAGACTATAGTGGAAAGACTGTAGTGGATAGAATAAAGTGGAGACTATAGTGGAAAGACTAAAGTGGAAAGACTAAAGTGGACAGACTATAGTGGAAAGACTTAAGTGGACAGACTAAAGTGGAAAAACTAAAGTGGAAAGACTAAAGTGGACAGACTATAGTGGAAAGACTATAGTGGAAAGACTGTAGTGGACAGAATATAGTGTAGACTATAGTGGAAAGACTAAAGTGGGCAGAGAATAGTGGAAAGACTAAAGTGGAAAGACTATAGTGGAAAGACTGTAGTGGACAGAATAAAGTGGAGACTATAGTGGAAAGACTAAAGTGGACAGAGAATAGTGGAAAGACTAAAGTGGAAAGACTGTAGTGGACAGAATAAAGTGGACAGACGATAGTGGAAATGACTAAAGTGGAAAGACTAAAGTGGTTAGACTAAAGTTGACAGACTAAAGTGGAAAGACTAAAGTGGACAGATTCTAGTCGAAAGACTGAAGTGGAAAGACTAAGTGGACAGACTAAAGCGGAAAGACTAAAGTGGAAAGACTAAAGTGGACAGACTATAGTGGAAAGACTAAAGTGGACAGACTAAAGTGGAAAGACTAAAGTGGAAAGACTAAAGTGGACAGACTATAGTGGAAAGACTATAGTGGAAAGACTGTTGTGGATAGAATAAAGTGGAGACTATAGTGGAAAGACTAAAGTGGAAAGACTAAAGTGGACAGAGATTAGTGGAAAGACTAAAGTGGACAGACTATAGTGAAAAGACTAAAGTGGAAAGACTAAAGTGGATAGACTAAGGTGGACAGACTATAGTGGAAAGACTAAAGTGGGCAGACTAAAGTGAAAAGACTAAAGTGGAAAGACTAAAGTGGACAGACGCTAGTGGAAATGACTAAAGTGGAAAGACTAAAGTGGACAGACTAAAGTGGACAGACTAAAGTGGAAAGACTAAAGTGGACAGACTCTAGTGGAAAGACTGAAGTGGAAAGACTAAGTGGACAGACTAAAGCGGAAAGACTAAAGTGGAAAGACTTATGGAAAGACTAAAGTGGACAGACTCTAGTGGAAAGACTGAAGTGGAAAGACTAAGTGGACCGACTGAAGTGGAAAGACTAAAGTGGACAGACTAAAGTGGAAAGACTAAAGTGGAAAGACTAAAGTGGACAGACTATAGTGGAAAGACTATAGTGGAAAGATTAAAGTGGACAGACTATAGTGGAAAGACTAAAGTGGACGGACTAAAGTGGAAAGACTAAAGTGGACAGACGATAGTGGAAATGACCAAAGTGGAAAGACTAAAGTGGACAGACTAAAGTTGACAGACTAAAGTGGAAAGACTAAAGTGGACAGACTCTAGTCGAAAGACTGAAGTGGAAAGACTAAGTGGACAGACTAAAGTGGAAAGACTAAAGTGGAAAGACTAAAGTGGACAGACTATAGTGGAAAGACTAAAGTGGACAGACTAAAGTGGAAAGACTAAAGTGGAAAGACTAAAGTGGACAGACTATAGTGGAAAGACTATAGTGGAAAGACTGTAGTGGATAGAATAAAGTGGAGACTATAGTGGAAAGACTAAAGTGGAAAGACTAAAGTGGACAGAGATTAGTGGAAAGACTAAAGTGGACAGACTATAGTGAAAAGACTAAAGTGGAAAGACTAAAGTGGATAGACTAAAGTGGACAGACTATAGTGGAAAGACTAAAGTGGAAAGACTAAAGTGGAAAGACTAAAGTGGAAAGACTAAAGTGGACAGACGATAGTGGAAATGACTAAAGTGGAAAGACTAAAGTGGACAGACTAAAGTGGACAGACTAAAGTGGAAAGACTAAAGTGGACAGACTCTAGTGGAAAGACTGAAGTGGAAAGACTAAGTGGACAGACTAAAGCGGAAAGACTAAAGTGGAAAGACTTATGGAAAGACTAAAGTGGACAGACTCTAGTGGAAAGACTGAAGTGGAAAGACTAAGTGGACAGACTAAAGCGGAAAGACTAAAGTGGAAAGACTTAAGTGGACAGACTGAAGTGGAAAGACTATAGTGGAAAGACTGTAGTGGACAGAATAAAGAGGTGACTATAGTGGAAAGACTAAAGTGGAAAGACTAAAGTGACAGACTATAGTGGAAAGACTGAAGTGGACAGACTGTAGTGAACAGAAGATAGTGTAGACTATAGTGGAAAGACTAAAGTGGGCAGAGAATAGTGAAAAGACTAAAGTGGAAAGACTATAGTGTAAAGACTATAGTGGAAAGACTGTAGTGGACAGAATAAAGTGGAGACTATAGTGGAAAGACTAAAGTGGACAGAGAATAGTGGAAAGGCTAAAGTGGAAAGACTGTAGTGGACAGAATAAAGTGGAGACTATAGTGGAAAGACTAAAGTGGACAGACTAAAGTGGAAAGACTATAGTGGAAAGACTAAAGTGGAAAGACTCAGTGGACAAACTAAAGTGTACACACTGAAGTGGAGAGAATAAACTGGAAAGACTAAAGTGGAAAGACTAAAGTGGACAGACTATAGTGGAAAGACTAAAGTGGACAGACTAAAGTGGAAAGACTAAAGTGGAAAGACTAAAGTGGACAGACTATAGTGGATAGACTAAAGTAGACAGACTATAGTGGAAAGACTAAAGTGGAAAGACTATAGTGGAAAGACTAAAGTAGACAGACTAAAGTGGAAAGACTTAAGTGGACAGACTATAGTGGAAAGACTAAAGTGGACAGACTAAAGTGGAAAGACTAAAGTGGAAAGACTAAAGTGGACAGACTTCAGTGGAAAGACTATAGTGGAAAGACTGTAGTGGACAGAATAAAGTGGAGACTATAGTGGAAAGACTAAAGTGGACAGAGATTAGTGGAAAGACTAAAGTGGACAGACTATATTGGAAAGACTAAATTGGACAGACTAAAGTGGAAAGACTAAAGTGGAAAGACTAAAGTGGACAGACTATAGTGGAAAGACTGTAGTGGACAGAATAAAGTGGAGACTATAGTGGAAAGTCTAAAGTGGAAAGACTAAACTGGACAGAGAATAGTGGAAAGACTAAAGTGGAAAGACTGTAGAGGACAGAATAAAGGGGAGACTATAGTGGAAAGACTAAAGTGGAAAGACTAAAGTGGACAGACTATAGTGGAAAGACTATAGTGGAAAGACTGTAGTGGACAGAATAAAGTGGAGACTATAGTGGAAAGACTAAAGTGGACAGAGAATAGTGGAAAGACTAAAGTGGACAGACTATAGTGGAAAGACTATAGTGGAAAGACTGTAGTGGACAGAATAAAGTGGAGACTATAGTGGAAAGACTAAAGTGGACAGAGAATAGTGGAAAGACTAAAGTGGACAGACTATAGTGGAAAGACTATAGTGGAAAGACTGTAGTGGATAGAATAAAGTGGAGACTATAGTGGAAAGACTAAAGTGGAAAGACTAAAGTGGACAGACTATAGTGGAAAGACTTAAGTGGACAGACTAAAGTGGAAAAACTAAAGTGGAAAGACTAAAGTGGACAGACTATAGTGGAAAGACTATAGTGGAAAGACTGTAGTGGACAGAATATAGTGTAGACTATAGTGGAAAGACTAAAGTGGGCAGAGAATAGTGGAAAGACTAAAGTGGAAAGACTATAGTGGAAAGACTGTAGTGGACAGAATAAAGTGGAGACTATAGTGGAAAGACTAAAGTGGACAGAGAATAGTGGAAAGACTAAAGTGGAAAGACTGTAGTGGACAGAATAAAGTGGACAGACGATAGTGGAAATGACTAAAGTGGAAAGACTAAAGTGGTTAGACTAAAGTTGACAGACTAAAGTGGAAAGACTAAAGTGGACAGATTCTAGTCGAAAGACTGAAGTGGAAAGACTAAGTGGACAGACTAAAGCGGAAAGACTAAAGTGGAAAGACTAAAGTGGACAGACTATAGTGGAAAGACTAAAGTGGACAGACTAAAGTGGAAAGACTAAAGTGGAAAGACTAAAGTGGACAGACTATAGTGGAAAGACTATAGTGGAAAGACTGTTGTGGATAGAATAAAGTGGAGACTATAGTGGAAAGACTAAAGTGGAAAGACTAAAGTGGACAGAGATTAGTGGAAAGACTAAAGTGGACAGACTATAGTGAAAAGACTAAAGTGGAAAGACTAAAGTGGATAGACTAAGGTGGACAGACTATAGTGGAAAGACTAAAGTGGGCAGACTAAAGTGAAAAGACTAAAGTGGAAAGACTAAAGTGGACAGACGCTAGTGGAAATGACTAAAGTGGAAAGACTAAAGTGGACAGACTAAAGTGGAAAGACTAAAGTGGACAGACTCTACTGGAAAGACTGAAGTGGAAAGACTAAGTGGACAGACTAAAGCGGAAAGACTAAAGTGGAAAGACTTATGGAAAGACTAAAGTGGACAGACTCTAGTGGAAAGACTGAAGTGGAAAGACTAAGTGGACCGACTGAAGTGGAAAGACTAAAGTGGAAAGACTAAAGTGGACAGACTATAGTGGAAAGACTATAGTGGAAAGATTAAAGTGGACAGACTATAGTGGAAAGACTAAAGTGGACGGACTAAAGTGGAAAGACTAAAGTGGACAGACGATAGTGGAAATGACCAAAGTGGAAAGACTAAAGTGGACAGACTAAAGTTGACAGACTAAAGTGGAAAGACTAAAGTGGACAGACTCTAGTCGAAAGACTGAAGTGGAAAGACTAAGTGGACAGACTAAAGTGGAAAGACTAAAGTGGAAAGACTAAAGTGGACAGACTAAAGTGGAAAGACTAAAGTGGACAGACTATAGTGGAAAGACTATAGTGGAAAGACTGTAGTGGATAGAATAAAGTGGAGACTATAGTGGAAAGACTAAAGTGGAAAGACTAAAGTGGACAGAGATTAGTGGAAAGACTAAAGTGGACAGACTATAGTGAAAAGACTAAAGTGGAAAGACTAAAGTGGATAGACTAAAGTGGACAGACTATAGTGGAAAGACTAAAGTGGACAGACTAAAGTGGAAAGACTAAAGTGGAAAGACTAAAGTGGACAGACGATAGTGGAAATGACTAAAGTGGAAAGACTAAAGTGGACAGACTAAAGTGGACAGACTAAAGTGGAAAGACTAAAGTGGACAGACTCTAGTGGAAAGACTGAAGTGGAAAGACTAAGTGGACAGACTAAAGCGGAAAGACTAAAGTGGAAAGACTTATGGAAAGACTAAAGTGGACAGACTCTAGTGGAAAGACTGAAGTGGAAAGACTAAGTGGACAGACTAAAGCGGAAAGACTAAAGTGGAAAGACTTAAGTGGACAGACTGAAGTGGAAAGACTATAGTGGAAAGACTGTAGTGGACAGAATAAAGAGGAGACTATAGTGGAAAGAAATAAAGTGGAGGATAAGAATAAGAATAAAGTGGAGACTATAGTGGAAAGACTAAAGTGGACAGAGAATAGTGGAAAGGCTAAAGTGGAAAGACTGTAGTGGACAGAATAAAGTGGAGACTATAGTGGAAAGACTAAAGTGGACAGACTAAAGTGGAAAGACTATAGTGGAAAGACTACAGTGGAAAGACTCAGTGGACAAACTAAAGTGTACACACTGAAGTGGAGAGAATAAACTGGAAAGACTAAAGTGGAAAGACTAAAGTGGACAGACTATAGTGGAAAGACTAAAGTGGACAGACTAAAGTGGAAAGACTAAAGTGGAAAGACTAAAGTGGACAGACTATAGTGGAAAGACTAAAGTAGACAGACTATAGTGGAAAGACTAAAGTGGACAGACTAAAGTGGAAAGACTAAAGTGGACAGACGATAGTGGAAATGACTAAAGTGGAAAGACTAAAGTGGACAGACTTAAGTCAAAAGACTAAAGTGGATAGACTCTAGTGGAAAGAATGAAGTGGAAAGATTAAGTGGACAGACTAAAGCGGAAAGACTAAAGTGGAAAGACTACAGTAGACAGACTATAGTGGAAAGACTGAATCGGAAAGACTCAGTGGACAGACTAAAGTGTACACACTGCAGTGGACAGAATAAAGTGGAAAGACTACAGTGGAAAGACTAAAGTGGACAGACTATAGTGAAAAGACTATAGTGGAAAGACTGTAGTGGAAAGAATAAAGTGTAGACTATAGTGGAAAGACTAAAGTGGGCAGAGAATAGTGGAAAGACTAAGGTGGACAGAATATAGTGGAAAGACTGAATCCGAAAGACTCAGTGGACAGACTAAAGTGTACACACTGCAGTGGACAGAATAAAGTGGAAAGACTAAAGTGGAAAGACTAAAGTGGACAGACTATAGTGGAAAGACTATAGTGGAAAGACTGTAGTGGAAAGAATAAAGTGTAGACTATAGTGGAAAGACTAAAGTGGGCAGAGAATAGTGGAAAGACTAAAGTGGACAGACTATAGTGGAAAGACGGTAGTGGACAGAATAAAGTGGAGACTATAGTGGAAAGACTAAAGTGGACAGACTAAAGTGGACAGACTAAAGTTGACAGACTAAAGTTGAAAGACTATAGTGGACAGACTATAGTGGAAAGACTGTAGTGGACAGAATAAAGTGGAGACTATAGTGGAAAGACTAAAGTGGACAGAGAATAGTGGAAAGACTAAAGTGGAAAGACTGTAGTGGACAGAATAAAGTGGACAGACGATAGTGGAAATGACTAAAGTGGAAAGACTGTAGTGAACAGAATATAGTGTAGACTATAGTGGAAAGACTAAAGTGGGCAGAGAATAGTGGAACGACTAAAGTGGAAAGACTATAGTGGAAAGACTATAGTGGAAAGACTGTAGTGGACAGAATAAAGTGGAGACTATAGTGGAAAGACTAAAGTGGACAGAGAATAGTGGAAAGACTAAAGTGGAAAGACTGTAGTGGACAGAATAAAGTGGACAGACGATAGTGGAAATGACTAAAGTGGAAAGACTAAAGTGGACAGACTAAAGTTGACAGACTAAAGTGGAAAGACTAAAGTGGACAGACTCTAGTCGAAAGACTGAAGTGGAAAGACTAAGTGGACGGACTAAAGTGGAAAGACTAAAGTGGAAAGACTAAAGTGGACAGACTATAGTGGAAAGACTATAGTGGAAAGACTGTAGTGGATAGAATAAAGTGGAGACTATAGTGGAAAGAATAAAGTGGAAAGACTAAAGTGGACAGAGATTAGTGGAAAGACTAAAGTGGACAGACTATAGTGAAAAGACTAAAGTGGAAAGACTAAAGTGGATAGACTAAAGTGGACAGACTATAGTGGAAAGACTAAAGTGGACAGACTAAAGTGGAAAGACTAAAGTGGAAAGACTAAAGTGGACAGACGATAGTGGAAATGACTAAAGTGGAATGACTAAAGTGGACAGACTAAAGTGGACAGACTAAAGTGGAAAGACTAAAGTGGAGAGACTCTAGTGGAAAGACTGAAGTGGAAAGATTAAGTGGACAGACTAAAGCGGAAAGGTTAAAGTGGAAAGACTTATGGAAAGTCTAAAGTGGACAGACTCTAGTGGAAAGACTGAAGTGGAAAGACTAAGTGGACAGACTAAAGCGGAAAGACTAAAGTGGAAAGACTTAAGTGGACAGACTATAGTGGAAAGACTAAAGTGGACAGACTAAAGTGGAAAGACTAAAGTGGAAAGACTAAAGTGGACAGACTTCAGTGGAAAGACTATAGTGGAAAGACTGTAGTGGACAGAATAAAGTGGAGACTATAGTGGAAAGAATAAGTGGAAAGACTAAAGTGGACAGATATTAGTGGAAAGACTAAAGTGGACAGACTATAGTGGAAAGACTAAAGTGGACAGACTAAAGTGGAAAGACTAAAGTGGAAAGACTAAAGTGGACAGACTATAGTGGAAAGACTGTAGTGGACAGAATAAAGTGGAGACTATAGTGGAAAGTCTAAAGTGGAAAGACTAGACTGGACAGAGAATAGTGGAAAGACTAAAGTGGAAAGACTGTAGTGGACAGAATAAAGTGGAGACTATAGTGGAAAGACTAAAGTGGAAAGACTAAAGTGGACAGACCATAGTGGAAAGACTATAGTGGAAAGACTGTAGTGGACAGAATAAAGTGGAGACTATAGTGGAAAGACTAAAGTGGACAGAGAATAGTGGAAAGACTAAAGTGGACAGACTATAGTGGAAAGACTATAGTGGAAAGACTGTAGTGGACAGAATAAAGTGGAGACTATAGTGGAAAGACTAAAGTGGACAGAGAATGGTGGAAAGACTAAAGTGGACAGACTATAGTGGAAAGACTATAGTGGAAAGACTGTAGTGGACAGAATAAAGTGGAGACTATAGTGGAAAGACTAAAGTGGACAGAGAATAGTGGAAAGACTAAAGTGGAAAGACTGTAGTGGACAGAATAAAGTGGACAGACGATAGTGGAAATGACTAAAGTGGAAAGACTAAAGTGGACAGACTAAAGTTGACAGACTAAAGTGGAAAGACTAAAGTGGACAGAGATTAGTGGAAAGACTAAAGTGGACAGACTATAGTGAAAAGACTAAAGTGGAAAGACTAAAGTGGATAGACTAAAGTGGACAGACTATAGTGGAAAGACTAAAGTGGACAGACTATAGTGGAAAGACTAAAGTGGACAGACTAAAGTGGAAAGACTAAAGTGGAAAGACTAAAGTGGACAGACGATAGTGGAAATGACTAAAGTGGAAAGACTAAAGTGGACAGACTAAAGTGGACAGACTAAAGTGGAAAGACTAAAGTGGAGAGACTCTAGTGGAAAGACTGAAGTGGAAAGATTAAGTGGACAGACTAAAGCGGAAAGGTTAAAGTGGAAAGACTTTTGGAAAGTCTAAAGTGGACAGACTCTAGTGGAAAGACTGAAGTGGAAAGACTAAGTGGACAGACTAAAGCGGAAAGACAAAAGTGGAAAGACTTAAGTGGACAGACTATAGTGGAAAGACTAAAGTGGACAGACTAAAGTGGAAAGACTAAAGTGGAAAGACTAAAGTGGACAGAGAATAGTGGAAAGACTAAAGTGGACAGACTATAGTGGAAAGACTGTAGTGGACAGAATAAAGTGGAGACTATAGTGGAAAGACTAAAGTGGAAAGACTGTAGTGGACAGAATAAAGTGGAGACTATAGTGGAAAGACTAAAGTGGACAGAGAATAGTGGAAAGACTAAAGTGGAAGGACTGTAGTGGACAGAATAAAGTGGAAAGACTAAAGTGGACAGACTAAAGTTGACAGACTAAAGTGGAAAGACTAAAGTGGACAGAGATTAGTGGAAAGACTAAAGTGGACAGACTATAGTGAAAAGACTAAAGTGGAAAGACTAAAGTGGATAGACTAAAGTGGACAGACTATAGTGGAAAGACTAAAGTGGACAGACTAAAGTGGAAAGACTAAAGTGGAAAGACTAAAGTGGACAGACGATAGTGGAAATGACTAAAGTGGAAAGACTAAAGTGGACAGACTAAAGCGGACAGACTAAAGTGGAAAGACTAAAGTGGAGAGACTCTAGTGGAAAGACTGAAGTGGAAAGATTAAGTGGACAGACTAAAGCGGAAAGGTTAAAGTGGAAAGACTTATGGAAAGTCTAAAGTGGACAGACTCTAGTGGAAAGACTGAAGTGGAAAGACTAAGTGGACAGACTAAAGCGGAAAGACTAAAGTGGAAAGACTTAAGTGGACAGACTATAGTGGAAAGACTAAAGTGGACAGACTAAAGTGGAAAGACTAAAGTGGAAAGACTAAAGTGGACAGACTTCAGTGGAAAGACTATATTGGAAAGACTGTAGTGGACAGAATAAAGTGGAGACTATAGTGGAAAGAATAAGTGGAAAGACTAAAGTGGACAGATATTAGTGGAAAGACTAAAGTGGACAGACTATAGTGGAAAGACTAAAGTGGACAGACTAAAGTGGAAAGACTAAAGTGGAAAGACTAAAGTGGACAGACTATAGTGGAAAGACTGTAGTGGACAGAATAAAGTGGAGACTATAGTGGAAAGTCTAAAGTGGAAAGACTAAACTGGACAGAGAATAGTGGAAAGACTAAAGTGGAAAGACTGTAGTGGACAGAATAAAGTGGAGACTATAGTGGAAAGACTAAAGTGGAAAGACTAAAGTGGACAGACCATAGTGGAAAGACTATAGTGGAAAGACTGTAGTGGACAGAATAAAGTGGAGACTATAGTGGAAAGACTAAAGTGGACAGAGAATAGTGGAAAGACTAAAGTGGACAGACTATAGTGGAAAGACTATAGTGGAAAGACTGTAGTGGACAGAATAAAGTGGAGACTATAGTGGAAAGACTAAAGTGGACAGAGAATAGTGGAAAGACTAAAGTGGACAGACTATAGTGGAAAGACTATAGTGGAAAGACTGTAGTGGACAGAATAAAGTGGAGACTCTAGTGGAAAGACTAAAGTGGAAAGACTAAAGTGGACAGACTATAGTGGAAAGACTGAAGTGGACAGACTAAAGTGGAAAAACTAAAGTGGAAAGACTAAAGTGGACAGACTATAGTGGAAAGACTGTAGTGGACAGAATATAGTGTAGACTATAGTGGAAAGACTAAAGTTGGCAGAGAATAGTGGAAAGACTAAAGTGGTAAGACTATAGTGGAAAGACTATAGTGGAAAGACTGTAGTGGACACAATAAAGTGGAGACTATAGTAGAAAGACTAAAGTGGACAGAGAATAGTGGAAAGACTAAAGTGGAAAGACTGTAGTGGACAGAATAAAGTGGACAGACGATAGTGGAAATGACTAAAGTGGAAAGACTAAAGTGGACAGACTAAAGTTGACAGACTAAAGTGGAAAGACTAAAGTGGACAGACTCTAGTCGAAAGACTGAATTGGAAAGACTAAGTGGACAGACTAAAGCGGAAAGACTAAAGTGGAAAGACTAAAGTGGACAGACTATAGTGGAAAGACTATAGTGGAAAGACTGTAGTGGATAGAATAAAGTGGAGACTATAGTGGAAAGACTAAAGTGGAAAGACTAAAGTGGACAGAGATTAGTGGAAAGACTAAAGTGGACAGACTATAGTGAAAAGACTAAAGTGGCAAGACTAAAGTGGATAGACTAAAGTGGACAGACTATAGTGGAAAGACTAAAGTGGACAGACTAAAGTGGAAAGACTAAAGTGGAAAGACTAAAGTGGACAGACGATAGTGGAAATGACTAAAGTGGAAAGACTAAAGTGGACAGACTAAAGTGGACAGACTAAAGTGGAAAGACTAAAGTGGAGAGACTCTAGTGGAAAGACTGAAGTGGAAAGACTAAGTGGACAGACTAAAGCGGAAAGGTTAAAGTGGAAAGACTTATGGAAAGACTAAAGTGGACAGACTCTAGTGGAAAGACTGAAGTGGAAAGACTTAAGTGGACAGACTATAGTGGAAAGACTGTAGTGGACAGAATAAAGTGGAGACTTTATTGGAAAGACTAAAGTGGAAAGACTAAAGTGGACAGACGATAGTGGAAAGACTGAAGTGGACAGACTAAAGTGGAAAGACTAAAGTGGACAGAGATTAGTGGAAAGACTAAAGTGGACAGACTATAGTGAAAAGACTAAAGTGGAAAGACTAAAGTGGATAGACTAAAGTGGACAGACTATAGTGGAAAGACTAAAGTGGACAGACTAAAGTGGAAAGACTAAAGTGGAAAGACTAAAGTGGACAGACGATAGTGGAAATGACTAAAGTGGAAAGACTAAAGTGGACAGACTAAAGTGGACAGACTAAAGTGGAAAGACTAAAGTGGAGAGACTCTAGTGGAAAGACTGAAGTGGAAAGATTAAGTGGACAGACTAAAGCGGAAAGGTTAAAGTGGAAAGACTTATGGAAAGTCTAAAGTGGACAGACTCTAATGGAAAGACTGAAGTGGAAAGACTAAGTGGACAGACTAAAGCGGAAAGACTAAAGTGGAAAGACTTAAGTGGACAGACTATAGTGGAAAGACTAAAGTGGACAGACTAAAGTGGAAAGACTAAAGTGGAAAGACTAAAGTGGACAGACTTCAGTGGAAAGACTATAGTGGAAAGACTGTAGTGGACAGAATAAAGTGGAGACTATAGTGGAAAGACTAAAGTGGACAGACTAAAGTGGAAAGACTAAAGTGGAAAGACTAAAGTGGACAGACTATAGTGGAAAGACTGTAGTGGACAGAATAAAGTGGAGACTATAGTGGAAAGTCTAAAGTGGAAAGACTAAACTGGACAGAGAATAGTGGAAAGACTAAAGTGGAAAGACTGTAGTGGACAGAATAAAATGGAGACTATAGTGGAAAGACTAAAGTGGAAAGACTAAAGTGGACAGACCATAGTGGAAAGACTATAGTGGAAAGACTGTAGTGGACAGAATAAAGTGGAGACTATAGTGGAAAGACTAAAGTGGACAGAGAATAGTGGAAAGACTAAAGTGGACAGACTATAGTGGAAAGACTATAGTGGAAAGACTGTAGTGGACAGAATAAAGTGGAGACTATAGTGGAAAGACTAAAGTGGACAGAGAATAGTGGAAAGACTAAAGTGGACAGACTATAGTGGAAAGACTGTAGTGGACAGAATAAAGTGGAGACTCTAGTGGAAAGACTAAAGTGGACAGACTATAGTGGAAAGACTGTAGTGGACAGAATATAGTGTAGACTATAGTGGAAAGACTAAAGTTGGCAGAGAATAGTGGAAAGACTAAAGTGGAAAGACTATAGTGGAAAGACTGAAGTGGACAGACTAAAGTGGAAAAACTAAAGTGGAAAGACTAAAGTGGACAGACTATAGTGGAAAGACTGTAGTGGACAGAATATAGTGTAGACTATAGTGGAAAGACTAAAGTTGGCAGAGAATAGTGGAAAGACTAAAGTGGAAAGACTATAGTGGAAAGACTATAGTGGAAAGACTGTAGTGGACAGAATAAAGTGGAGACTATAGTGGAAAGACTAAAGTGGACAGAGAATAGTGGAAAGACTAAAGTGGAAAGACTGTAGTGGACAGAATAAAGTGGACAGACGATAGTGGAAATGACTAAAGTGGAAAGACTAGAGTGGACAGACTAAAGTTGACAGACTAAAGTGGAAAGACTAAAACGGACAGACTCTAGTCGAAAGACTGAATTGGAAAGACTAAGTGGACAGACTAAAGCGGAAAGACTAAAGTGGAAAGACTAAAGTGGACAGACTATAGTGGAAAGACTATAGTGGAAAGACTGTAGTGGATAGAATAAAGTGGAGACTATAGTGGAAAGACTAAAGTGGAAAGACTAAAGTGGACAGAGATTAGTGGAAAGACTAAAGTGGACAGACTATAGTGAAAAGACTAAAGTGGAAAGACTAAAGTGGATAGACTAAAGTGGACAGACTATAGTGGAAAGACTAAAGTGGACAGACTAAAGTGGAAAGACTAAAGTGGAAAGACTAAAGTGGACAGACGATAGTGGAAATGACTAAAGTGGAAAGACTAAAGTGGACAGACTAAAGTGGACAGACTAAAGTGGAAAGACTAAAGTGGAGAGACTCTAGTGGAAAGACTGAAGTGGAAAGACTAAGTGGACAGACTAAAGCGGAAAGGTTAAAGTGGAAAGACTTATGGAAAGACTAAAGTGGACAGACTCTAGTGGAAAGACTGAAGTGGAAAGACTTAAGTGGACAGACTATAGTGGAAAGACTGTAGTGGACAGAATAAAGTGGAGACTATATTGGATTGACTAAAGTGGAAAGACTAAAGTGGACAGACTATAGTGGAAAGACTGAAGTGGACAGACTAAAGTGGACAGAGAATAGTGGAAAGACTAAAGTGGAAAGACTGTAGTGGACAGAATAAAGTGGAGACTATAGTGGAAAGACTAAAGTGGACAGAGAATAGTGGAAAGACTAAAGTGGACAGACTATAGTGGAAAGACTATAGTGGAAAGACTGTAGTGGACAGAATAAAGTGGAGACTATATTGGAAAGACTAAAGTGGAAAGACTAAAGTGGACAGACTATAGTGGAAAGACTGAAGTGGACAGACTAAAGTGGAAAAACTAAAGTGGAAAGACTAAAGTGGACAGACTGTAGTGGAAAGACTATAGTGGAAAGACTGTAGTGGACAGAATATAGTGTAGACTATAGTGGAAAGAATAAAGTGGGCAGAGAATAGTGGAAAGACTAAAGTGGAAAGACTATAGTGGAAAGACTATAGTGGAAAGACTGTAGTGGACAGAATAAAGTGGAGACTATAGTGGAAAGACTAAAGTGGACAGAGAATAGTGGAAAGACTAAAGTGGAAAGACTGTAGTGGACAGAATAAAGTGGAGACTATAGTGGAAAGACTAAAGTGGAAAGACTAAAGTGGACAGACTATAGTGGAAAGACTGAAGTGGAAAGACTAACTGGACAGACTAAAGTGGAAAGACTAGAGTGGAAAGACTAAAGTGGAAAGACTCAGTGGACAACTAAAGTGTACACACTGAAGTGGAGAGAATAAAGTGGAAAGACTAAAGTGGAAAGACTATAGTGGAAAGACTAAAGTAGACAGACTATAGTGGAAATACTAAAGTGGACAGACTAAAGTGGAAAGACTAAAGTGGACAGACGATAGTGGAAATGACTATAGTGGAAAGATTAAAGTGGACAGACTATAGTGGAAAGACTAAAGTGGAAAGACTCAAGTGGACAGACTATAGTGGAAAGACTGTAGTGGACAGAATAAAGTGGAGACTATAGTGGAAAGTCTAAAGTGGAAAGACTAAACTGGACAGAGAATAGTGGAAAGACTAAAGTGGAAAGACTGTAGTGGACAGAATAAAGTGGAGACTATAGTGGAAAGACTAAAGTGGAAAGACTAAAGTGGACAGACTATAGTGGAAAGACTATAGTGGAAAGACTGTAGTGGACAGAGAATAGTGGAAAGACTAAAGTGGACAGACTATAGTGGAAAGACGATAGTGGAAAGACTGTAGTGGACAGAATAAAATGGAGACTATAGTGGAAAGACTAAAGTGGACAGAGAATAGTGGAAAGACTAAAGTGGACAGACTATAGTGGAAAGACTATAGTGGAAAGACTGTAGTGGACAGAATAAAGTGGAGACTATAGTGGAAAGACTAAAGTGGAAAGACTAAAGTGGACAGACTATAGTGGAAAGACTGTAGTGGAAAGACTGTAGTGGACAGAATATAGTGTAGACTATAGTGGAAAGACTAAAGTGGGCAGAGAATAGTGGAAAGACTAAAGTGGAAAGACTATAGTGGAAAATTATAGTGGAAAGACTGTAGTGGACAGAATATAGTGGAGTCTATAGTGGAAAGACTAAAGTGGACAGAAAATAGTGGAAAGACAAAAGTGGAAAGACTGTAGTGGACAGAATAAAGTGGAGACTATAGTGGAAAGACTAAAGTGGAAAGACTAAAGTGGAAAGACTAAAGTGGACAGACGATAGTGGAAATGACTAAAGTGGAAAGACTAAAGTGGACAGACTAAAGTTGACAGACTAAAGTGGAAAGACTAAAGTGGACAGACTCTAGTCGAAAGACTGAAGTGGAAAGACTAAGTGGACAGACTAAAGTGGAAAGACTAAAGTGGAAAGACTAAAGTGGACAGACTATATTGGAAAGACTAAAGTGGACAGACTAAAGTGGAAAGACTAAAGTGGAAAGACTAAAGTGGAAAAACTATAGTGGAAAGACTAAAGTAGACAGACTATAGTGGAAAGACTAAAGTGGACAGACTAAAGTGGAAAGACTAAAGTGGAAAGACTAAAGTGGACAGACTATAGTGGAAATACTATAGTGGAAAGACTGTAGAGGACAGAATAAAGTGGAGACTATAGTGGAAAGATTAAAGTGGAAAGACTATAGTGGAAAGACTATAGTGGAAAGACTGTAGTGGACAGAATAAAGTGGAGACTATAGTGGAAAAACTAAAGTCGACAGACTAAAGTGGAAAGACTAAAGTGGACAGACTAAAGTGGAAAGACTAAAGTGGAAAGACTAAAGTGGACAGACTATAGTGGAAAGACTATAGTGGAAAGACTGTAGTGAACAGAATGAAGTGGAGACTATAGTGGAAAGACTAAAGTGGAAAGACTAAAGTGGAAAGACTAAAGTGGACAGACGATAGTGGAAATGACTAAAGTGGAAAGACTAAAGTGGACAGACTAAAGTTGACAGACTAAAGTGGAAAGACTAAAGTGGACAGACTCTAGTCGAAAGACTGAAGTGGAAAGACTAAGTGGACAGACTAAAGCGGAAAGACTAAAGTGGAAAGACTAAAGTGGACAGACTATATTGGAAAGACTAAAGTGGACAGACTAAAGTGGAAAGACTATAGTGGAAAGACTGTAGTGGACAGAATAAAGTGGAGACTATAGTGGAAAGACTAAAGTCGACAGACTAAAGTGGAAAGACTAAAGTGGACAGACTATAGTGGAAAGACTATAGTGGTAAGACTGTAGTGGACAGAATAAAGTGGAGACTATAGTGGAAAGACTAAAGTGGAAAGACTAAAGTGGAAAGACTAAAGTGGAAAGACTAAAGTGGACAGACGATAGTGGAAATGACTAAAGTGGAAAGACTAAAGTGGACAGACTAAAGTTGACAGACTAAAGTGGAAAGACTAAAGTGGACAGACTCTCGTCGAAAGACTGAAGTGGAAAGACTAAGTGGACAGACTAAAGCGGAAAGACTAAAGTGGAAAGACTAAAGTGGACAGACTATATTGGAAAGACTAAAGTGGACAGACTAAAGTGGAAAGACTAAAGTGGAAAGACTAAAGTGGACAGACTATAGTGGAAAGACTATAGTGGAAAGACTTTAGTGGATAGAATAAAGTGGAGACTATAGTGGAAAGAATAAAGTGGAAAGAATAAAGTGGACAGAGATTAGAGGAAAGACTAAAGTGGACAGACTATAGTGAAAAGACTAAAGTGGAAAGACTAAAGTGGATAGACTAAAGTGGACAGACTGTAGTGGAAAGACTAAAGTGGACAGACTAAAGTGGAAAGACTAAAGTGGAAAGACTAAAGTGGACAGACGAATGTGGAAATGACTAAAGTGGAAAGACTAAAGTGGACAGACTAAAGTGGACAGACTAAAGTGGAAAGACTAAAGTGGACAGACTCTAGTGGAAAGACTGAAGTGGAAAGACTAAGTTGACAGACTATAGTGAAAAGACTCTAGTGGAAAGACTGAAGTGGAAAGACTAAGTGTACTGACTATAGTGGAAAGACTAAAGTGGACAGACTAAAGTGGAAAGACTAAAGTGGAAAGACTAAAGTGGACAGACTATAGTGGAAAGACTATAGTGGAAAGATTAAAGTGGATAGACTATAGTGGAAAGACTAAAGTGGACAGACTAAAGTGGAAAGACTAAAGTGGACAGACGATAGTGGAAATGACTAAAGTGGAAAGACTAAAGTGGACAGACTAAAGTTGACAGACTAAAGTGGAAAGACTAAAGTGGACAGACTCTAGTCGAAAGACTGAAGTTGAAAGACTAAGTGGACAGACTAAAGTGGAAAGACTAAAGTGGAAAGACTAAAGTGGACAGACTATAGTGGAAAGACTAAAGTGGACAGACTAAAGTGGAAAGACTAAAGTGGAAAGACTAAAGTGGACAGACTATAGTGGAAAGACTATAGTGGAAAGACTGTAGTGGATAGAATAAAGTGGAGACTATAGTGGAAAGACTAAAGTGGAAAGACTAAAGTGGACAGAGATTAGTGGAAAGACTAAAGTGGACAGACTATAGTGAAAAGACTAAAGTGGAAAGACTAAAGTGGATAGACTAAAGTGGACAGACTATAGTGGAAAGACTAAAGTGGACAGACTAAAGTGGAAAGACTAAAGTGAAAGACTAAAGTGGACAGACGAAAGTGGAAATGACTAAAGTGGAAAGACTAAAGTGGACAGACTAAAGTGGACGGACTAAAGTGGAAAGACTAAAGTGGAGAGACTCTAGTGGAAAGACTGAAGTGGAAAGACTAAGTGGACAGACTGAAGCGGAAAGGTTAAAGTGGAAAGACTTATGGAAAGACTAAAGTGGACAGACTCTAGTGGAAAGACTGAAGTGGTAAGACTAAGTGGACAGACTAAAGCGGAAAGACTAAAGTGGAAAGACTTAAGTGGACAGACTATAGTGGAAAGACTAAAGTGGACAGACTAAAGTGGAAAGACTAAAGTGGAAAGACTAAAGTGGAAAGACTTAAGTGGACAGACTATAGTGGAAAGACTAAAGTGGACAGACTAAAGTGGAAAGACTAAAGTGGAAAGACTAAAGTGGACAGACTATAGTGGAAATACTATAGTGGAAAGACTGTAGAGGACAGAATAAAGTGGAGACTATAGTGGAAAGATTAAAGTGGAAAGACTATAGTGGAAAGACTATAGTGGAAAGACTATAGTGGAAAGACTATAGTGGAAAGACTGTAGTGGACAGAATAAAGTGGAGACTATAGTGGAAAGACTAAAGTGGAAAGACTAAAGTGGAAAGACTAAAGTGGACAGACGATAGTGGAAATGACTGAAGTGGAAAGACTAAAGTGGACAGACTAAAGTTGACAGACTAAAGTGGAAAGACTAAAGTGGACAGACTCTAGTGGAAAGACTGAAGTGGAAAGACTAAGTGGAAAGACTAAAGCGGAAAGACTAAAGTGGAAAGACTTATGGAAAGACTAAAGTGGACAGACTCTAGTGGAAAGACTGAAGTGGAAAGACTAAGTGGACAGACTAAAGTGGAAAGACTAAAGTGGACAGACTAAAGTGGAAAGACTAAAGTGGAAAGACTAAAGTGGACAGACTATAGTGGAAAGACTATAGTGGAAAGATTAAAGTGGATAGACTATAGTGGAAAGACTAAAGTGGACAGACTAAAGTGGAAAGACTAAAGTGGAAAGACTAAAGTGGACAGACGATAGTGGAAATGACTAAAGTGGAAAGACTAAAGTGGACAGACTAAAGTTGACAGACTAAAGTGGAATAAAGTGGAGACTCTAGTGGAAAGACTAAAGTCGACAGACTAAAGTGGAAAGACTAAAGTGGACAGACTAAAGTGGAAAGACTAAAGTGGAAAGACTAAAGTGGACAGACTATAGTGGAAAGACTATAGTGGAAAGACTGTAGTGGACAGAATAAAGTGGAGACTATAGTGGAAAGACTAAAGTGGAAAGACTAAAGTGGAAAGACTAAAGTGGACAGACGATAGTGGAAATGACTGAAGTGGAAAGACTAAAGTGGACAGACTAAAGTTGACAGACTAAAGTGGAAAGACTAAAGTGGACAGACTCTAGTCGAAAGACTGAAGTGGAAAGACTAAGTGGACAGACTAAAGCGGAAAGACTAAAGTGGAAAGACTAAAGTGGACAGACTATATTGGAAAGACTAAAGTGGACAGACTAAAGTGGAAAGACTAAAGTGGAAAGACTAAAGTGGAAAGACTATAGTGGAAAGACTAAAGTAGACAAACTATAGTGGACAGACTAAAGTGGACAGACTTAAGTGAAAAGACTAAAGTGGATAGACTCTAGTGGAGAGACTGAAGTGGAAAGATTAAGTGGACAGACTACAGTGGAAAGACTAAAGTGGACAGACTATAGTGGAAAGACTGAATCGGAAAGACTCAGTGGACAGACTAAAGTGTACACACTGCAGTGGACAGAATAAAGTGGAAAGACTAAAGTGGAAAGACTAAAGTGGACAGACTATAGTGGAAAGACTAAAGTGGACAAACTAAAGTGGAAAGACTAAAGTGGAAAGACTAAAGTGGACAGACTATAGTGGAAATACTATAGTGGAAAGACTGTAGAGGACAGAATAAAGTGGAGACTATAGTGGAAAGACTAAAGTGGAAAGACTAAAGTGGACAGACTATAGTGGAAAGACTATAGTGGAAAGACTGTAGTGGACAGAATAAAGTGGAGACTATAGTGGAAAGACTAAAGTGGACAGAGAATAGTGGAAAGACTAAAGTGGACAGACTATAGTGGAAAGACTATAGTGGAAAGACTGTAGTGGACAGAATAAAGTGGAGACTATAGTGGAAAGACTAAAGTTGACAGAGAATAGTGGAAAGACTAAAGTGGACAGACTATAGTGGAAAGACTGAATCGGAAAGACTCAGTGGACAGACTAAAGTGTACACACTGCAGTCGACAGAATAAAGTGGAAAGACTAAAGTGGAAAGACTAAAGTGGACAGACTATAGTGGAAAGACTAAAGTGGACAGACTAAAGTGGAAAGACTAAAGTGGAAAGACTAAAGTGGACAGACTATAGTGGAAATACTATAGTGGAAAGACTGTAGAGGACAAAATAAAGTGGAGACTATAGTGGAAAGATTAAAGTGGAAAGACTATAGTGGAAAGACTATAGTGGAAAGACTGTAGTGGACAGAATAAAGTGGAGACTATAGTGGAAAGACTAAAGTCGACAGACTAAAGTGGACAGACTAAAGTGGAAAGACTAAAGTGGAAAGACTAAAGTGGACAGACTATAGTGGAAAGACTGTAGTGGACAGAATAAAGTGGAGACTATAGTGGAAAGACTAAAGTGGAAAGACTAAAGTGGAAAGACTAAAGTGGACAGATGATAGTGGAAATGACTGAAGTGGAAAGACTAAAGTGGACAGACTAAAGTTGACAGACTAAAGTGGAAAGACTAAAGTGGACAGACTCTAGTCGAAAGACTGAAGTGGAAAGACTAAGTGGACAGACTAAAGCGGAAAGACTAAAGTGGAAAGACTAAAGTGGACAGACTATATTGGAAAGACTAAAGTGGACAGACTAAAGTGGAAAGACTAAAGTGGACAGACTCTAGTCGAAAGACTGAAGTGGAAAGACTAAGTGGACAGACTAAAGTGGAAAGACTAAAGTGGACAGACTATAGTGGAAAGACTATAGTGGAAAGACTTTAGTGGATAGAATAAAGTGGAGACTATAGTGGAAAGAATAAAGTGGACAGAGATTAGTGGAAAGACTAAAGTGGACAGACTATAGTGAAAAGACTAAAGTGGAAAGACTAAAGTGGATAGACTAAAGTGGACAGACTGTAGTGGAAAGACTAAAGTGGACAGACTAAAGTGGAAAGACTAAAGTGGACAGACGATAGTGGAAATGACTAAAGTGGAAAGACTAAAGTGGACAGACTAAAGTGGACAGACTAAAGTGGAAAGACTAAAGTGGACAGACTCTAGTGGAAAGACTGAAGTGGAAAGACTAAGTGGACAGACTAAAGCGGAAAGACTAAAGTGGAAAGACTTATGGAAAGACTAAAGTGGACAGACTCTAGTGGAAAGACTGAAGTGGAAAGACTAAGTGGACAGACTAAAGTGGAAAGACTAAAGTGGACAGACTAAAGTGGAAAGACTAAAGTGGAAAGACTAAAGTGGACAGACTATAGTGGAAAGACTATAGTGGAAAGATTAAAGTGGATAGACTATAGTGGAAAGACTAAAGTGGACAGACTAAAGTGGAAAGACTAAAGTGGAAAGACTAAAGTGGACAGACGATAGTGGAAATGACTAAAGTGGAAAGACTAAAGTGGACAGACTAAAGTTGACAGACTAAAGTGGAAAGACTAAAGTGGACAGACTCTAGTCGAAAGACTAAGTGGACAGACTAAAGCGGAAAGACTAAAGTGGAAAGACTAAAGTGGACAGACTATAGTGGAAAGACTAAAGTGGACAGACTAAAGTGGAAAGACTAAAGTGGAAAGACTAAAGTGGACAGACTATAGTGGAAAGACTATAGTGGAAAGACTGTAGTGGATAGAATAAAGTGGAGACTATAGTGGAAAGACTAAAGTGGAAAGACTAAAGTGGACAGAGATTAGTGGAAAGACTAAAGTGGACAGACTATAGTGAAAAGACTAAAGTGGAAGGACTAAAGTGGATAGACTAAAGTGGACAGACTATAGTGGAAAGACTAAAGTGGACAGACTAAAGTGGAAAGACTAAAGTGAAAGACTAAAGTGGACAGACGATAGTGGAAATGACTAAAGTGGAAAGACTAAAGTGGACAGACTAAAGAGGACAGACTAAAGTGGAAAGACTAAAGTGGAGAGACTGTAGTGGAAAGACTGAAGTGGAAAGACTAAGTGGACAGACTAAAGCGGAAAGACTTAAGTGGACAGACTATAGTGGAAAGACTAAAGTGGACAGACTCTAGTGGAAAGACTGAAGTGGTAAGACTAAGTGGACAGACTAAAGCGGAAAGACTAAAGTGGAAAGACTTAAGTGGACAGACTATAGTGGAAAGACTAAAGTGGACAGACTAAAGTGGAAAGACTAAAGTGGAAAGACTAAAGTGGACAGACTTCAGTGGAAAGACTATAGTGGAAAGACTGTAGTGGACAGAATAAAGTGGAGACTATAGTGGAAAGACTAAAGTGGAAAGACTAAAGTGGACAGAGATCAGTGGAAAGACTAAAGTGGACAGACTATGGTGGAAAGACTAAAGTGGACAGACTTAAGTGGAAAGTCTAAAGTGGAAAGACTAAAGTGGACAGACTATAGTGGAAAGACTGTAGTGGACAGAATAAAGTGGAGACTATAGTGGAAAGTTTAAAGTGGAAAGACTAAACTGGACAGAGAATAGTGGAAAGACTAAAGTGGAAAGACTGTAGTGGACAGAATAAAGTGGAGACTATAGTGGAAAGACTAAAGTGGAAAGACTAAAGTGGACAGACTATAGTGGAAAGACTATAGTGGAAAGACTGTAGTGGACAGAATAAAGTGGAGACTATAGTGGAAAGACTAAAGTGGACAGAGAATAGTGGAAAGACTAAAGTGGACAGACTATAGTGGAAAGACTATAGTGGAAAGACTGTAGTGGACAGAATAAAGTGGAGACTATAGTGGAAAGACTAAAGTTGACAGAGAATAGTGGAAAGACTAAAGTGGACAGACTATAGTGGAAAGACTGAATCGGAAAGACTCAGTGGACAGACTAAAGTGTACACACTGCAGTCGACAGAATAAAGTGGAAAGACTAAAGTGGAAAGACTAAAGTGGACAGACTATAGTGGAAAGACTAAAGTGGACAGACTAAAGTGGAAAGACTAAAGTGGAAAAACTAAAGTGGACAGACTATAGTGGAAATACTATAGTGGAAAGACTGTAGAGGAAAGAATAAAGTGGAGACTATAGTGGAAAGATTAAAGTGGAAAGACTATAGTGGAAAGACTATAGTGGAAAGACTGTAGTGGACAGAATAAAGTGGAGACTATAGTGGAAAGACTAAAGTCGACAGACTAAAGTGGAAAGACTAAAGTGGACAGACTAAAGTGGAAAGACTAAAGTGGAAAGACTAAAGTGGACAGACTATAGTGGAAAGACTATAGTGGAAAGACTGTAGTGGACAGAATAAAGTGGAGACTATAGTGGAAAGACTAAAGTGGAAAGACTAAAGTGGACAGACTAAAGTTGACAGACTAAAGTGGAAAGACTAAAGTGGACAGACTCTAGTCGAAAGACTGAAGTGGAAAGACTAAGTGGGCAGACTAAAGCGGAAAGACTAAAGTGGAAAGACTAAAGTGGACAGACTATATTGGAAAGACTAAAGTGGACAGACTAAAGTGGAAAGACTAAAGTGGAAAGACTAAAGTGGAAAGACTATAGTGGAAAGACTAAAGTAGACAGACTATAGTGGACAGACTAAAGTGGACAGACTTAAGTGAAAAGACTAAAGTGGATAGACTCTAGTGGAGAGACTGAAGTGGAAAGATTAAGTGGACAGACTAAAGCGGAAAGACTAAAGTGGAAAGACTAAAGTGGACAGACTATAGTGGAAAGACTGAATCGGAAAGACTCAGTGGACAGACTAAAGTGTACACACTGCAGTGGACAGAATAAAGTGGAAAGACTAAAGTGGAAAGACTAAAGTGGACAGACTATAGTGGAAAGACTAAAGTGGACAAACTAAAGTGGAAAGACTAAAGTGGAAAGACTAAAGTGGACAGACTATAGTGGAAATACTATAGTGGAAAGACTGTAGAGGACAGAATAAAGTGGAGACTATAGTGGAAAGACTAAAGTGGAAAGACTAAAGTGGACAGACTATAGTGGAAAGACTATAGTAGAAAGACTGTAGTGGACAGAATAAAGTGGAGACTATAGTGGAAAGACTAAAGTGGACAGAGAATAGTGGAAAGACTAAAGTGGACAGACTATAGTGGAAAGACTATAGTGGAAAGACTGTAGTGGACAGAATAAAGTGGAGACTATAGTGGAAAGACTAAAGTTGACAGAGAATAGTGGAAAGACTAAAGTGGACAGACTATAGTGGAAAGACTGAATCGGAAAGACTCAGTGGACAGACTAAAGTGTACACACTGCAGTCGACAGAATAAAGTGGAAAGACTAAAGTGGAAAGACTAAAGTGGACAGACTATAGTGGAAAGACTAAAGTGGACAGACTAAAGTGGAAAGACTAAAGTGGAAAGACTAAAGTGGACAGACTATAGTGGAAATACTATAGTGGAAAGACTGTAGAGGACAGAATAAAGTGGAGACTATAGTGGAAAGATTAAAGTGGAAAGACTATAGTGGAAAGACTATAGTGGAAAGACTGTAGTGGACAGAATAAAGTGGAGACTATAGTGGAAAGACTAAAGTGGAAAGACTAAAGTGGAAAGACTAAAGTGGACAGACGATAGTGGAAATGACTGAAGTGGAAAGACTAAAGTGGACAGACTAAAGTTGACAGACTAAAGTGGAAAGACTAAAGTGGACAGACTCTAGTCGAAAGACTGAAGTGGAAAGACTAAGTGGACAGACTAAAGTCGACAGACTAAAGTGGAAAGACTAAAGTGGACAGACTAAAGTGGAAAGACTAAAGTGGAAAGACTAAAGTGGACAGACTATAGTGGAAAGACTATAGTGGAAAGACTGTAGTGGACAGAATAAAGTGGAGACTATAGTGGAAAGACTAAAGTGGAAAGACTAAAGTGGAAAGACTAAAGTGGACAGACGATAGTGGAAATGACTGAAGTGGAAAGACTAAAGTGGACAGACTAAAGTTGACAGACTAAAGTGGAAAGACTAAAGTGGACAGACTCTAGTCGAAAGACTGAAGTGGAAAGACTAAGTGGACAGACTAAAGCGGAAAGACTAAAGTGGAAAGACTAAAGTGGACAGACTATATTGGAAAGACTAAAGTGGACAGACTAAAGTGGAAAGACTAAAGTGGAAAGACTAAAGTGGAAAGACTATAGTGGAAAGACTAAAGTAGACAGACTATAGTGGACAGACTAAAGTGGACAGACTTAAGTGAAAAGACTAAAGTGGATAGACTCTAGTGGAGAGACTGAAGTGGAAAGATTAAGTGGACAGACTAAAGCGGAAAGACTAAAGTGGAAAGACTAAAGTGGACAGACTATAGTGGAAAGACTGAATCGGAAAGACTCAGTGGACAGACTAAAGTGTACACACTGCAGTGGACAGAATAAAGTGGAAAGACTAAAGTGGAAAGACTAAAGTGGACAGACTATAGTGGAAAGACTAAAGTGGACAAACTAAAGTGGAAAGACTAAAGTGGAAAGACTAAAGTGGACAGACTATAGTGGAAATACTATAGTGGAAAGACTGTAGAGGACAGAATAAAGTGGAGACTATAGTGGAAAGACTAAAGTGGAAAGACTAAAGTGGACAGACTATAGTGGAAAGACTATAGTAGAAAGACTGTAGTGGACAGAATAAAGTGGAGACTATAGTGGAAAGACTAAAGTGGACAGAGAATAGTGGAAAGACTAAAGTGGACAGACTATAGTGGAAAGACTATAGTGGAAAGACTGTAGTGGACAGAATAAAGTGGAGACTATAGTGGAAAGACTAAAGTTGACAGAGAATAGTGGAAAGAATAAAGTGGACAGACTATAGTGGAAAGACTGAATCGGAAAGACTCAGTGGACAGACTAAAGTGTACACACTGCAGTCGACAGAATAAAGTGGAAAGACTAAAGTGGAAAGACTAAAGTGGACAGACTATAGTGGAAAGACTAAAGTGGACAGACTAAAGTGGAAAGACTAAAGTGGAAAGACTAAAGTGGACAGACTATAGTGGAAATACTATAGTGGAAAGACTGTAGAGGACAGAATAAAGTGGAGACTATAGTGGAAAGATTAAAGTGGAAAGACTATAGTGGAAAGACTATAGTGGAAAGACTGTAGTGGACAGAATAAAGTGGAGACTATAGTGGAAAGACTAAAGTCGACAGACTAAAGTGGAAAGACTAAAGTGGACAGACTAAAGTGGAAAGACTAAAGTGGAAAGACTAAAGTGGACAGACTATAGTGGAAAGACTATAGTGGAAAGACTGTAGTGGACAGAATAAAGTGGAGACTATAGTGGAAAGACTAAAGTGGAAAGACTAAAGTGGAAAGACTAAAGTGGACAGACGATAGTGGAAATGACTGAAGTGGAAAGACTAAAGTGGACAGACTAAAGTTGACAGACTAAAGTGGAAAGACTAAAGTGGACAGACTCTAGTCGAAAGACTGAAGTGGAAAGACTAAGTGGACAGACTAAAGCGGAAAGACTAAAGTGGAAAGACTAAAGTGGACAGACTATATTGGAAAGACTAAAGTGGACAGACTAAAGTGGAAAGACTAAAGTGGAAAGACTAAAGTGGAAAGACTATAGTGGAAAGACTAAAGTAGACAGACTATAGTGGACAGACTAAAGTGGACAGACTTAAGTGAAAAGACTAAAGTGGATAGACTCTAGTGGAGAGACTGAAGTGGAAAGATTAAGTGGACAGACTAAAGCGGAAAGACTAAAGTGGAAAGACTAAAGTGGACAGACTATAGTGGAAAGACTGAACCGGAAAGACTCAGTGGACAGACTAAAGTGTACACACTGCATTGGACAGAATAAAGTGGAAAGACTAAAGTGGAAAGACTAAAGTGGACAGACTATAGTGGAAAGACTAAAGTGGACAAACTAAATTGGAAAGACTAAAGTGGAAAGACTAAAGTGGACAGACTATAGTGGAAATACTATAGTGGAAAGACTGTAGAGGACAGAATAAAGTGGAGACTATAGTGGAAAGATTAAAGTGGAAAGACTATAGTGGAAAGACTATAGTGGAAAGACTGTAGTGGACAGAATAAAGTGGAGACTATAGTGGAAAGACTAAAGTCGACAGACTAAAGTGGAAAGACTAAAGTGGACAGACTAAAGTGGAAAGACTAAAGTGGACAGACTAAAGTTGACAGACTAAAGTGGAAAGACTAAAGTGGACAGACTGTAGTGGACAGAATAAAGTGGAGACTATAGTGGAAAGACTAAAGTGGAAAGACTAAAGTGGACAGACTATAGTGGAAAGACTGAATCGGAAAGACTCAGTGGACAGACTAAAGTGTACACACTGCAGTGGACAGAATAAAGTGGAAAGACTAAAGTGGAAAGACTAAAGTGGACAGACTATAGTGGAAAGACTAAAGTGGACAAACTAAAGTGGAAAGACTAAAGTGGAAAGACTAAAGTGGACAGACTATAGTGGAAATACTATAGTGGAAAGACTGTAGAGGACAGAATAAAGTGGAGACTATAGTGGAAAGACTAAAGTGGAAAGACTAAAGTGGACAGACTATAGTGGAAAGACTATAGTAGAAAGACTGTAGTGGACAGAATAAAGTGGAGACTATAGTGGAAAGACTATAGTAGAAAGACTGTAGTGGACAGAATAAAGTGGAGACTATAGTGGAAAGACTAAAGTGGACAGAGAATAGTGGAAAGACTAAAGTGGACAGACTAAAGTGGAAAGACTAAAGTGGAAAGACTAAAGTGGACAGACTATAGTGGAAATACTATAGTGGAAAGACTGTAGAGGACAGAATAAAGTGGAGACTATAGTGGAAAGATTAAAGTGGAAAGACTATAGTGGAAAGACTATAGTGGAAAGACTGTAGTGGACAGAATAAAGTGGAGACTATAGTGGAAAGACTAAAGTCGACAGACTAAAGTGGAAGGACTAAAGTGGACAGACTAAAGTGGAAAGACTAAAGTGGAAAGACTAAAGTGGACAGACTATAGTGGAAAGACTATAGTGGAAAGACTGTAGTGGACAGAATAAAGTGGAGACTATAGTGGAAAGACTAAAGTGGAAAGACTAAAGTGGAAAGACTAAAGTGGACAGACGATAGTGGAAATGACTGAAGTGGAAAGACTAAAGTGGACAGACTAAAGTTGACAGACTAAAGTGGAAAGACTAAAGTGGACAGACTCTAGTCGAAAGACTGAAGTGGAAAGACTAAGTGGACAGACTAAAGCGGAAAGACTAAAGTGGAAAGACTAAAGTGGACAGACTATATTGGAAAGACTAAAGTGGACAGACTAAAGTGGAAAGACTAAAGTGGAAAGACTAAAGTGGAAAGACTATAGTGGAAAGACTAAAGTAGACAGACTATAGTGGACAGACTAAAGTGGACAGACTTAAGTGAAAAGACTAAAGTGGATAGACTCTAGTGGAGAGACTGAAGTGGAAAGATTAAGTGGACAGACTAAAGCGGAAAGACTAAAGTGGAAAGACTAAAGTGGACAGACTATAGTGGAAAGACTGAATCGGAAAGACTCAGTGGACAGACTAAAGTGTACACACTGCAGTGGACAGAATAAAGTGGAAAGACTAAAGTGGAAAGACTAAAGTGGACAGACTATAGTGGAAAGACTAAAGTGGACAAACTAAAGTGGAAAGACTAAAGTGGAAAGACTAAAGTGGACAGACTATAGTGGAAATACTATAGTGGAAAGACTGTAGAGGACAGAATAAAGTGGAGACTATAGTGGAAAGACTAAAGTGGAAAGACTAAAGTGGACAGACTATAGTGGAAAGACTATAGTAGAAAGACTGTAGTGGACAGAATAAAGTGGAGACTATAGTGAAAAGACTAAAGTGGACAGAGAATAGTGGAAAGACTAAAGTGGACAGACTATAGTGGAAAGACTATAGTGGAAAGACTGTAGTGGACAGAATAAAGTGGAGACTATAGTGGAAAGACTAAAGTTGACAGAGAATAGTGGAAAGACTAAAGTGGACAGACTATAGTGGAAAGACTGAATCGGAAAGACTCAGTGGACAGACTAAAGTGTACACACTGCAGTCGACAGAATAAAGTGGAAAGACTAAAGTGGAAAGACTAAAGTGGACAGACTATAGTGGAAAGACTAAAGTGGACAGACTAAAGTGGAAAGACTAAAGTGGAAAGACTAAAGTGGACAGACTATAGTGGAAATACTATAGTGGAAAGACTGTAGAGGACAGAATAAAGTGGAGACTATAGTGGAAAGATTAAAGTGGAAAGACTATAGTGGAAAGACTGTAGTGGACAGAATTAAGTGGAGACTATAGTGGAAAGACTAAAGTCGACAGACTAAAGTGGAAAGACTAAAGTGGAGAGACTAAAGTGGAAAGACTAAAGTGGAAAGACTAAATTGGACAGACTATAGTGGAAAGACTATAGTGGAAAGACTGTAGTGGACAGAATAAAGTGGAGACTATAGTGGAAAGACTAAAGTGGAAAGACTAAAGTGGAAAGACTAAAGTGGACAGACGATAGTGGAAATGACTGAAGTGGAAAGACTAAAGTGGACAGACTAAAGTTGACAGACTAAAGTGGAAAGACTAAAGTGGACAGACTCTAGTCGAAAGACTGAAGTGGAAAGACTAAGTGGACAGACTAAAGCGGAAAGACTAAAGTGGAAAGACTAAAGTGGACAGACTATATTGGAAAGACTAAAGTGGACAGACTAAAGTGGAAAGACTAAAGTGGAAAGACTAAAGTGGAAAGACTATAGTGGAAAGACTAAAGTAGACAGACTATAGTGGACAGACTAAAGTGGACAGACTTAAGTGAAAAGACTAAAGTGGATAGACTCTAGTGGAGAGACTGAAGTGGAAAGATTAAGTGGACAGACTAAAGCGGAAAGACTAAAGTGGAAAGACTAAAGTGGACAGACTATAGTGGAAAGACTGAACCGGAAAGACTCAGTGGACAGACTAAAGTGTACACACTGCAGTGGACAGAATAAAGTGGAAAGACTAAAGTGAAAAGACTAAAGTGGACAGACTATAGTGGAAAGACTAAAGTGGACAAACTAAATTGGAAAGACTAAAGTGGAAAGACTAAAGTGGACAGACTATAGTGGAAATACTATAGTGGAAAGACTGTAGAGGACAGAATATAGTGGAGACTATAGTGGAAAGATTATAGTGGAAAGACTATAGTGGAAAGACTATAGTGGAAAGACTGTAGTGGACAGAATAAAGTGGAGACTATAGTGGAAAGACTAAAGTCGACAGACTAAAGTGGAAAGACTAAAGTGGACAGACTAAAGTGGAAAGAAAAAGTGGAAAGACTAAAGTGGACAGACTATAGTCGAAAGACTATAGTGGAAAGACTGTAGTGGACAGAATAAAGTGGAGACTATAGTGGAAAGACTAAAGTGGACAGACGATAGTGGAAATGACTAAAGTGGAAAGACTAAAGTGGACAGACCAAAGTTGACAGACTAAAGTGGAAAGACTAAAGTGGACAGACTCTAGTCGAAAGACTGAAGTGGAAAGACTAAGTGGACAGACTAAAGCGGAAAGACTAAAGTGGAAAGACTAAAGTGGACAGACTATATTGGAAAGACTAAAGAGGACAGACTAAAGTGGAAAGACTAAAGTGGAAAGACTAAAGTGGACAGACTATGGTGGAAAGACTATAGTGGAAAGACTTTAGTGGATAGAATAAAGTGGAGACTATAGTGGAAAGAATAAAGTGGACAGAGATTAGTGGAAAGACTAAAGTGGACAGACTATAGTGAAAAGACTAAAGTGGAAAGACTAAAGTGGATAGACTAAAGTGGACAGACTGTAGTGGAAAGACTAAAGTGGACAGACTAAAGTGGAAAGACTAAAGTGGACAGACGATAGTGGAAATGACTAAAGTGGAAAGACTAAGTGGACAGACTAAAGCGGAAAGACTAAAGTGGAAAGACTTATGGAAAGACTAAAGTGGACAGACTCTAGTGGAAAGACTGAAGTGGAAAGACTAAGTGGACAGACTAAAGTGGAAAGACTAAAGTGGACAGACTATAGTGGAAAGACTATAGTGGAAAGATTAAAGTGGATAGACTATAGTGGAAAGACTAAAGTGGACAGACTAAAGTGGAAAGACTAAAGTCGAAAGACTAAAGTGGACAGACGATAGTGGAAATGAGTAAAGTGGAAAGACTAAAGTGGACAGACTAAAGTTGACAGACTAAAGTGGAAAGACTAAAGTGGACAGACTCTAGTCGAAAGACTAAGTGGACAGACTAAAGCGGAAAGACTAAAGTGGAAAGACTAAAGTGGACAGACTATAGTGGAAAGACTAAAGTGGACAGACTAAAGTGGAAAGACTAAAGTGGAAAGACTAAAGTGGACAGACTATAGTGGAAAGACTATAGTGGAAAGACTGTAGTGGATAGAATAAAGTGGAGACTATAGTGGAAAGACTAAAGTGGAAAGACTAAAGTGGACAGAGATTAGTGGAAAGACTAAAGTGGACAGAATATAGTGAAAAGACTAAAGTGGAAAGACTAAAGTGGATAGACTAAAGTGGACAGACTATAGTGAAAAGACTAAAGTGGACAGACTAAAGTGGAAAGACTAAAGTGAAAGACTAAAGTGGACAGACGATAGTGGAAATGACTAAAGTGGAAAGACTAAAGTGGACAGACTAAAGTGGACAGACTAAAGTGGAAAGACTAAAGTGAAGAGACTGTAGTGGAAAGACTGAAGTGGAAAGACTAAGTGGACTGACTAAAGCGGAAAGGTTAAAGTGGAAAGACTTATGGAAAGACTAAAGTGGACAGACTCTAGTGGAAAGACTGAAGTGGTAAGACTAAGTGGACAGACTAAAGCGGAAAGACTAAAGTGGAAAGACTTAAGTGGACAGACTATAGTGGAAAGACTAAAGTGGACAGACTAATGTGGAAAGACTAAAGTGGAAAGACTAAAGTGGACAGACTTCAGTGGAAAGACTATAGTGGAAAGACTGTAGTGGACAGAATAAAGTGGAGACTATAGTGGAAAGACTAAAGTGGAAAGACTAAAGTGGACAGAGATCAGTGGAAAGACTAAAGTGGACAGACTATGGTGGAAAGACTAAAGTGGACAGACTAAAGTGGAAAGTCTAAAGTGGAAAGACTAAAGTGGACAGACTATAGTGGAAAGACTGTAGTGGACAGAATAAAGTGGAGACTATAGTGGAAAGTTTAAAGTGGAAAGACTAAACTGGACAGAGAATAGTGGAAAGACTAAAGTGGAAAGACTGTAGTGGACAGAATAAAGTGGAGACTATAGTGGAAAGACTAAAGTGGAAAGACTAAAGTGGACAGACTATAGTGGAAAGACTATAGTGGAAAGACTGTAGTGGACAGAATAAAGTGGAGACTATAGTGGAAAGACTAAAGTGGACAGAGAATAGTGGAAAGACTAAAGTGGACAGACTATAGTGGAAAGACTATAGTGGAAAGACTGTAGTGGACAGAATAAAGTGGAGACTATAGTGGAAAGACTAAAGTGGAAAGACTAAAGTTGACAGACTATAGTGGAAAGACTGAAGTGGACAGATTAAAGTGGAAAAACTAAAGTGGAAAGACTAAAGTGGACAGACTACAGTGGAAAGACTATAGTGGAAAGACTGTAGTGGACAGAATAAAGTGGAGACTATAGTGGAAAGACTAAAGTGGACAGAGAATAGTGGAAAGACTAAAGTGGAAAGACTGTAGTGGACAGAATAAAGTGGAGACTATAGTGGAAAGACTAAAGTGGAAAGACTAAAGTCGACAGACTATAGTGGAAAGACTGAAGTGGAAAGACTAACTGGACAGACTAAAGTGGAAAGACTATAGTGGAAAGACTAAAGTGGAAAGACTCAGTGGACAAACTAAAGTGTACACACTGAAGTGGAGAGAATAAAGTGGAAAGACTAAAGTGGAAAGACTAAAGTGGACAGACTATAGTGGAAAGACTAAAGTGGACAGACTAAAGTGGAAAGACTAAAGTGGAAAGACTAAAGTGGAAAGACTATAGTGGAAAGACTAAAGTAGACAGACTATAGTGGAAAGACTAAAGTGGACAGACTAAAGTGGAAAGACTAAAGTGGACAGACGATAGTGGAAATGACTAAAGTGGAAAGACTAAAGTGGACAGACTAAAGTGGACAGACTAAAGTGGACAGACTTAAGTGAAAAGACTAAAGTGGATAGACTCTAGTGGAAAGACTGAAGTGGAAAGATTAAGTGGACAGACTAAAGCGGAAAGACTAAAGTGGAAAGACGAAAGTGGACAGACTATAGTGGAAAGACTGAATCGGAAAGAATCAGTGGACAGACTAAAGTGTACACACTGCAGTGGACAGAATAAAGTGGAAAGACTAAAGTGGAAAGTCTAAAGTGGACAGACTATAGTGGAAAGACTAAAGTGGACAGACTAAAGTGGAAAGACTAAAGTGGAAAGACTAAAGTGGACAGACTATAGTGGAAATACTACAGTGGAAAGACTGTAGAAGACAGAATAAAGTGGAGACTATAGTGGAAAGACTAAAGTGACTAAAGTGGAAAGACTAAAGTGGACAGACTATAGTGGAAAGACTAAAGTGGACAGACTAAAGTGGAAAGACTAAAGTGGAATGACTAAAGTGGACAGACTATAGTGGAAAGACTGTAGTGGACAGAATAAAGTGGAGACTATAGTGGAAAGACTAAAGTGGACAGAGATTAGTGGAAAGACTAAAGTGGACAGACCATAGTGGAAAGACTGTAGTGGACAGAATAAAGTGGAGAGTATAGTGGAAAGAATAAAGTGGACAGAGAATAGTGGAAAGACTAAAGTGGACAGACTATAGTAGAAAGACTATAGTTGAGAGACTGTAGTGGACAGAATAAAGTGGAGACTATAGTGGAAAGTCTAAAGTGGAAAGACTAAAGTGGACAGAGAATAGTGGAAAGACCAAAGTGGAAAGACTGTAGTGGACAGAATAAAGTGGAGACTATAGTGGAAAGACTAAAGTGGAAAGACTAAAGTGGACAGACTACAGTGGAAAGACTATCGTGGAAAGACTGTAGTGGACAGAATAAAGTGGAGACTATAGTGGAAAGACTAAAGTGGACAGAGAATAGTGGAAAGACTAAAGTGGACAGACTATACTGGAAAGACTATAGTGGAAAGACTGTAGTTCACAGAATAAAGTGGAGACTATAGTGGAAAGACTAAAATGGAAAGACTGTAGTGGAAAGAATAAAGTGTAGACTATAGTGGAAAGACTAAAGTGGGCATAGAATAGTGGAGAGACTAAAGTGGACAGACTATAGTGGAAAGACTGAAGTGGAAAGACTCAGTGGACAGACTAAAGTGTACACACTGCAGTGGACAGAATAAAGTGGAAAGACTAAAGTGGAAAGACTAAAGTGGACAGACTATAGTGGAAAGACTAAAGTGGACAGACTAAATTGGAAAGACTAAAGTGGAAAGACTAAAGTGGAAAGACTGTAGTGGACAGAATAAAGTAGAGACTATAGTGGAAAGACTAAAGTGGAAAGACTAAAGTGGACAGACTATAGTGGAAAGACTATAGTGGAAAGACTAAAGTGGAAAGACTATAGTGGAAAGACTGTAGTGGAAAGAATAAAGTGGAGAATATAGTGGAAAGACTAAAGTGGAAAGACTAAAGTGGACAGACTATAGTGGAAAGACTAAAATGGAAAGACTAAAGTGGACAGACTATAGTGGAAAGACTATAGTGGAAAGACTAAAGTGGAAAGACTATAGTGGAAAGACTGTACTGGACAGAATAAAGTGGAGACTATAGTGGAAAGACTAAAGTGGAACGACTAAAGTGGACAGACTATAGTGGAAAGACTGAAGTGGAAAGACTATAGTGGAAAGACTGTAGTGGACAGAATAAAGTGGAGACTATAGTGGAAAGACTATAGTGGAAAGACTAAAGTGGAAAGACTAAAGTGGAAAGACTAAAGTGGAAAGACTATAGTGGAGAGACTGTAGTGGACAGAATAAAGTGGAGACTATAGTGGAAAGACTGCAGTGGAAAGAATAAAGTGGAAAGACTATAGTGGAAAGACTGTAGTGGACAGAATAAAGTGGAGACTATAGTGGAAAGACTATAGTGGAAAGACTAAAGTGGAAAGACTAAAGTGGAAAGACTAAAGTGGAAAGACTATAGTGGAGAGACTGTAGTGGACAGAATAAAGTGGAGACTATAGTGGAAAGACTAAAGTGGACAGAGAATAGTGGAAAGACTAAAGTTGAAAGACTATAGTGGAAAGACTAAAGTGGACAGACTATAGTGGAAAGACTATAGTGGAAAGACTAAAGTGGAAAGACTAAAGTGGAAAGACTAAAGTGGACAGACTATAGTGGAAAGACTAAAATGGACAGACTATAGTGGAAAGACTAAAGTGGACAGACTAAAGTGGAAAGACTAAAGTGGACAGACGATAGTGGAAATGACTAAAGTGGAAAGAATAAAGTGTAGACTATAGTGGAAAGACTAAACTGGGCAGAGAATAGTGGAAAGACTAAAGTGGACAGACTATAGTGGAAAGACTGAAGTGGAATGACTCAGTGGACAGACTAAAGTGTACACACTGCAGGGGACAGAATAAAGTGGAAAGACTAAAGTGGAAAGACTAAAGTGGACAGACTATAGTGGAAAGACTAAAGTGGACAGACTAAAGTGGAAAGACAAAAAGTGGGCAGAGAATAGTGGAAAGACTAAAGTGGACAGACTATAGTGGAAAGACTGAAGTGGAAAGACTCAGTGGGCAGACTAAAGTGTACACACTGCAGTGGACAGAATAAAGTGGAAAGACTAAAGTGGAAAGACTAAAGGACAGACTATAGTGGAAAGACTAAAGTGGACAGACTAAAGTGGAAAGACTAAAGTGGAAAGACTAAAGTGGACAGACTATAGTGGAAAGACTATAGGGGAAAGACTAAAGTGGAAAGACTAAAGTGGACAGACTATAGTGGAGAGACTAAAGTTGACAGACTATAGTGGAAAGACTAAAGTGGACAGACTAAAGTGGAAAGACTAAAGTGGAAAGACTAAAGTGGACAGACGATAGTGGAAATGACTAAAGTGGAAAGACTAAAGTGGACAGACTAAAGTTGACAGACTAAAGTGGAAAGACTAAAGTGGACAGACTAAAGTGGACAGACTACATTGGAAAGAATAAAGTGGACAGACTAAGCGGACAGACTAAAGCGGAAAGACTAAAGTGGACAGACTACAGTGGAAAGACTAAAGTGGACAGACTAAAGTGGAAAGACTAAAGTGGAAAGACCAAAGTGGACAGACTATAGTGGAAAGACTAAAGTGGAAAGACTAAAGTGGAAAGACTATAGTGGAGAGACTGTAGTGGACAGAATAAAGTGGAGACTATAGTGGAAAGACTAAAGTGGACAGAGAATAGTGGAAAGACTAAAGTGGAAAGACTATAGTGGAAAGACTAAAGTGGACAGACTATTGTGGAAAGACTATAGTGGAAAGACTAAAGTGGAAAGACAAAAGTGGAAAGACTAAAGTGGACAGACTATAGTGGAAAGAGTAAAGTGGACAGACTATAGTGGAAAGACTAAACTGGACAGACTATAGTGGAAAGACTATAGTGGAAAGACTAAAGTGGAAAGACTAAAGTGGAAAGACTAATGTGGACAGACTATAGTGGAAAGACTAAAGTGGACAGACTAAAGTGGAAAGACTAAAGTGGAAAGACTAAAGTGGACAGACTATAGTGGAAATACTACAGTGGAAAGACTGTAGAGGACAGAATAAAGTGGAGACTATAGTGGAAAGACTAAAGTGGAAAGACTAAAGTGGACAGACTAAAGTGGAAAGACTAAAGTGGAAAGACTAAAGTGGACAGACTAAAGTGGAAAGACTAAAGTGGACAGACTATAAAGGAAATAATATAGTGGAAAGACTGTAGAGGACAGAATAAAGTGGAGACTATAGTGGAAAGACTAAAGTGGAAAGACTAAAGTGGACAGACTATATTGGAGAGACTAAAGTGGACAGACTATAGTGGAAAGACTAAAGTGGACAGACTAAAGTGGAAAGACTAAAGTGGAAAGACTAAAGTGGACAGACTATAGTGGAAATACTATAGTGGAAAGACTGTAGAGGACAGAATAAAGTGGAGACTAAAGTGGAAAGACTAAAGTGGACAGAGAATAGTGGAAAGACTAAAGTGGACAGACTATAGTGGAAAGACTATAGTGGAGAGACTGTAGTGGAAAGAATAAAGTGGAGACTATAGTGGAAAGACTAAAGTGGACAGAGAATAGTGGAAAGACTAAAGTGGAAAGACTATAGTGGAAAGACTAAAGTGGACAGACTATAGTGGAAAGACTATAGTGGAAAGACTAAAGTTGAAAGACTAAAGTGGAAAGACTAAAGTGGACAGACTATATTGGAAAGACTAAAGTGGACAGACTATAGTGGAAAGACTGTAGTGGACAGAATAAAGTAGAGACTATAGTGGAAAGACTAAAGTGGAAAGACTAAAGTGGACAGACTATAGTGGAACGACTATAGTGGAAAGACTAAAGTGGAAAGACTATAGTGGAAAGACTGTAGTGGAAAGAATAAAGTGGAGAATATAGTGGAAAGACTAAAGTGGAAAGACTAAAGTGGACAGACTATAGTGGAAAGACTAAAATGGAAAGACTAAAGTGGACAGACTATAGTGGAAAGACTATAGTGGAAAGACTAAAGTGGAAAGACTATAGTGGAAAGACTGTACTGGACAGAATAAAGTGGAGACTATAGTGGAAAGACTAAAGTGGAACGACTAAAGTGGACAGACTATAGTGGAAAGACTGAAGTGGAAAGACTATAGTGGAAAGACTGTAGTGGACAGAATAAAGTGGAGACTATAGTGGAAAGACTATAGTGGAAAGACTAAAGTGGAAAGACTAAAGTGGAAAGACTAAAGTGGAAAGACTATAGTGGAGAGACTGTAGTGGACAGAATAAAGTGGAGACTATAGTGGAAAGACTGCAGTGGAAAGAATAAAGTGGAAAGACTATAGTGGAAAGACTGTAGTGGACAGAATAAAGTGGAGACGATAGTGGAAAGACTATAGTGGAAAGACTAAAGTGGAAAGACTAAAGTGGAAAGACTAAAGTGGAAAGACTATGGTGGAGAGACTGTAGTGGACAGAATAAAGTGGAGACTATAGTGGAAAGACTAAAGTGGACAGAGAATAGTGGAAAGACTAAAGTTGAAAGACTATAGTGGAAAGACTAAAGTGGACAAACTATAGTGGAAAGACTGAAGTGGAAAGACTCAGTGGACAGACTAAAGTGTACACACTGCAGTGGACAGAATAAAGTGGAAAGACTAAAGTGGAAAGACTAAAGTGGACAGACTATAGTGGAAAGACTAAAGTGGACAGACTAAATTGGAAAGACTAAAGTGGAAAGACTAAAGTGGAAAGACTGTAGTGGACAGAATAAAGTAGAGACTATAGTGGAAAGACTAAAGTGGAAAGACTAAAGTGGACAGACTATAGTGGAAAGACTATAGTGGAAAGACTAAAGTGGAAAGACTATAGTGGAAAGACTGTAGTGGAAAGAATAAAGTATAGAATATAGTGGAAAGACTAAAGTGGAAAGACTAAAGTGGACAGACTATAGTGGAAAGACTAAAATGGAAAGACTAAAGTGGACAGACTATAGTGGAAAGACTATAGTGGAAAGACTAAAGTGGAAAGACTATAGTGGAAAGACTGTACTGGACAGAATAAAGTGGAGACTATAGTGGAAAGACTAAAGTGGAACGACTAAAGTGGACAGACTATAGTGGAAAGACTGAAGTGGAAAGACTATAGTGGAAAGACTGTAGTGGACAGAATAAAGTGGAGACTATAGTGGAAAGACTATAGTGGAAAGACTAAAGTGGAAAGACTAAAGTGGAAAGACTAAAGTGGAAAGACTATAGTGGAGAGACTGTAGTGGACAGAATAAAGTGGAGACTATAGTGGAAAGACTGCAGTGGAAAGAATAAAGTGGAAAGACTATAGTGGAAAGACTGTAGTGGACAGAATAAAGTGGAGACTATAGTGGAAAGACTATAGTGGAAAGACTAAAGTGGAAAGACTAAAGTGGAAAGACTAAAGTGGAAAGACTATGGTGGAGAGACTGTAGTGGACAGAATAAAGTGGAGACTATAGTGGAAAGACTAAAGTGGACAGAGAATAGTGGAAAGACTAAAGTTGAAAGACTATAGTGGAAAGACTAAAGTGGACAGACTATAGTGGAAAGACTATAGTGGAAAGACTAAAGTGGAAAGACTTAAGTGGAAAGACTAAAGTGGACAGACTATAGTGGAAAGACTAAAATGGACAGACTATAGTGGAAAGACTAAAGTGGACAGACTAAAGTGGAAAGACTAAAGTGGACAGACGATAGTGGAAATGACTAAAGTGGAAAGAATAAAGTGTAGACTATAGTGGAAAGACTAAACTGGGCAGAGAATAGTGGAAAGACTAAAGTGGACAAACTATAGTGGAAAGACTGAAGTGGAATGACTCAGTGGACAGACTAAAGTGTACACACTGCAGGGGACAGAATAAAGTGGAAAGACTAAAGTGGAAAGACTAAAGTGGACAGACTATAGTGGAAAGACTAAAGTGGACAGACTAAAGTGGAAAGACAAAAAGTGGGCAGAGAATAGTGGAAAGACTAAAGTGGACAGACTATAGTGGAAAGACTGAAGTGGAAAGACTCAGTGGACAGACTAAAGTGTACACACTGCAGTGGACAGAATAAAGTGGAAAGACTAAAGTGGAAAGACTAAAGGACAGACTATAGTGGAAAGACTAAAGTGGACAGACTAAAGTGGAAAGACTAAAGTGGAAAGACTAAAGTGGACAGACTATAGTGGAAAGACTATAGGGGAAAGACTAAAGTGGAAAGACTAAAGTGGACAGACTATAGTGGAGAGACTAAAGTTGACAGACTATAGTGGAAAGACTAAAGTGGACAGACTAAAGTGGAAAGACTAAAGTGGAAAGACTAAAGTGGACAGACGATAGTGGAAATGACTAAAGTGGAAAGACTAAAGTGGACAGACTAAAGTTGACAGACTAAAGTGGAAAGACTAAAGTGGACAGACTAAAGTGGACAGACTACATTGGAAAGAATAAAGTGGACAGACTAAGCGGACAGACTAAAGCGGAAAGACTAAAGTGGACAGACTACAGTGGAAAGACTAAAGTGGACAGACTAAAGTGGAAAGACTAAAGTGGAAAGACTAAAGTGGACAGACTATAGTGGAAAGACTATAGTGGAAAGACTGTAGTGGACAGAATAAAGTGGAGACTATAGTGGAAAGACTAAAGTGGACAGAGAATAGTGGAAAGACTAAAGTGGGCAGACTATAGTGGAAAGACTAAAGTGGACAGACTAAAGTGGAAAGACTAAAGTGGAAAGACTAAAGTGGAAAGACTATAGTGGAGAGACTGTAGTGGACAGAATAAAGTGGAGACTATAGTGGAAAGACTAAAGTGGACAGAGAATAGTGGAAAGACTAAAGTGGAAAGACTATAGTGGAAAGACTAAAGTGGACAGACTATTGTGGAAAGACTATAGTGGAAAGACTAAAGTGGAAAGACAAAAGTGGAAAGACTAAAGTGGACAGACTATAGTGGAAAGACTAAAGTGGACAGACTATAGTGGAAAGACTAAACTGGACAGACTATAGTGGAAAGACTATAGTGGAAAGACTAAAGTGGAAAGACTAAAGTGGAAAGACTAATGTGGACAGACTATAGTGGAAAGACTAAAGTGGACAGACTAAAGTGGAAAGACTAAAGTGGAAAGACTAAAGTGGACAGACTATAGTGGAAATACTACAGTGGAAAGACTGTAGAGGACAGAATAAAGTGGAGACTATAGTGGAAAGACTAAAGTGGAAAGACTAAAGTGGACAGACTAAAGTGGAAAGACTAAAGTGGAAAGACTAAAGTGGACAGACTAAAGTGGAAAGACTAAAGTGGACAGACTATAAAGGAAATAATATAGTGGAAAGACTGTAGAGGACAGAATAAAGTGGAGACTATAGTGGAAAGACTAAAGTGGAAAGACTAAAGTGGACAGACTATATTGGAGAGACTAAAGTGGACAGACTATAGTGGAAAGACTAAAGTGGACAGACTAAAGTGGAAAGACTAAAGTGGAAAGACTAAAGTGGACAGACTATAGTGGAAATACTATAGTGGAAAGACTGTAGAGGACAGAATAAAGTGGAGACTAAAGTGGAAAGACTAAAGTGGAAAGACTAAAGTGGACAGACTATAGTGGAAAGACTAAAGTGGACAGACTAAATTGGAAAGACTAAAGTGGAAAGACTAAAGTGGAAAGACTGTAGTGGACAGAATAAAGTAGAGACTATAGTGGAAAGACTAAAGTGGAAAGACTAAAGTGGACAGACTATAGTGGAAAGACTATAGTGGAAAGACTAAAGTGGAAAGACTATAGTGGAAAGACTGTAGTGGAAAGAATAAAGTGGAGAATATAGTGGAAAGACTAAAGTGGAAAGACTAAAGTGGACAGACTATAGTGGAAAGACTAAAATGGAAAGACTAAAGTGGACAGACTATAGTGGAAAGACTATAGTGGAAAGACTAAAGTGGAAAGACTATAGTGGAAAGACTGTACTGGACAGAATAAAGTGGAGACTATAGTGGAAAGACTAAAGTGGAACGACTAAAGTGGACAGACTATAGTGGAAAGACTGAAGTGGAAAGACTATAGTGGAAAGACTGTAGTGGACAGAATAAAGTGGAGACTATAGTGGAAAGACTATAGTGGAAAGACTAAAGTGGAAAGACTAAAGTGGAAAGACTAAAGTGGAAAGACTATAGTGGAGAGACTGTAGTGGACAGAATAAAGTGGAGACTATAGTGGAAAGACTGCAGTGGAAAGAATAAAGTGGAAAGACTATAGTGGAAAGACTGTAGTGGACAGAATAAAGTGGAGACTATAGTGGAAAGACTATAGTGGAAAGACTAAAGTGGAAAGACTAAAGTGGAAAGACTAAAGTGGAAAGACTATGGTGGAGAGACTGTAGTGGACAGAATAAAGTGGAGACTATAGTGGAAAGACTAAAGTGGACAGAGAATAGTGGAAAGACTAAAGTTGAAAGACTATAGTGGAAAGACTAAAGTGGACAGACTATAGTGGAAAGACTATAGTGGAAAGACTAAAGTGGAAAGACTTAAGTGGAAAGACTAAAGTGGACAGACTATAGTGGAAAGACTAAAATGGACAGACTATAGTGGAAAGACTAAAGTGGACAGACTAAAGTGGAAAGACTAAAGTGGACAGACGATAGTGGAAATGACTAAAGTGGAAAGAATAAAGTGTAGACTATAGTGGAAAGACTAAACTGGGCAGAGAATAGTGGAAAGACTAAAGTGGACAGACTATAGTGGAAAGACTGAAGTGGAATGACTCAGTGGACAGACTAAAGTGTACACACTGCAGGGGACAGAATAAAGTGGAAAGACTAAAGTGGAAAGACTAAAGTGGACAGACTATAGTGGAAAGACTAAAGTGGACAGACTAAAGTGGAAAGACAAAAAGTGGGCAGAGAATAGTGGAAAGACTAAAGTGGACAGACTATAGTGGAAAGACTGAAGTGGAAAGACTCAGTGGACAGACTAAAGTGTACACACTGCAGTGGACAGAATAAAGTGGAAAGACTAAAGTGGAAAGACTAAAGGACAGACTATAGTGGAAAGACTAAAGTGGACAGACTAAAGTGGAAAGACTAAAGTGGAAAGACTAAAGTGGACAGACTATAGTGGAAAGACTATAGGGGAAAGACTAAAGTGGAAAGACTAAAGTGGACAGACTATAGTGGAGAGACTAAAGTTGACAGACTATAGTGGAAAGACTAAAGTGGACGGACTAAAGTGGAAAGACTAAAGTGGAAAGACTAAAGTGGACAGACGATAGTGGAAATGACTAAAGTGGAAAGACTAAAGTGGACAGACTAAAGTTGACAGACTAAAGTGGAAAGACTAAAGTGGACAGACTAAAGTGGACAGACTACATTGGAAAGAATAAAGTGGACAGACTAAGCGGACAGACTAAAGCGGAAAGACTAAAGTGGACAGACTACAGTGGAAAGACTAAAGTGGACAGACTAAAGTGGAAAGACTAAAGTGGAAAGACTAAAGTGGACAGACTATAGTGGAAAGACTATAGTGGAAAGACTGTAGTGGACAGAATAAAGTGGAGACTATAGTGGAAAGACTAAAGTGGACAGAGAATAGTGGAAAGACTAAAGTGGGCAGACTATAGTGGAAAGACTAAAGTGGACAGACTAAAGTGGAAAGACTATAGTGGAAAGACTAAAGTGGAAAGACTTAAGTGGAAAGACTAAAGTGGACAGACTATAGTGGAAAGACTAAAATGGAGAGACTATAGTGGAAAGACTAAAGTGGACAGACTAAAGTGGAAAGACTAAAGTGGACAGACGATAGTGGAAATGACTAAAGTGGAAAGAATAAAGTGTAGACTATAGTGGAAAGACTAAACTGGGCAGAGAATAGTGGAAAGACTAAAGTGGACAGACTATAGTGGAAAGACTGAAGTGGAATGACTCAGTGGACAGACTAAAGTGTACACACTGCAGGGGACAGAATAAAGTGGAAAGACTAAAGTGGAAAGACTAAAGTGGACAGACTATAGTGGAAAGACTAAAGTGGACAGACTAAAGTGGAAAGACAAAAAGTGGGCAGAGAATAGTGGAAAGACTAAAGTGGACAGACTATAGTGGAAAGACTGAAGTGGAAAGACTCAGTGGACAGACTAAAGTGTACACACTGCAGTGGACAGAATAAAGTGGAAAGACTAAAGTGGAAAGACTAAAGGACAGACTATAGTGGAAAGACTAAAGTGGACAGACTAAAGTGGAAAGACTAAAGTGGAAAGACTAAAGTGGACAGACTATAGTGGAAAGACTATAGGGGAAAGACTAAAGTGGAAAGACTAAAGTGGACAGACTATAGTGGAGAGACTAAAGTTGACAGACTATAGTGGAAAGACTAAAGTGGACAGACTAAAGTGGAAAGACTAAAGTGGAAAGACTAAAGTGGACAGACGATAGTGGAAATGACTAAAGTGGAAAGACTAAAGTGGACAGACTAAAGTTGACAGACTAAAGTGGAAAGACTAAAGTGGACAGACTAAAGTGGACAGACTACATTGGAAAGAATAAAGTGGACAGACTAAGCGGACAGACTAAAGCGGAAAGACTAAAGTGGACAGACTACAGTGGAAAGACTAAAGTGGACAGACTAAAGTGGAAAGACTAAAGTGGAAAGACTAAAGTGGACAGACTATAGTGGAAAGACTATAGTGGAAAGACTGTAGTGGACAGAATAAAGTGGAGACTATAGTGGAAAGACTAAAGTGGACAGAGAATAGTGGAAAGACTAAAGTGGGCAGACTATAGTGGAAAGACTAAAGTGGACAGACTAAAGTGGAAAGACTAAAGTGGAAAGACTAAAGTGGAAAGACTATAGTGGAGAGACTGTAGTGGACAGAATAAAGTGGAGACTATAGTGGAAAGACTAAAGTGGACAGAGAATAGTGGAAAGACTAAAGTGGAAAGACTATAGTGGAAAGACTAAAGTGGACAGACTATTGTGGAAAGACTATAGTGGAAAGACTAAAGTGGAAAGACAAAAGTGGAAAGACTAAAGTGGACAGACTATAGTGGAAAGACTAAAGTGGACAGACTATAGTGGAAAGACTAAACTGGACAGACTATAGTGGAAAGACTATAGTGGAAAGACTAAAGTGGAAAGACTAAAGTGGAAAGACTAATGTGGACAGACTATAGTGGAAAGACTAAAGTGGACAGACTAAAGTGGAAAGACTAAAGTGGAAAGACTAAAGTGGACAGACTATAGTGGAAATACTACAGTGGAAAGACTGTAGAGGACAGAATAAAGTGGAGACTATAGTGGAAAGACTAAAGTGGAAAGACTAAAGTGGACAGACTAAAGTGGAAAGACTAAAGTGGAAAGACTAAAGTGGACAGACTAAAGTGGAAAGACTAAAGTGGACAGACTATAAAGGAAATAATATAGTGGAAAGACTGTAGAGGACAGAATAAAGTGGAGACTATAGTGGAAAGACTAAAGTGGAAAGACTAAAGTGGACAGACTATATTGGAGAGACTAAAGTGGACAGACTATAGTGGAAAGACTAAAGTGGACAGACTAAAGTGGAAAGACTAAAGTGGAAAGACTAAAGTGGACAGACTATAGTGGAAATACTATAGTGGAAAGACTGTAGAGGACAGAATAAAGTGGAGACTAAAGTGGAAAGACTAAAGTGGAAAGACTAAAGTGGACAGACTATAGTGGAAAGACTAAAGTGGACAGACTAAATTGGAAAGACTAAAGTGGAAAGACTAAAGTGGAAAGACTGTAGTGGACAGAATAAAGTAGAGACTATAGTGGAAAGACTAAAGTGGAAAGACTAAAGTGGACAGACTATAGTGGAAAGACTATAGTGGAAAGACTAAAGTGGAAAGACTATAGTGGAAAGACTGTAGTGGAAAGAATAAAGTGGAGAATATAGTGGAAAGACTAAAGTGGAAAGACTAAAGTGGACAGACTATAGTGGAAAGACTAAAATGGAAAGACTAAAGTGGACAGACTATAGTGGAAAGACTATAGTGGAAAGACTAAAGTGGAAAGACTATAGTGGAAAGACTGTACTGGACAGAATAAAGTGGAGACTATAGTGGAAAGACTAAAGTGGAACGACTAAAGTGGACAGACTATAGTGGAAAGACTGAAGTGGAAAGACTATAGTGGAAAGACTGTAGTGGACAGAATAAAGTGGAGACTATAGTGGAAAGACTATAGTGGAAAGACTAAAGTGGAAAGACTAAAGTGGAAAGACTAAAGTGGAAAGACTATAGTGGAGAGACTGTAGTGGACAGAATAAAGTGGAGACTATAGTGGAAAGACTGCAGTGGAAAGAATAAAGTGGAAAGACTATAGTGGAAAGACTGTAGTGGACAGAATAAAGTGGAGACTATAGTGGAAAGACTATAGTGGAAAGACTAAAGTGGAAAGACTAAAGTGGAAAGACTAAAGTGGAAAGACTATGGTGGAGAGACTGTAGTGGACAGAATAAAGTGGAGACTATAGTGGAAAGACTAAAGTGGACAGAGAATAGTGGAAAGACTAAAGTTGAAAGACTATAGTGGAAAGACTAAAGTGGACAGACTATAGTGGAAAGACTATAGTGGAAAGACTAAAGTGGAAAGACTTAAGTGGAAAGACTAAAGTGGACAGACTATAGTGGAAAGACTAAAATGGACAGACTATAGTGGAAAGACTAAAGTGGACAGACTAAAGTGGAAAGACTAAAGTGGACAGACGATAGTGGAAATGACTAAAGTGGAAAGAATAAAGTGTAGACTATAGTGGAAAGACTAAACTGGGCAGAGAATAGTGGAAAGACTAAAGTGGACAGACTATAGTGGAAAGACTGAAGTGGAATGACTCAGTGGACAGACTAAAGTGTACACACTGCAGGGGACAGAATAAAGTGGAAAGACTAAAGTGGAAAGACTAAAGTGGACAGACTATAGTGGAAAGACTAAAGTGGACAGACTAAAGTGGAAAGACAAAAAGTGGGCAGAGAATAGTGGAAAGACTAAAGTGGACAGACTATAGTGGAAAGACTGAAGTGGAAAGACTCAGTGGACAGACTAAAGTGTACACACTGCAGTGGACAGAATAAAGTGGAAAGACTAAAGTGGAAAGACTAAAGGACAGACTATAGTGGAAAGACTAAAGTGGACAGACTAAAGTGGAAAGACTAAAGTGGAAAGACTAAAGTGGACAGACTATAGTGGAAAGACTATAGGGGAAAGACTAAAGTGGAAAGACTAAAGTGGACAGACTATAGTGGAGAGACTAAAGTTGACAGACTATAGTGGAAAGACTAAAGTGGACGGACTAAAGTGGAAAGACTAAAGTGGAAAGACTAAAGTGGACAGACGATAGTGGAAATGACTAAAGTGGAAAGACTAAAGTGGACAGACTAAAGTTGACAGACTAAAGTGGAAAGACTAAAGTGGACAGACTAAAGTGGACAGACTACATTGGAAAGAATAAAGTGGACAGACTAAGCGGACAGACTAAAGCGGAAAGACTAAAGTGGACAGACTACAGTGGAAAGACTAAAGTGGACAGACTAAAGTGGAAAGACTAAAGTGGAAAGACTAAAGTGGACAGACTATAGTGGAAAGACTATAGTGGAAAGACTGTAGTGGACAGAATAAAGTGGAGACTATAGTGGAAAGACTAAAGTGGACAGAGAATAGTGGAAAGACTAAAGTGGGCAGACTATAGTGGAAAGACTAAAGTGGACAGACTAAAGTGGAAAGACTAAAGTGGAAAGACTAAAGTGGAAAGACTATAGTGGAGAGACTGTAGTGGACAGAATAAAGTGGAGACTATAGTGGAAAGACTAAAGTGGACAGAGAATAGTGGAAAGACTAAAGTGGAAAGACTATAGTGGAAAGACTAAAGTGGACAGACTATTGTGGAAAGACTATAGTGGAAAGACTAAAGTGGAAAGACAAAAGTGGAAAGACTAAAGTGGACAGACTATAGTGGAAAGACTAAAGTGGACAGACTATAGTGGAAAGACTAAACTGGACAGACTATAGTGGAAAGACTATAGTGGAAAGACTAAAGTGGAAAGACTAAAGTGGAAAGACTAATGTGGACAGACTATAGTGGAAAGACTAAAGTGGACAGACTAAAGTGGAAAGACTAAAGTGGAAAGACTAAAGTGGACAGACTATAGTGGAAATACTACAGTGGAAAGACTGTAGAGGACAGAATAAAGTGGAGACTATAGTGGAAAGACTAAAGTGGAAAGACTAAAGTGGACAGACTAAAGTGGAAAGACTAAAGTGGAAAGACTAAAGTGGACAGACTAAAGTGGAAAGACTAAAGTGGACAGACTATAAAGGAAATAATATAGTGGAAAGACTGTAGAGGACAGAATAAAGTGGAGACTATAGTGGAAAGACTAAAGTGGAAAGACTAAAGTGGACAGACTATATTGGAGAGACTAAAGTGGACAGACTATAGTGGAAAGACTAAAGTGGACAGACTAAAGTGGAAAGACTAAAGTGGAAAGACTAAAGTGGACAGACTATAGTGGAAATACTATAGTGGAAAGACTGTAGAGGACAGAATAAAGTGGAGACTAAAGTGGAAAGACTAAAGTGGAAAGACTAAAGTGGACAGAGAATAGTGGAAAGACTAAAGTGGACAGACTATAGTGGAAAGACTATAGTGGAGAGACTGTAGTGGAAAGAATAAAGTGGAGACTATAGTGGAAAGACTAAAGTGGACAGAGAATAGTGGAAAGACTAAAGTGGAAAGACTATAGTGGAAAGACTAAAGTGGACAGACTATAGTGGAAAGACTATAGTGGAAAGACTAAAGTTGAAAGACTAAAGTGGAAAGACTAAAGTGGACAGACTATATTGGAAAGACTAAAGTGGACAGACTATAGTGGAAAGACTAAAGTGACGATAGTGGAAATGACTAAAGTGGTAAGACTAAAGTGGACAGACTAAAGTGGACAGACTCTAGTGGAAAGACTGAAGTGGAAAGACTAAAGTGGAAAGACTAAAGTGGACAGACTATAGTGGAAAGACTAAAGTGGACAGACTAAAGTGGAAAGACTAAAGTGGAATGACTAAAGTGGACAGACTATAGTGGAAAGACTATAGTGGAAAGACTGTAGTGGACAGAATAAAGTGGAGACTATAGTGGAAAGACTAAAGTGGACAGAGATTAGTGGAAAGACTAAAGTGGACAGACTATAGTGGAAAGACTAAAGTGGACAGACTAAAGTAGAAAGACTAAAGTGGACAGACTACAGTGGAAAGACTATAGTGGAAAGACTGTAGTGGACAGAATAAAGTGGAGACTATAGTGGAAAGACTAAAGTGGACAGAGAATAGTAGAAAGACTAAAGTGGACAGACTATACTGGAAAGACTATAGTGGAAAGACTGTAGTGGACAGAATAAAGTGGAGACTATAGTGGAAAGACTAAAATGGAAAGACTGTAGTGGAAAGAATAAAGTGTAGACTAAAGTGGAAAGACTAAAGTGGACAGACGATAGTGGAAATGACTAAAGTGGAAAGAATAAAGTGTAGACTATAGTGGAAAGACTAAAGTGGGCAGAGAATAGTGGAAAGACTAAAGTGGACAGACTATAGTGGAAAGACTGAAGTGGAATGACTCAGTGGACAGACTAAAGTGTACACACTGCAGTGGACAGAATAAAGTGGAAAGACTAAAGTGGAAAGACTAATGTGGACAGACTATAGTGGAAAGACTAAAGTGGACAGACTAAAGTGGAAAGACTAAAGTGGAAAGACTAAAGTGGAAAGACTGTAGTGGACAGACTATAGTGGAAAGACTATAGTGGAAAGACTAAAGTGGAAAGACTATAGTGGAAAGACTGTAGTGGACAGAATAAAGTGGAGACTATAGTGGAAAGACTAAAGTGGAAAGACTAAAGTGGACAGACTATAGTGGAAAGACTAAAGTGGAAAGACTAAAGTGGACAGACTATAGTGGAAAGACTATAGTGGAAAGACTAAAGTGGAAAGACTATAGTGGAAAGACTGTAGTGGATAGAATAAAGTGGAGACTATAGTGGAAAGACTAAAGTGGACACACTATAAAGGAAATAATATAGTGGAAAGACTGTAGAGTACAGAATAAAGTGGAGACTATAGTGGAAAGACTAAAGTGGAAAGACTAAAGTGGACAGACTATAGTGGAAATACTACAGTGGAAAGACTGTAGAGGACAGAATAAAGTGGAGACTATAGTGGAAAGACTAAAGTGGAAAGACTAAAGTGGACAGACTAAAGTGGAAAGACTAAAGTGGAAAGACTAAAGTGGACAGACTAAAGTGGAAAGACTAAAGTGGACAGACTATAAAGGAAATAATATTGTGGAAAGACTGTAGAGGACAGAATAAAGTGGAGACTATAGTGGAAAGACTAAAGTGGAAAGACTAAAGTGGACAGACTATATTGGAGAGACTAAAGTGGACAGACTATAGTGGAAAGACTAAAGTGGACAGACTAAAGTGGAAAGACTAAAGTGGAAAGACTAAAGTGGACAGACTATAGTGGAAATACTATAGTGGAAAGACTGTAGAGGACAGAATAAAGTGGAGACTAAAGTGGAAAGACTAAAGTGGAAAGACTAAAGTGGACAGAGAATAGTGGAAAGACTAAAGTGGACAGACTATAGTGGAAAGACTATAGTGGAGAGACTGTAGTGGAAAGAATAAAGTGGAGACTATAGTGGAAAGACTAAAGTGGACAGAGAATAGTGGAAAGACTAAAGTGGAAAGACTATAGTGGAAAGACTAAAGTGGACAGACTATAGTGGAAAGACTATAGTGGAAAGACTAAAGTTGAAAGACTAAAGTGGAAAGACTAAAGTGGACAGACTATATTGGAAAGACTAAAGTGGACAGACTATAGTGGAAAGACTAAAGTGGACAGACTAAAGTGGAAAGACTAAAGTGGAAAGACTAAAGTGGACAGACGATAGTGGAAATGACTAAAGTGGTAAGACTAAAGTGGACAGACTAAAGTGGACAGACTCTAGTGGAAAGACTGAAGTGGAAAGACTAAAGTGGAAAGACTAAAGTGGACAGACTATAGTGGAAAGACTAAAGTGGACAGACTAAAGTGGAAAGACTAAAGTGGAATGACTAAAGTGGACAGACTATAGTGGAAAGACTATAGTGGAAAGACTGTAGTGGACAGAATAAAGTGGAGACTATAGTGGAAAGACTAAAGTGGACAGAGATTAGTGGAAAGACTAAAGTGGACAGACTATAGTGGAAAGACTAAAGTGGACAGACTAAAGTGGAAAGACTAAAGTGGACAGACTACAGTGGAAAGACTATAGTGGAAAGACTGTAGTGGACAGAATAAAGTGGAGACTATAGTGGAAAGACTAAAGTGGACAGAGAATAGTAGAAAGACTAAAGTGGACAGACTATACTGGAAAGACTATAGTGGAAAGACTGTAGTGGACAGAATAAAGTGGAGACTATAGTGGAAAGACTAAAATGGAAAGACTGTAGTGGAAAGAATAAAGTGTAGACTATAGTGGAAAGACTAAAGTGGGCAGAGAATAGTGGAGAGACTAAAGTGGACAGACTATAGTGTAAAGACTGAAGTGGAAAGACTCAGTGGACAGACTAAAGTGTACACACTGCAGTGGACAGAATAAAGTGGAAAGACTAAAGTGGAAAGACTAATGTGGACAGACTATAGTGGAAAGACTAAAGTGGACAGACTAAAGTGGAAAGACTAAAGTGGAAAGACTAAAGTGGAAAGACTGTAGTGGACAGAATAAAGTGGAGACTATAGTGGAAAGACTAAAGTGGAAAGACTAAAGTGGACAGACTATACTGGAAAGACTATAGTGGAAAGACTAAATTGGAAAGACTATAGTGTAAAGACTGTAGTGGACAGAATAAAGTGGAGACTAGAGTGGAAAGACTAAAGTGGAAAGACTAAAGTGGACAGACTATAGTGGAAAGACTAAAGTGGAAAGACTAAAGTGGACAGACTATAGTGGAAAGACTATAGTGGAAAGACTAAAGTGGAAAGACTATAGTGGAAAGACTGTAGTGGATAGAATAAAGTGGAGACTATAGTGGAAAGACTAAAGTGGAACGACTAAAGTGGACAGACTATAGTGGAAAGACTATAGCGGAAAGACTAAAGTCTAAAGACTATAGTGGAAAGACTGTAGTGGACAGAATAAAGTGGAGACTATAGTGGAAAGACTATAGTGGAAAGACTAAAGTGGAAAGACTAAAGTGGAAAGACTAAAGTGGAAAGACTATAGTGGAGAGACTGTAGTGGACAGAATAAAGTGGAGACTATAGTGGAAAGACTAAAGTGGACAGAGAATAGTGGAAAGACTATAGTTGAAAGACTATAGTGGAAAGACTAAAGTGGACAGACTATAGTGGAAAGACTATAGTGGAAAGACTAAAGTGGAAAGACTAAAGTGGAAAGACTAAAGTGGACAGACTATAGTGGAAAGACTAAAGTGGACAGACTATAGTGGAAAGACTAAAGTGGACAGACTAAAGTGGAAAGACTAAAGTGGACAGACGATAGTGGAAATGACTAAAGTGGAAAGAATAAAGTGTAGACTATAGTGGAAAGACTAAAGTGGGAAGACTAAAGTGGACAGACTATAGTGGAAAGACTAAAGTGGAAAGACTAAAGTGGACAGACTATAGTGGAAAGACTATAGTGGAAAGACTAAAGTGGAAAGACTATAGTGGAAAGACTGTAGAAGACAGAATAAAGTGGAGACTATAGTGGAAAGACTAAAGTGGAACGACTAAAGTGGACAGACTATAGTGGGAAGACTACAGCGGAAAGACTAAAGTGGAAAGACTATAGTGGAAAGACTGTAGTGGACAGAATAAAGTGGAGACTATAGTGGAAAGACTATAGTGGAAAGACTAAAGCGGAAAGACTAAAGTGGAAAGACTAAAGTGGAAAGACTATAGTGGAGAGACTGTAGTGGACAGAATAAAGTGGAGACTATAGTGGAAAGACTAAAGTGGACAGAGAATAGTGGAAAGACTAAAGTTGAAAGACTATAGTGGAAAGACTAAAGTGGACAGACTATAGTGGAAAGACTATAGTGGAAAGACTAAAGTGGAAAGACTAAAGTGGAAAGACTAAAGTGGACAGACTATAGTGGAAAGACTAAAGTGGACAGACTATAGTGGAAAGACTAAAGTGGACAGACTAAAGTGGAAAGACTAAAGTGGACAGACGATAGTGGAAATGACTAAAGTGGAAAGAATAAAGTGTAGACTATAGTGGAAAGACTAAAGTGGGCAGAGAATAGTGGAAAGACTAAAGTGGACAGACTATAGTGGAAAGACTGAAGTGTAAAGACTCAGTGGACAGACTAAAGTGTACACACTGCAGTGGCAGAATAAAGTGGAAAGACTAAAGTGGAAAGACTAAAGTGGACAGACTATAGTGGAAAGACTAAAGTGGACGGACTAAAGTGGAAAGACTAAAGTGGAAAGACTAAAGTGGACAGACAAAAGTGGACAGACTATAGTGGAGAGGCTAAAGTGGACAGACTATAGTGGAAAGATTAAAGTGGACAGAATAAAGTGGAAAGACTAAAGTGGAAAGACTAAAGTGGACAGACGATAGTGGAAATGACTAAAGTGGAAAGACTAAAGTGGACAGACTAAAGTTGACAGACTAAAGTGGAAAGACTAAAGTGGACAGACTAAAGTGGACAGACTACAGTGGAAAGACTAAAGTGGACAGACTAAGTGGACAGACTAAAGCGGAAAGACTAAAGTGGACAGACTACAGTGGAAAGACTAAAGTGGACAGACTAAAGTGGAAAGACTAAAGTTGACAGACTATAGTGGAAAGATTATAGTGGAAAGACTGTAGTGGACAGAATAAAGTGGAGACTATAGTGGAAAGACTAAAGTGGACAGAGAATAGTGGAAAGACTAAAGTGGGAAGACTATAGTGGAAAGACTAAAGTGGACAGACTAAAGTGGAAAGACTAAAGTGGAAAGACTAAAGTGGAAAGACTATAGTGGAGAGACTGTAGTGGACAGAATAAAGTGGAGACTATAGTGGAAAGACTAAAGTGGACAGAGAATAGTGGAAAGACTAAAGTGGAAAGACTATAGTGGAAAGACTAAAGTGGACAGACTATTGTGGAAAGACTATAGTGGAAAGACTAAAGTGGAGAGACTAAAGTGGAAAAACTAAAGTGGACAGACTATAGTGGAAAGACTAAAGTGGACAGACTATAGTGGAAAGACTAAAGTGGACAGACTAAAGTGGAAAGACTAAAGTGGAAAGACTAAAGTGGACAGACGATAGTTGAAATGACTAAAGTGGAAAGACTAAAGTGGACAGACTAAAGTGGAAAGACTAAAGTGGACAGACTCTAGTGGAAAGACTGAAGTGGAAAGACTAAGTGGACAGACTAAAGCGGAAAGACTAAAGTGGAAAGACTAAAGTGGACAGATTATAGGTGAAAGACTAAAGTGGACAGACTAAAGTGGAAAGACTAAAGTGGAAAGACTAAATTGGACAGACTATAGTGGAAAGACTATAGTGGAAAGACTGTAGTGGACAGAATAAGGTGGAGACTATAGTGGAAAGACTAAAGTGGAAAGACTAAAGTGGACAGAGATTAGTGGAAAGACTAAAGTGGACAGACTATAGTGGAAAGACTAAAGTGGACAGACTAAAGTGGAAAGACTAATGTGGAAAGACTAAAGTGGAGATTATAGTGGAAAGACTGCAGTGGACAGAATAAAGTGGAGAGTATAGTGGAAAGAATAAAGTGGACAGAGAATAGTGGAAAGGCTACAGTGGACAGACTATAGTGGAAAGACTATAGTGGAAAGACTGTAGTGGACAGAATAAAGTGGAGACTATAGTGGAAAGACTAAAGTGGAAAGACTAAAGTGGACAGAGATTAGTGGAAAGACTAAAGTGAACAGACTATAGTGGAAAGACTAATGTGGAAAGACTAAAGTGGAGATTATAGTGGAAATGACTAAAGTGGAAAGAATAAAGTGTAGACTATAGTGGAAAGACTAAAGTGGGCAGAGAGTAGTGGAAATGCTAAAGTGGACAGACTATAGTGGATAGACTGAAGTGGAAAGACTCAGTGGACAGACTAAAGTGTACACACTGCAGTGGGCAGAATAAAGTGGAAAGACTATAGTGGAAAGACTAAAGTGGAAAGACTAAAGTGGAAAGACTAAAGTGGACAGACTATAGTGGAAAGACTAAAGTGGACAGACTATAGTGGAAAGACTAAAGTGGTCAGACTAAAGTGGAAAGACTAAAGTGGACAGACGATAGTGGAAATGACTAAAGTGGAAAGAATAAAGTGTAGACTATAGTGGAAAGACTAAAGTGGGAAGACTAAAGTGGACAGACTATAGTGGAAAGACTAAAGTGGAAAGACTAAAGTGGAAAGACTATAGTGGAAAGACTGTAGTGGATAGAATAAAGTGGAGACTATAGTGGAAAGACTAAAGTGGAACGACTAAAGTGGACAGACTATAGTGGGAAGACTATAGCGGAAAGACTAAAGTGGAAAGACTATAGTGGAAAGACTGTAGTGGACAGAATAAAGTGGAGACTATAGTGGAAAGACTATAGTGGAAAGACTATAGCGGAAAGACTAAAGTGGAAAGACTAAAGTGGAAAGACTATAGTGGAGAGACTGTAGTGGACAGAATAAAGTGGAGACTATAGTGGAAAGACTAAAGTGGACAGAGAATAGTGGAAAGACTAAAGTTGAAAGACTATAGTGGAAAGACTAAAGTGGACAGACTATAGTGGAAAGACTATAGTGGAAAGACTAAAGTGGAAAGACTAAAGTGGAAAGACTAAAGTGGACAGACTATAGTGGAAAGACTAAAGTGGACAGACTATAGTGGAAAGACTAAAGTGGACAGACTAAAGTGGAAAGACTAAAGTGGACAGACGATAGTGGAAATGACTAAAGTGGAAAGAATAAAGTGTAGACTATAGTGGAAAGACTAAAGTGGGCAGAGAATAGTGGAAAGACTAAAGTGGACAGACTATAGTGGAAAGACTGAAGTGTAAAGACTCAGTGGACAGACTAAAGTGTACACACTGCAGTGGCAGAATAAAGTGGAAAGACTAAAGTGGAAAGACTAAAGTGGACAGACTATAGTGGAAAGACTAAAGTGGACGGACTAAAGTGGAAAGACTAAAGTGGAAAGACTAAAGTGGACAGACTAAAGTGGACAGACTATAGTGGAGAGGCTAAAGTGGACAGACTGTAGTGGAAAGATTAAAGTGGACAGAATAAAGTGGAAAGACTAAAGTGGACAGACGATAGTGGAAATGACTAAAGTGGAAAGACTAAAGTGGACAGACTAAAGTTGACAGACTAAAGTGGAAAGACTAAAGTGGACAGACTAAAGTGGACAGACTACAGTGGAAAGACTAAAGTGGACAGACTAAGTGGACAGACTAAAGCGGAAAGACTAAAGTGGACAGACTACAGTGGAAAGACTAAAGTGGACAGACTAAAGTGGAAAGACTAAAGTGGACAGACTATAGTGGAAAGATTATAGTGGAAAGACTGTAGTGGACAGAATAAAGTGGAGACTATAGTGGAAAGACTAAAGTGGACAGAGAATAGTGGAAAGACTAAAGTGGGCAGACTATAGTGGAAAGACTAAAGTGGACAGACTAAAGTGGAAAGACTAAAGTGGAAAGACTAAAGTGGAAAGACTAAATTGGACAGACTATAGTGGAAAGACTATAGTGGAAAGACTGTAGTGGACAGAATAAGGTGGAGACTATAGTGGAAAGACTAAAGTGGAAAGACTAAAGTGGACAGAGAATAGTGGAAAGACTAAAGTGGACAGACTATAGTGGAAAGACTATAGTGGAAAGATTATAGTGGAAAGACTGTAGTGGACAGAATAAAGTGGAGACTATAGTGGAAAGACTAAAGTTGACAGAGAATAGTGGAAAGACTAAAGTGGGCAGACTATAGTGGAAAGACTAAAGTGGACAGACTAAAGTGGAAAGACTAAAGTGGAAAGACTAAAGTGGAAAGACTATAGTGGAGAGACTGTAGTGGACAGAATAAAGTGGAGACTATAGTGGAAAGACTAAAGTGGCAAGAGAATTGTGGAAAGACTAAAGTGGAAAGACTATAGTGGAAAGACTAAAGTGGAAAGACTAAAGTGGACAGACGATAGTTGAAATGACTAAAGTGGAAAGACTAAAGTGGACAGACTAAAGTGGAAAGACTAAAGTGGACAGACTCTAGTGGAAAGACTGAAGTGGAAAGACTAAGTGGACAGACTAAAGCGGAAAGACTAAAGTGGAAAGACTAAAGTGGACAGACTATAGGTGAAAGACTAAAGTGGACAGACTAAAGTGGAAAGACTAAAGTGGAAAGACTAAATTGGACAGACTATAGTGGAAAGACTATAGTGGAAAGACTGTAGTGGACAGAATAAGGTGGAGACTATAGTGGAAAGACTAAAGTGGACAGAGATTAGTGGAAAGACTAAAGTGGACAGACTATAGTGGAAAGACTAAAGTGGACAGACTAAAGTGGAAAGACTAATGTGGAAAGACTAAAGTGGAGATTATAGTGAAAAGACTGCAGTGGACAGAATAAAGTGGAGAGTATAGTGGAAAGAATAAAGTGGACAGAGAATAGTGGAAAGGCTAAAGTGGAAATACTAAATTGGACAGACTATAGTGGAAAGACTATAGTGGAAAGACTGTAGTGGACAGAATAAGGTGGAGACTATAGTGGAAAGACTAAAGTGGACAGAGATTAGTGGAAAGACTAAAGTGGAAAGACTAAAGTGGACAGAGATTAGTGGAAAGACTAAAGTGGACAGACTATAGTGGAAAGACTAAAGTGGACAGACTAAAGTGGAAAGACTAAAGTGGACAGACGATAGTGGAAATGACTAAAGTGGAAAGAATAAAGTGTAGACTATAGTGGAAAGACTAAAGTGGGAAGACTAAAGTGGACAGACTATAGTGGAAAGACTAAAGTGGAAAGACTAAAGTGGACAGACTATAGTGGAAAGACTATAGTGGAAAGACTAAAGTGGAAAGACTATAGTGGAAAGACTGTAGTGGACAGAATAAAGTGGAGACTATAGTGGAAAGACTAAAGTGGAACGACTAAAGTGGACAGACTATAGTGGGAAGACTATAGCGGAAAGACTAAAGTGGAAAGACTATAGTGGAAAGACTGTAGTGGACAGAATAAAGTGGAGACTATAGTGGAAAGACTATAGTGGAAAGACTAAAGCGGAAAGACTAAAGTGGAAAGACTAAAGTGGAAAGACTATAGTGGAGAGACTGTAGTGGACAGAATAAAGTGGAGACTATAGTGGAAAGACTAAAGTGGACAGAGAATAGTGGAAAGACTAAAGTTGAAAGACTATAGTGGAAAGACTAAAGTGGACAGACTATAGTGGAAAGACTATAGTGGAAAGACTAAAGTGGAAAGACTAAAGTGGAAAGACTAAGATGGACAGACTATAGTGGAAAGACTAAAGTGGACAGACTATAGTGGAAAGACTAAAGTGGACAGACTAAAGTAGAAAGACTAAAGTGGACAGACGATAGTGGAAATGACTAAAGTGGAAAGAATAAAGTGTAGACTATAGTGGAAAGACTAAAGTGGGCAGAGAATAGTGGAAAGACTAAAGTGGACAGACTATAGTGGAAAGACTGAAGTGTAAAGACTCAGTGGACAGACTAAAGTGTACACACTGCAGTGGCAGAATAAAGTGGAAAGACTAAAGTGGAAAGACTAAAGTGGACAGACTATAGTGGAAAGACTAAAGTGGACGGACTAAAGTGGAAAGACTAAAGTGGAAAGACTAAAGTGGACAGACTAAAGTGGACAGACTATAGTGGAGAGGCTAAAGTGGACAGACTATAGTGGAAAGATTAAAGTGGACAGAATAAAGTGGAAAGACTAAAGTGGACAGACGATAGTGGAAATGACTAAAGTGGAAAGACTAAAGTGGACAGACTAAAGTTGACAGACTAAAGTGGAAAGACTAAAGTGGACAGACTAAAGTGGACAGACTACAGTGGAAAGACTAAAGTGGACAGACTAAGTGGACAGACTAAAGCGGAAAGACTAAAGTGGACAGACTACAGTGGAAAGACTAAAGTGGACAGACTAAAGTGGAAAGACTAAAGTGGACAGACTATAGTGGAAAGATTATAGTGGAAAGACTGTAGTGGACAGAATAAAGTGGAGACTATAGTGGAAAGACTAAAGTGGACAGAGAATAGTGGAAAGACTAAAGTGGGCAGACTATAGTGGAAAGACTAAAGTGGACAGACTAAAGTGGAAAGACTAAAGTGGAAAGACTAAAGTGGAAAGACTAAATTGGACAGACTATAGTGGAAAGACTATAGTGGAAAGACTGTAGTGGACAGAATAAGGTGGAGACTATAGTGGAAAGACTAAAGTGGAAAGACTAAAGTGGACAGAGAATAGTGGAAAGACTAAAGTGGACAGACTATAGTGGAAAGACTATAGTGGAAAGATTATAGTGGAAAGACTGTAGTGGACAGAATAAAGTGGAGACTATAGTGGAAAGACTAAAGTGGACAGAGAATAGTGGAAAGACTAAAGTGGGCAGACTATAGTGGAAAGACTAAAGTGGACAGACTAAAGTGGAAAGACTAAAGTGGAAAGACTAAAGTGGAAAGACTATAGTGGAGAGACTGTAGTGGACAGAATAAAGTGGAGACTATAGTGGAAAGACTAAAGTGGCAAGAGAATTGTGGAAAGACTAAAGTGGAAAGACTATAGTGGAAAGACTAAAGTGGACAGACTATTGTGGAAAGACTATAGTGGAAAGACTAAAGTGGAGAGACTAAAGTGGAAAGACTAAAGTGGACAGACTATAGTGGAAAGACCAAAGTGGACAGACTATAGTGGAAAGACTAAAGTGGACAGACTAAAGTGGAAAGACTAAAGTGGAAAGACTAAAGTGGACAGACGATAGTTGAAATGACTAAAGTGGAAAGACTAAAGTGGACAGACTAAATATGGAAAGACTAAAGTGGACAGACTCTAGTGGAAAGACTGAAGTGGAAAGACTAAGTGGACAGACTAAAGCGGAAAGACTAAAGTGGAAAGACTAAAGTGGACAGACTATAGGTGAAAGACTAAAGTGGACAGACTAAAGTGGAAAGACTAAAGTGGAAAGACTAAATTGGACAGACTATAGTGGAAAGACTATAGTGGAAAGACTGTAGTGGACAGAATAAGGTGGAGACTATAGTGGAAAGACTAAAGTGGACAGAGATTAGTGGAAAGACTAAAGTGGACAGACTATGGTGGAAAGACTAAAGTGGACAGACTAAAGTGGAAAGACTAATGTGGAAAGACTAAAGTGGAGATTATAGTGGAAAGACTGCAGTGGACAGAATAAAGTGGAGAGTATAGTGGAAAGAATAAAGTGGACAGAGAATAGTGGAAAGGCTAAAGTGGACAGACTATAGTGGAAAGACTATAGTGGAATGACTGTAGTGGACAGAATAAAGTGGAGACTATAGTGGAAAGACTAAAGTGGAAAGACTAAAGTGGACAGAGATTAGTGGAAAGACTAAAGTGAACAGACTATAGTGGAAAGACTAAAGTGGAGATTATAGTGGAAATGACTAAAGTGGAAAGAATAAAGTGTAGACTATAGTGGAAAGACTAAAGTGGGCAGAGAGTAGTGGAAATGCTAAAGTGGACAGACTATAGTGGATAGACTGAAGTGGAAAGACTCAGTGGACAGACTAAAGTGTACACACTGCAGTGGACAGAATAAAGTGGAAAGACTATAGTGGAAAGACTAAAGTGGAAAGACTAAAGTGGAAAGACTAAAGTGGACAGACTATAGTGGAAAGACTAAAGTGGACAGACTATAGTGGAAAGACTAAAGTGGACAGACTAAAGTGGAAAGACTAAAGTGGACAGACGATAGTGGAAATGACTAAAGTGGAAAGAATAAAGTGTAGACTATAGTGGAAAGACTAAAGTGGGAAGACTAAAGTGGACAGACTATAGTGGAAAGACTAAAGTGGAAAGACTAAAGTGGACAGACTATAGTGGAAAGACTATAGTGGAAAGACTAAAGTGGAAAGACTATAGTGGAAAGACTGTAGTGGACAGAATAAAGTGGAGACTATAGTGGAAAGACTAAAGTGGAACGACTAAAGTGGACAGACTATAGTGGGAAGACTATAGCGGAAAGACTAAAGTGGAAAGACTATAGTGGAAAGACTGTAGTGGACAGAATAAAGTGGAGACTATAGTGGAAAGACTATAGTGGAAAGACTAAAGCGGAAAGATTAAAGTGGAAAGACTAAAGTGGAAAGACTATAGTGGAGAGACTGTAGTGGACAGAATAAAGTGGAGACTATAGTGGAAAGACTAAAGTGGACAGAGAATAGTGGAAAGACTAAAGTTGAAAGACTATAGTGGAAAGACTAAAGTGGACAGACTATAGTGGAAAGACTATAGTGGAAAGACTAAAGTGGAAAGACTAAAGTGGAAAGACTAAAGTGGACAGACTATAGTGGAAAGACTAAAGTGGACAGACTATAGTGGAAAGACTAAAGTGGACAGACTAAAGTGGAAAGACTAAAGTGGACAGACGATAGTGGAAATGACTAAAGTGGAAAGAATAAAGTGTAGACTATAGTGGAAAGACTAAAGTGGGCAGAGAATAGTGGAAAGACTAAAGTGGAAAGACTTTAGTGGAAAGACTGAAGTGTAAAGACTCAGTGGACAGACTAAAGTGTACACACTGCAGTGGCAGAATAAAGTGGAAAGACTAAAGTGGAAAGACTAAAGTGGACAGACTATAGTGGAAAGACTAAAGTGGACGGACTAAAGTGGAAAGACTAAAGTGGAAAGACTAAAGTGGACAGACTAAAGTGGACAGACTATAGTGGAGAGGCTAAAGTGGACAGACTATAGTGGAAAGATTAAAGTGGACAGAATAAAGTGGAAAGACTAAAGTGGACAGACGATAGTGGAAATGACTAAAGTGGAAAGACTAAAGTGGACAGACTAAAGTTGACAGACTAAAGTGGAAAGACTAAAGTGGACAGACTAAAGTGGACAGACTACAGTGGAAAGACTAAAGTGGACAGACTAAGTGGACAGACTAAAGCGGAAAGACTAAAGTGGACAGACTACAGTGGAAAGACTAAAGTGGACAGACTAAAGTGGAAAGACTAAAGTGGACAGACTATAGTGGAAAGATTATAGTGGAAAGACTGTAGTGGACAGAATAAAGTGGAGACTATAGTGGAAAGACTAAAGTGGACAGAGAATAGTGGAAAGACTAAAGTGGAAAGACTATAGTGGAAAGACTAAAGTGGACAGACTATTGTGGAAAGACTATAGTGGAAAGACTAAAGTGGAGAGACTAAAGTGGAAAAACTAAAGTGGACAGACTATAGTGGAAAGACTAAAGTGGACAGACTATAGTGGAAAGACTAAAGTGGACAGACTAAAGTGGAAAGACTAAAGTGGAAAGACTAAAGTGGACAGACGATAGTTGAAATGACTAAAGTGGAAAGACTAAAGTGGACAGACTAAAGTGGAAAGACTAAAGTGGACAGACTCTAGTGGAAAGACTGAAGTGGAAAGACTAAGTGGACAGACTAAAGCGGAAAGACTAAAGTGGAAAGACTAAAGTGGACAGACTATAGGTGAAAGACTAAAGTGGACAGACTAAAGTGGAAAGACTAAAGTGGAAAGACTAAATTGGACAGACTATAGTGGAAAGACTATAGTGGAAAGACTGTAGTGGACAGAATAAGGTGGAGACTATAGTGGAAAGACTAAAGTGGACAGAGATTAGTGGAAAGACTAAAGTGGACAGACTATAGTGGAAAGACTAAAGTGGACAGACTAAAGTGGAAAGACTAATGTGGAAAGACTAAAGTGAAGATTATAGTGGAAAGACTGCAGTGGACAGAATAAAGTGGAGAGTATAGTGGAAAGAATAAAGTGGACAGAGAATAGTGGAAAGGCTACAGTGGACAGACTATAGTGGAAAGACTATAGTGGAAAGACTGTAGTGGACAGAATAAAGTGGAAACTATAGTGGAAAGACTAAAGTGGAAAGACTAAAGTGGACAGAGATTAGTGGAAAGACTAAAGTGAACAGACTATAGTGGAAAGACTAATGTGGAAAGACTAAAGTGGAGATTATAGTGGAAATGACTAAAGTGGAAAGAATAAAGTGTAGACTATAGTGGAAAGACTAAAGTGGGCAGAGAGTAGTGGAAATGCTAAAGTGGACAGACTATAGTGGATAGACTGAAGTGGAAAGACTCAGTGGACAGACTAAAGTGTACACACTGCAGTGGACAGAATAAAGTGGAAAGACTATAGTGGAAAGACTAAAGTGGAAAGATTAAAGTGGACAGACTATAGTGGAAAGACTAAAGTGGACAGACTATAGTGGAAAGACTAAAGTGGACAGACTAAAGTGGAAAGACTAAAGTGGACAGACGATAGTGGAAATGACTAAAGTGGACAGACGATAGTGGAAATGACTAAAGTGGAAAGAATAAAGTGTAGACTATAGTGGAAAGACTAAAGTGGGAAGACTAAAGTGGACAGACTATAGTGGAAAGACTAAAGTGGAAAGACTAAAGTGGACAGACTATAGTGGAAAGACTATAGTGGAAAGACTAAAGTGGAAAGACTATAGTGGAAAGACTGTAGTGGACAGAATAAAGTGGAGACTATAGTGGAAAGACTAAAGTGGAACGACTAAAGTGGACAGACTATAGTGGGAAGACTATAGCGGAAAGACTAAAGTGGAAAGACTATAGTGGAAAGACTGTAGTGGACAGAATAAAGTGGAGACTATAGTGGAAAGACTATAGTGGAAAGACTAAAGCGGAAAGACTAAAGTGGAAAGACTAAAGTGGAAAGACTATAGTGGAGAGACTGTAGTGGACAGAATAAAGTGGAGACTATAGTGGAAAGACTAAAGTGGACAGAGAATAGTGGAAAGACTAAAGTTGAAAGACTATAGTGGAAAGACTAAAGTGGACAGACTATAGTGGAAAGACTATAGTGGAAAGACTAAAGTGGAAAGACTAAAGTGGAAAGACTAAAGTGGACAGACTATAGTGGAAAGACTAAAGTGGACAGACTATAGTGGAAAGACTAAAGTGGACAGACTAAAGTGGAAAGACTAAAGTGGACAGACGATAGTGGAAATGACTAAAGTGGAAAGAATAAAGTGTAGACTATAGTGGAAAGACTAAAGTGGGCAGAGAATAGTGGAAAGACTAAAGTGGACAGACTATAGTGGAAAGACTGAAGTGTAAAGACTCAGTGGACAGACTAAAGTGTACACACTGATGTGGCAGAATAAAGTGGAAAGACTAAAGTGGAAAGACTAAAGTGGACAGACTATAGTGGAAAGACTAAAGTGGACGGACTAAAGTGGAAAGACTAAAGTGGAAAGACTAAAGTGGACAGACTAAAGTGGACAGACTATAGTGGAGAGGCTAAAGTGGACAGACTATAGTGGAAAGATTAAAGTGGACAGAATAAAGTGGAAAGACTAAAGTGGACAGACGATAGTGGAAATGACTAAAGTGGAAAGACTAAAGTGGACAGACTAAAGTTGACAGACTAAAGTGGAAAGACTAAAGTGGACAGACTAAAGTGGACAGACTACAGTGGAAAGACTAAAGTGGACAGACTAAGTGGACAGACTAAAGCGGAAAGACTAAAGTGGACAGACTACAGTGGAAAGACTAAAGTGGACAGACTAAAGTGGAAAGACTAAAGTGGACAGACTATAGTGGAAAGATTATAGTGGAAAGACTGTAGTGGACAGAATAAAGTGGAGACTATAGTGGAAAGACTAAAGTGGACAGAGAATAGTGGAAAGACTAAAGTGGGCAGACTATAGTGGAAAGACTAAAGTGGACAGACTAAAGTGGAAAGACTAAAGTGGAAAGACTAAAGTGGAAAGACTAAATTGGACAGACTATAGTGGAAAGACTATAGTGGAAAGACTGTAGTGGACAGAATAAGGTGGAGACTATAGTGGAAAGACTAAAGTGGAAAGACTAAAGTGGACAGAGATTAGTGGAAAGACTAAAGTGGACAGACTATAGTGGAAAAACTATAGTGGAAAGATTATAGTGGAACGACTGTACTGGACAGAATAAAGTGGAGACTATAGTGGAAAGACTAAAGTGGACAGAGAATAGTGGAAAGACTAAAGTGGGCAGACTATAGTGGAAAGACTAAAGTGGACAGACTAAAGTGGAAAGACTAAAGTGGAAAGACTAAAGTGGAAAGACTATAGTGGAGAGACTGTAGTGGACAGAATAAAGTGGAGACTATAGTGGAAAGACTAAAGTGGCAAGAGAATTGTGGAAAGACTAAAGTGGAAAGACTATAGTGGAAAGACTAAAGTGGACAGACTATTGTGGAAAGACTATAGTGGAAAGACTAAAGTGGAGAGACTAAAGTGGAAAGACTAAAGTGGACAGACTATAGTGGAAAGACCAAAGTGGACAGACTGTAGTGGAAAGACTAAAGTGGACCGACTAAAGTGGAAAGACTAAAGTGGAAAGACTAAAGTGGACAGACGATAGTTGAAATGACTAAAGTGGAAAGACTAAAGTGGGCAGACTAAAGTGGAAAGACTAAAGTGGACAGACTCTAGTGGAAAGACTGAAGTGGAAAGACTAAGTGGACAGACTAAAGCGGAAAGACTAAAGTGGAAAGACTAAAGTGGACAGACTATAGGTGAAAGACTAAAGTGGACAGACTAAAGTGGAAAGACTAAAGTGGAAAGACTAAATTGGACAGACTATAGTGGAAAGACTATAGTGGAAAGACTGTAGTGGACAGAATAAGGTGGAGACTATAGTGGAAAGACTAAAGTGGACAGAGATTAGTGGAAAGACTAAAGTGGACAGACTATAGTGGAAAGACTAAAGTGGACAGACTAAAGTGGAAAGACTAATGTGGAAAGACTAAAGTGGAGATTATAGTGGAAAGACTGCAGTGGACAGAATAAAGTGGAGAGTATAGTGGAAAGAATAAAGTGGACAGAGAATAGTGGAAAGGCTAAAGTGGACAGACTATAGTGGAAAGACTATAGTGGAAAGACTAAAGTGGAAAGACTAAAGTGGACAGAGATTAGTGGAAAGACTAAAGTGAACAGACTATAGTGGAAAGACTAATGTGGAAAGACTAAAGTGGAGATTATAGTGGAAATGACTAAAGTGGAAAGAATAAAGTGTAGACTATAGTGGAAAGACTAAAGTGGGCAGAGAATAGTGGAAAGACTAAAGTGGACAGACTATAGTGGAAAGACTGAAGTGGAAAGACTCAGTGGACAGACTAAAGTGTACACACTGCAGTGGACAGAATAAAGTGGAAAGACTAAAGTGGAAAGACTAAAGTGGACAGACTATAGTGGAAAGACTAAAGTGGACAGACTAAAGTGGAAAGACTAAAGTGGAAAGACTAAAGTGGACAGACTATAGTGGAAAGACTATAGTGGAAAGACTAAAGTGGAAAGACTAAAGTGGACAGACTATAGTGGAGAGACTAAAGTGGACAGACTATAGTGGAAAGACTAAAGTGGACAGACTAAAGTGGAAAAACTAAAGTGGACAGACGATAGTGGAAATGACTAAAGTGGAAAGACTAAAGTGGACAGACTAAAGTGGAAAGACTAAAGTGGACAGACTAAAGTGGACAGACTACAGTGGAAAGACTAAAGTGGACAGACTAAGTGGACAGACTAATGCGGAAAGACTAAAGTGGAAAGACTAAAGTGGACAGACTACAGTGGAAAGACTAAAGTGGACAGACTAAAGTGGAAAGACTAAAGTGGAAAGACTAAAGTGGACAGACTATAGTGGAAAGACTATAGTGGACAGACTGGAGTGGACAGAATAAAGTGGAGACTATAGTGGAAAGACTAAAGTGGACAGAGAATAGTGGAAAGACTAAAGTGGACAGACTATAGTGGAAAGACTAAAGTGGACAGACTAAAGTGGAAAGACTAAATCTGAAAGACTAAAGTGGAAAGACTATAGTGGAGAGACTGTAGTGGACAGAATAAAGTGGAGACTATAGTGGAAAGACTAAAGTGGACAGAGAATAGTGGAAAGACTAAAGTGGAAAGACTATAGTGGAAAGACTAAAGTGGACAGACTATAGTGAAAAGACTATAGTGGAAAGACTAAAGTGGAAAGACTAAAGTGGAAAGACTAAAGTGGACAGACTATAGTGGAAAGACTAAAGTGGACAGACTAAAGTGGAAAGACTAAAGTGGAAAGACTAAAGTGGACAGACGATAGTGGAACTGACTAAAGTGGAAAGACTAAAGTGGACAGACTAAAGTGGAAAGACTAAAGTGGACAGACTCTAGTGGAAAGACTGAAGTGGAAAGACTAAGTGGACAGACTAAAGCGGAAAGACTAAAGTGGATTGACTAAAGTGGACAGACTATAGGTGAAAGACTAAAGTGGACAGACTAAAGTGGAAAGACTAAAGTGGAAAGACTAAAGTGGACAGACTATAGTGGAAAGACTAAAGTGGAAAGACTAAAGTGGACAGACTAAAATGGAAAGACTAAAGTGGAAAGAATAAAGTGGACAGACTATAGTGGAAAGACTATAGTGGAAAGACTGTAGTGGACAGAATAAAGTGGAGAGACTGTAGTGGACAGAATAAAGTGGAGACTATAGTGGAAAGACTAAAGTGGACAGAGAATAGTGGAAAGACTAAAGTGGAAAGACTATAGTGGAAAGACTAAAGTGGAAAGACTAAAGTGGACAGACTATAGTGGAAAGACTAAAGTGGACAGACTAAAGTGGACAGAGAATAGTGGAAAGACTAAAGTGGAAAGACTATAGTGGAAAGACAAAAGTGGACAGACTAAAGTGGACAGACTCTAGTGGAAAGACTGAAGTGGAAAGACTCAGTGGACAGACTAAAGTGTACACACTGCAGTGGACAGAACAAAGTGGAAAGACTAAAGTGGAAAGACTAAAGTGGACAGACTATAGTGGAAAGACTAAAGTGGACAGACTAAAGTGGAAAGACTAAAGTGGAAAGACTAAAGTGGACAGACTATAGTGGAAAGACTATAGTGTAAAGACTAAAGTGGAAAGACTAAAGTGGACAGACTATAGTGGAGAGACTAAAGTGGACAGACTATAGTGGAAAGACTAAAGTGGACAGACTAAAGTGGAAAAACTAAAGTGGACAGACGATAGTGGAAATAACTAAAGTGGAAAGACTAAAGTGGACAGACTAAAGTTGACAGACTAAAGTGGAAAGACTAAAGTGGACAGACTAAAGTGGACAGACTACAGTGGAAAGACTAAAGTGGACAGACTAAGTGGACAGACTAATGCGGAAAGACTAAAGTGGAAAGACTAAAGTGGACAGACTACAGTGGAAAGACTAAAGTGGACAGACTAAAGTGGAAAGACTAAAGTGGAAAGACTAAAGTGGACAGACTATAGTGGAAAGACTATAGTGGACAGACTGGAGTGGACAGAATAAAGTGGAGACTATAGTGGAAAGACTAAAGTGGACAGAGAATAGTGGAAAGACTAAAGTGGGCAGACTATAGTGGAAAGACTAAAGTGGACAGACTAAAGTGGAAAGACTAAATCTGAAAGACTAAAGTGGAAAGACTATAGTGGAGAGACTGTAGTGGACAGAATAAAGTGGAGACTATAGTGGAAAGACTAAAGTGGACAGAGAATAGTGGAAAGACTAAAGTGGAAAGACTATAGTGGAAAGACTAAAGTGGACAGACTATAGTGAAAAGACTATAGTGGAAAGACTAAAGTGGAAAGACTAAAGTGGAAAGACTAAAGTGGACAGACTATAGTGGAAAGACTAAAGTGGACAGACTATAGTGGAAAGACTAAATTGGACAGACTAAAGTGGAAAGACTAAAGTGGAAAGACTAAAGTGGACAGACGATAGTGGAACTGACTAAAGTGGAAAGACTAAAGTGGACAGACTAAAGTGGAAAGACTAAAGTGGACAGACTCTAGTGGAAAGACTGAAGTGGAAAGACTAAGTGGACAGACTAAAGCGGAAAGACTAAAGTGGATAGACTAAAGTGGACAGACTATAGGTGAAAGACTAAAGTGGACAGACTAAAGTGGAAAGACTAAAGTGGAAAGACTAAAGTGGACAGACTATAGTGGAAAGACTAAAGTGGAAAGACTAAAGTGGAGAGACTAAAATGGAAAGACTAAAGTGGAAAGAATAAAGTGGACAGACTATAGTGGAAAGACTATAGTGGAAAGACTGTAGTGGACAGAATAAAGTGGAGAGACTGTAGTGGACAGAATAAAGTGGAGACTATAGTGGAAAGACTAAAGTGGACAGAGAATAGTGGAAAGACTAAAGTGGAAAGACTATAGTGGAAAGACTAAAGTGGAAAGACTAAAGTGGACAGACTATAGTGGAAAGACTATAGTGGAGAGACTAAAGTGGACAGAGAATAGTGGAAAGACTAAAGTGGAAAGACTATAGTGGAAAGACAAAAGTGGACAGACTAAAGTGGACAGACTCTAGTGGAAAGACTGAAGTGGAAAGACTAAGTGGATAGACTAAAGCGGAAAGACTAAAGTGGAAAGACTAAAGTGGACAGACTATAGTGGAAAGACTAAAGTGGACAGACTAAAGTGGAAAGACTAAAGTGGAAAGACTAAAGTGGACAGACTATAGTGGAAAGACTATAGTGGAAAGACTGTAGTGGACAGAATAAAGTGGAGACTATAGTGGAAAGACTAAAGTGGAAAGACTAAAGTGGACAGAGATTAGTGGAAAGACTAAAGTGGACAGACTATAGTGGAAAGACTATAGTGGAGAGACTGTAGTGGACATAATAAAGTGGAGACCATAGTGGAAAGACTAAAGTGGACAGAGAATAGTGGAAAGACTAAGGTGGAAAGACTATAGTGGAAAGACTAAAGTGGACAGACTAAAGTGGAAAGACTAAAGTGGAAAGACTAAAGTGGACAGACCATAGTGGAAAGACTATATTGGAAAGACTTTAGTGGACAGAATCAAGTGGAGAGCATAGTGGAAAGACTAAAGTGGACAGAGAATAGTGGAAAGACTAAAGTGGACAGACTATAGTGGAAAGACTATAGTGGAGAGACTGTAGTGGACAGAATAAAGTGGAGACTATAGTGGAAAGACTAAAGTGGAAAGACTAAAGTGGACAGATAGTGGAAAGACTAAAGTGGAAAGACTATAGTAGAAAGACTAAAGTGGACAGACTAAACTGGAAAGACTAAAGTTGAAAGACTAAAGTGGACAGACTATAGTGGAAAGACTATAGTGGAAAGACTGTAGTGGACAGAACAAATTGGAGACTATAGTGGAAAGACTAAAGTTGAAAGACTAAAGTGGAAAGACTAAAGTGGACAGACTGTAGTGGAAAGACTAAAGTGGACTGTAGTGGAAAGACTAAAGTGGACAGACTAAAGTGGAAAGACTAAAGTGGAAAGACTAAAGTGGACAGACGATAGTGGAAATGACTAAAGTGGAAAGACTAAAGTCGACAGACTAAAGTGGAAAGACTAAAGTGGACAGACTCTAGTGGAAAGACTGAAGTGGAAAGACTAAGTGGACAGACTAAAGCGGAAAGACTAAAGTGGAAAGACTAAAGTGGACGGACTATAGTGGAAAGACTAAAGTGGACAGACTAAAGTGGAAAGACTAAAGTGGAAAGACTAAAGTGGACAGACTCTAGTGGAAAGACTATAGTGGAAAAACTGTAGTGGACAGAATAAAGTGGAGACTATAGTGGAAAGACTAAAGTGGACAGAGAATAGTGGAAAGACTAAAGTGGGCAGACTATAGTGGAGAGACTGTAGTGGACAGAATAAAAAGGAGACTATAGTGGAAAGAGTAAAGTGGAAAGGCTAAAGTGGACAGAGAATAGTGGAAAGACTAAAGTGGAAAGACTATAGTGGAAAGACTAAAGTGGACAGACTAAAGTGGAAAGACTAAAGTGGAAAGACTAAAGTGGACAGACTAAAGTGGAAAGACTTAAGTGGAAAGACTAAAGTGGAAAGACTAAAGTGGACAGACTGTAGTGGACAGACTATAGTGGAAAGACTAAAGTGGACAGACTAAAGTGGAAAGACTAAAGTGGAAAGACTAAAGTGGACAGACGATAGTGGAAATGACTAAAGTGGAAAGTCTAAAGTGGACAGACTAAAGTGGAAAGACTAAAGTGGACTGATTCTAGTGGAAAGACTGAAGTGGAAAGACTAAGTGGACAGACTAAAGCGGAAAGACTAAAGTGGAAAGACTAAAGTGGACAGACTATAGTGGAAAGACTAAAGTGGAAAGACTGTAGTGGACAGAATAAAGTGGAGACTATAGTGGAAAGACTAAAGTGGAAAGACTAAAGTGGACAGAGATTAGTGGAAAGACTAAAGTGGACAGACTATAGTGGAAAGACTATAGTGGAGAGACTGTAGTGGACAGAATAAAGTGGAGACTATAGTGGAAAGACTAAAGTGGACAGAGAATAGTGGAAAGACTAAAGTGGAAAGACTATAGTGGAAAGACTAAAGTGGAAAGACTAAAGTGGACAGACTATAGTGGAAAGACTAAGTGGACAGACTAAAGCGGAAAGACTAAAGTGGAAAGACTAAAGTGGACAGACTATAGTGGAAAGACTATAGTGGAAAGACCGTAGTGGACAGAATAAAGTGGACAGACTATAGTGGAAAGACTAAGTGGACAGACTAAAGCGGAAAGACTAAAGTGGAAAGATTAAAGTGGACAAACTATAGTGGAAAGACTATAGTGGAAAGACCGTAGTGGACAGAATAAAGTGGAGACTATAGTGGAAAGACTAAAGTGGAAAGACTAAAGTGGACAGAGATTAGTGGAAAGACTAAAGTGGACAGACTATAGTGGAAAGACTATAGTGGAGAGACTGTAGTGGACAGAATAAAGTGGAGACTATAGTAGAAAGACTAAAGTGGACAGAGAATAGTGGAAAGACTAAAGTGGAAAGACTATAGCGGAAAGACTAAAGTGGAAAGACTAAAGTGGACAGACTATAGTGGAAAGACTATAGTGGAGAGACTGTAGTGGACAGAATAAAGTGGAGACTATAGTGGAAAGACTAAAGTGGAAAGACTAAAGTGGACAGAGAATAGTGGAAAGACTAAAGTGGAAAGACTATAGTGGAAAGACTAAAGTGGACAGACTAAAGTGGACAGACTCTAGTGGAAAGACTAAAGTGGAAAGACTAAAGTGGACAGACTATAGTGGAAAGACTAAAGTGGACAGACTAAAGTGGAAAGACTAAAGTGGAAAGACTAAAGTGGACAGACTATAGTGGAAAGACTATAGTGGAAAGACTGTAGTGGACAGAATAAAGTGGAGACTATAGTGGAAAGACTAAAGTGGAAAGACTAAAGTGGACAGAGATTAGTGGAAAGACTAAAGTGGACAGACTATAGTGGAAAGCCTATAGTGGAGAGACTGTAGTGGACAGAATAAAGTGGAGACTATAGTGGAAAGACTATAGTGGAAAGACTGTAGTGGACAGAATAAAGTGGAAAGACTATAGTGGAAAGACTAAAGTGGACAGACTAAAGTGGAAAGACTAAAGTGGAAAGACTAAAGTGGACAGACTATAGTGGAATGACTATAGTGGAAAGACTGTAGTGGACAGAATCAAGTGGAGAGTGTAGTGGAAAGACTAAAGTGGACAGAGAATAGTGGAAAGACTAAAATGGACAGACTATAGTGGAAAGACTATAGTGGAGAGACTGTAGTGGACAGAATAAAGTGGAGACTATAGTGGAAAGACTAAAGTGGAAAGACTAAATTGGACAGAGAATAGTGGAAAGACTGAAGTGGAAAGACTATAGTGGAAAGACTAAAGTGGACAGACTAAAGTGGAAAGACTAAAGTGGAAAGACTAAAGTGGACAGAGTATAGTGGAAAGACTATAGTGGAAAGACTGTAGTGGACAGAACAAAGTGGAGACTATAGTGGAAAGACTAAAGTGGAAAGACTAAAGTGGAAAGACTAAAGTGGACAGACTATAGTGGAAAGACTATAGTGGAAAGACTGTAGTGGACAGAATAAAGTGGAGACTATAGTGGAAAGACTAAAGTGGAAAGACTAAAGTGGACAGAGATTAGTGGAAAGACTGTAGTGGACATTATAAAGTGGAGAGTATAGTGGAAAGAATAAAGTGGACAGAGAATAGTGGAAAGACTAAAGTGGACAGACTATAGTGGAAAGACTAAAGTGGACAGACTCTAGTGGAAAGACTGAAGTGGAAAGACTAAGTGGACAGACTAAAGCGGAAAGACTAAAGTGGAAAGACTAAAGTGGACAGACTATAGTGGAAAGACTAAAGTGGACAGACTAAAGTGGAAAGACTAAAGTGGAAAGACTAAAGTGGACAGACTATAGTGGAAAGAATATAGTGGAAAGACTGTAGTGGACAGAATAAAGTGGAGACTATAGTGGAAAGACTAAAGTGAAAAGAATAAAGTGGACAGAGATTAGTGGAAAGACTGTAGTGGACATTATAAAGTGGAGAGTATAGTGGAAGGAATAAAGTGGACAGAGAATAGTGGAAAGACTAAAGTGGACAGACTATAGTGGAAAGACTATAGTGGAAAGACTGTAGTGGACAGAATAAAGTGGAGACTATAGTGGAAAGACTGAAGTGGAAAGACTAAAGTGGACAGAGATTAGTGGAAAGACTAAAGTGGACAGACTATAGTGGAAAGCCTATAGTGGAGAGACTGTAGTGGACAGAATAAAGTGGAGACTATAGTGGAAAGACTAAAATGGAAAGACTAAAGTGGACAGAGAATAGTGGAAAGACTAAAGTGGAAAGACTATAGTGGAAAGACTAAAGTGGACGGACTAAAGTGGAAAGACTAAAGTGGAAAGACTAAAGTGGACAGACTATAGTGGAAAGACTATAGTGGAAAGACTGTAGTGGACAGAACAAAGTGGAGACTATAGTGGAAAGACTAAAGTGGAAAGACTAAAGTGGAAAGACTAAAGTGGACAAACTGTAGTGGAAAGACTAAAGTGGACAGACTATAGGGGAAAGACTAAAGTGGACAGACTAAAGTGGAAAGACTAAAGTGGAAAGACTAAAGTGGACAGACGATAGTGGAAATGACTAAAGTGGAAAGACTAAAGTCGACAGACTAAAGTTGAAAGACTAAAGTGGACAGACTAAAGTGGAAAGACTAAAGTGGACAAACGATAGTGGAAATGACTAAAGTGGAAAGTCTAAAGTGGACAGACTAAAGTGGAAAGACTAAAGTGGACTGATTCTAGTGGAAAGACTGAAGTGGAAAGACTAAGTGGACAGACTAAAGCGGAAAAAATAAAGTGGAAAGACTAAAGTAGACAGACTATAGTGGAAAGACTAAAGTGGAAAGACTGTAGTGGACAGAATAAAGTGGAGACTATAGTGGAAAGACTAAAGTGGAAAGACTAAAGTGGACAGAGATTAGTGGAAAGACTAAAGTGGACAGACTATAGTGGAAAGACTATAGTGGAGAGACTGTAGTGGACAGAATAAAGTGGAGACTATAGTGGAAAGACTAAAGTGGACAGAGAATAGTGGAAAGACTAAAGTGGAAAGACTATAGTGGAAAGACTAAAGTGGAAAGACTAAAGTGGACAGACTATAGTGGAAAGACTAAGTGGACAGACTAAAGCGGAAAGACTAAAGTAGAAAGACTAAAGTGGACAGACTATAGTGGAAAGACTATAGTGGAAAGACCGTAGTGGACAGAATAAAGTGGAGACTATAGTGGAAAGACTAAAGTGGAAAGACTAAAGTGGACAGAGATTAGTGGAAAGACTATAGTGGAGAGACTGTAGTGGACAGAATAAAGTGGAGACTATAGTGGAAAGACTAAAGTGGACAGAGAATAGTGGAAAGACTAAAGTGGAAAGACTATAGTGGAAAGACTAAAGTGGAAAGACTAAAGTGGACAGACTATAGTGGAAAGACTATAGTGGAGAGACTGTAGTGGACAGAATAAAGTGGAGACTATAGTGGAAAGACTAAAGTGGAAAGACTAAAGTGGACAGAGAATAGTGGAAAGACTAAAGTGGAAAGACTATAGCGGAAAGACTAAAGTGGACAGACTAAAGTGGACAGACTCTAGTGGAAAGACTAAAGTGGAAAGACTAAAGTGGACAGACTATAGTGGAAAGACTAAAGTGGACAGACTAAAGTGGAAAGACTAAAGTGGAAAGACTAAAGTGGACAGACTATAGTGGAAAGACTATAGTGGAAAGACTGTAGTGGACAGAATAAAGTGGAGACTATAGTGGAAAGACTAAAGTGGAAAGACTGTAGTGGACAGAATAAAGTGGAGACTATAGTGGAAAGACTAAAGTGGACAGAGAATAGTGGAAAGACTAAAGTGGGCAGACTATAATGGAAAGACTAAAGTGGACAGAGAATAGTGGAAAGACTAAAGTGGGCAGACTATAGTGGAAAGACTATAGTGGAGAGACTGTAGTGGACAGAATAAAAAGGAGACTATAGTGGAAAGAGTAAAGTGGAAAGGCTAAAGTGGACAGAGAATAGTGGAAAGACTAAAGTGGAAAGACTATAGTGGAAAGACTAAAGTGGACAGACTAAAGTGGAAAGACTAAAGTGGAAAGACTAAAGTGGACAGACTAAAGTGGAAAGACTTAAGTGGAAAGACTAAAGTGGAAAGACTAAAGTGGACAGACTATAGTCGAAAGACTATAGTGGAAAGACTAAAGTGGACAGACGATAGTGGAAATGACTAAAGTGGAAAGACTAAAGTGGATAGACTAAAGTGGAAAGACTAAAGTGGACAGAGAATAGTGGAAAGACTAAAGTGGAAAGACTATAGTGGAAAGACTATAGTGGAAAGACTGTAGTGGACAGAATAAAGTGGAGATTATAGTGGAAAGACTAAAATGGAAAGACTAAAGTGGAAAGACTAAAGTGGACAGACTGTAGTGGACAGACTATAGTGGAAAGACTAAAGTGGACAGACTAAAGTGGAAAGACTAAATTGGAAAGACTAAAGTGGACAGACGATAGTGGAAATGACTAAAGTGGAAAGTCTAAAGTGGACAGACTAAAGTGGAAAGACTAAAGTGGACAGATTCTAGTGGAAAGACTGAAGTGGAAAGACTAAGTGGACAGACTAAAGCGGAAAGACTAAAGTGGAAAGACTAAAGTGGACAGACTATAGTGGAAAGACTAAAGTGGAAAGACTGTAGTGGACAGAATAAAGTGGAGACTATAGTGGAAAGACTAAAGTGGACAGAGATTAGTGGAAAGACTAAAGTGGACAGACTATAGTGGAAAGACTAAAGTGGAAAGACTAAAGTGGACAGACTATAGTGGAAAGACTAAAGTGGACAGACTAAAGTGGAAAGACTAAAGTGGAAAGACTAAAGTGGACAGACTATAGTGGAAAGACTATAGTGGAAAGACTGTAGTGGACAGAATAAAGTGGAGACTATAGTGGAAAGACTAAAGTGGAAAGACTAAAGTGGACAGAGATTAGTGGAAAGACTAAAGTGGACAGACTATAGTGGAAAGCCTATAGTGGAGAGACTGTAGTGGACAGAATAAAGTGGAGACTATAGTGGAAAGACTATAGTGGAAAGACTGTAGTGGACAGAATAAAGTGGAAAGACTATAGTGGAAAGACTAAAGTGGACAGACTAAAGTGGAAAGACTAAAGTGGAAAGACTAAAGTGGACAGACTATAGTGGAATGACTATAGTGGAAAGACTGTAGTGGACAGAATCAAGTGGAGAGTGTAGTGGAAAGACTAAAGTGGACAGAGAATAGTGGAAAGACTAAAATGGACAGACTATAGTGGAAAGACTATAGTGGAGAGACTGTAGTGGACAGAATAAAGTGGAGACTATAGTGGAAAGACTAAAGTGGAAAGACTAAATTGGACAGAGAATAGTGGAAAGACTGAAGTGGAAAGACTATAGTGGAAAGACTAAAGTGGACAGACTAAAGTGGAAAGACTAAAGTGGACAGAGTATAGTGGAAAGACTATAGTGGAAAGACTGTAGTGGACAGAACAAAGTGGAGACTATAGTGGAAAGACTAAAGTGGAAAGACTAAAGTGGAAAGACTAAAGTGGACAGACTATAGTGGAAAGACTATAGTGGAAAGACTGTAGTGGACAGAATAAAGTGGAGACTATAGTGGAAAGACTAAAGTGGACAGAGATTAGTGGAAAGACTGTAGTGGACATTATAAAGTGGAGAGTATAGTGGAAAGAATAAAGTGGACAGAGAATAGTGGAAAGACTAAAGTGGACAGACTATAGTGGAAAGACTAAAGTGGACAGACTTTAGTGGAAAGACTGAAGTGGAAAGACTAAGTGGACAGACTAAAGCGGAAAGACTAAAGTGGAAAGACTAAAGTGGACAGACTATAGTGGAAAGACTAAAGTGGACAGACTAAAGTGGAAAGACTAAAGTGGAAAGACTAAAGTGGACAGACTATAGTGGAAAGAATATAGTGGAAAGACTGTAGTGGACAGAATAAAGTGGAGACTATAGTGGAAAGACTAAAGTGGAAAGAATAAAGTGGACAGAGATTAGTGGAAAGACTGTAGTGGACATTATAAAGTGGAGAGTATAGTGGAAGGAATAAAGTGGACAGAGAATAGTGGAAAGACTAAAGTGGACAGACTATAGTGGAAAGACTATAGTGGAAAGACTGTAGTGGACAGAATAAAGTGGAGACTATAGTGGAAAGACTGAAGTGGAAAGACTAAAGTGGACAGAGATTAGTGGAAAGACTAAAGTGGACAGACTATAGTGGAAAGCCTATAGTGGAGAGACTGTAGTGGACAGAATAAAGTGGAGACTATAGTGGAAAGACTAAAGTGGAAAGACTAAAGTGGACAGAGAATAGTGGAAAGACTAAAGTGGAAAGACTATAGTGGAAAGACTAAAGTGGACGGACTAAAGTGGAAAGACTAAAGTGGAAAGACTAAAGTGGACAGACTATAGTGGAAAGACTATAGTGGAAAGACTGTAGTGGACAGAACAAAGTGGAGACTATAGTGGAAAGACTAAAGTGGAAAGACTAAAGTGGAAAGACTAAAGTGGACAAACTGTAGTGGAAAGACTAAAGTGGACAGACTATAGGGGAAAGACTAAAGTGGACAGACTAAAGTGGAAAGACTAAAGTGGAAAGACTAAAGTGGACAGACGATAGTGGAAATGACTAAAGTGGAAAGACTAAAGTCGACAGACTAAAGTTGAAAGACTAAAGTGGACAGACTCTAGTGGAAAGACTGAAGTGGAAAGACTAAGTGGACCGACTAAAGCGGAAAGACTAAAGTGGAAAGACTAAAGTGGACAAACGATAGTGGAAATGACTAAAGTGGAAAGTCTAAAGTGGACAGACTAAAGTGGAAAGACTAAAGTGGACTGATTCTAGTGGAAAGACTGAAGTGGAAAGACTAAGTGGACAGACTAAAGCGGAAAGACTAAAGTGGAAAGACTAAAGTGGACAGACTATAGTGGAAAGACTAAAGTGGAAAGACTGTAGTGGACAGAATAAAGTGGAGACTATAGTGGAAAGACTAAAGTGGAAAGACTAAAGTGGACAGAGATTAGTGGAAAGACTAAAGTGGACAGACTATAGTGGAAAGACTATAGTGGAGAGACTGTAGTGGACAGAATAAAGTGGAGACTATAGTGGAAAGACTAAAGTGGACAGAGAATAGTGGAAAGACTAAAGTGGAAAGACTATAGTGGAAAGACTAAAGTGGAAAGACTAAAGTGGACAGACTATAGTGGAAAGACTAAGTGGACAGACTAAAGCGGAAAGACTAAAGTAGAAAGACTAAAGTGGACAGACTATAGTGGAAAGACTATAGTGGAAAGACTAAAGTGGACAGGCTATAGTGGAATGACTATAGTGGAAAGACTGTAGTGGACAGAATCAAGTGGAGAGTGTAGTGGAAAGACTAAAGTGGACAGAGAATAGTGGAAAGACTAAAATGGACAGACTATAGTGGAAAGACTATAGTGGAGAGACTGTAGTGGACAGAATAAAGTGGAGACTATAGTGGAAAGACTAAAGTGGAAAGACTAAATTGGACAGAGAATAGTGGAAAGACTGAAGTGGAAAGACTATAGTGGAAAGACTAAAGTGGACAGACTAAAGTGGAAAGACTAAAGTGGAAAGACTAAAGTGGACAGAGTATAGTGGAAAGACTATAGTGGAAAGACTGTAGTGGACAGAACAAAGTGGAGACTATAGTGGAAAGACTAAAGTGGAAAGACTAAAGTGGAAAGACTAAAGTGGACAGACTATAGTGGAAAGACTATAGTGGAAAGACTGTAGTGGACAGAATAAAGTGGAGACTATAGTGGAAAGACTAAAGTGGAAAGACTAAAGTGGACAGAGATTAGTGGAAAGACTGTAGTGGACATTATAAAGTGGAGAGTATAGTGGAAAGAATAAAGTGGACAGAGAATAGTGGAAAGACTAAAGTGGACAGACTATAGTGGAAAGACTAAAGTGGACAGACTCTAGTGGAAAGACTGAAGTGGAAAGACTAAGTGGACAGACTAAAGCGGAAAGACTAAAGTGGAAAGACTAAAGTGGACAGACTATAGTGGAAAGACTAAAGTGGACAGACTAAAGTGGAAAGACTAAAGTGGAAAGACTAAAGTGGACAGACTATAGTGGAAAGAATATAGTGGAAAGACTGTAGTGGACAGAATAAAGTGGAGACTATAGTGGAAAGACTAAAGTGGAAAGAATAAAGTGGACAGAGATTAGTGGAAAGACTGTAGTGGACATTATAAAGTGGAGAGTATAGTGGAAGGAATAAAGTGGACAGAGAATAGTGGAAAGACTAAAGTGGACAGACTATAGTGGAAAGACTATAGTGGAAAGACTGTAGTGGACAGAATAAAGTGGAGACTATAGTGGAAAGACTGAAGTGGAAAGACTAAAGTGGACAGAGATTAGTGGAAAGACTAAAGTGGACAGACTATAGTGGAAAGCCTATAGTGGAGAGACTGTAGTGGACAGAATAAAGTGGAGACTATAGTGGAAAGACTAAAGTGGAAAGACTAAAGTGGACAGAGAATAGTGGAAAGACTAAAGTGGAAAGACTATAGTGGAAAGACTAAAGTGGACGGACTAAAGTGGAAAGACTAAAGTGGAAAGACTAAAGTGGACAGACTATAGTGGAAAGACTATAGTGGAAAGACTGTAGTGGACAGAACAAAGTGGAGACTATAGTGGAAAGACTAAAGTGGAAAGACTAAAGTGGAAAGACTAAAGTGGACAAACTGTAGTGGAAAGACTAAAGTGGACAGACTATAGGGGAAAGACTAAAGTGGACAGACTAAAGTGGAAAGACTAAAGTGGAAAGACTAAAGTGGACAGACGATAGTGGAAATGACTAAAGTGGAAAGACTAAAGTCGACAGACTAAAGTTGAAAGACTAAAGTGGACAGACTCTAGTGGAAAGACTGAAGTGGAAAGACTTAGTGGACCGACTAAAGCGGAAAGACTAAAGTGGAAAGACTAAAGTGGACAGACTATAGTGGAAAGACTAAAGTGGACAGACTAAAGTGGAAAGACTAAAGTGGAAAGACTAAAGTGGACAGACTATAGTGGAAAGACTATAGTGGAAAGACTGTAGTGGACAGAATAAAGTGGAGACTATAGTGGAAAGACTAAAGTGGAAAGACTAAAGTGGACAGAGATTCGTGGAAAGACTGTAGTGGACATTATAAAGTGGAGAGTATAGTGGAAAGAATAAAGTGGACAGAGAATAGTGGAAAGACTAAAGTGGACAGACTATAGTGGAAAGACTATAGTGGAGAGACTGTAGTGGACCGAATAAAGTGGAGACTATAGTGGAAAGACTAAAGTGGAAAGACTAAAGTGGACAGAGAATAGTGGAAAGACTAAAGTGGAAAGACTATAGTGGAAAGACTAAAGTGGACAGACTAAAGCGGAAAGACTAAAGTGGAAAGACTAAAGTGGACGGACTATAGTGGAAAGACTAAAGTGGACAGACTAAAGTGGAAAGACTAAAGTGGAAAGACTAAAGTGGACAGACTTTAGTGGAAAGACTATAGTGGAAAGACTGTAGTGGACAGAATAAAGTGGAGACTATAGTGGAAAGACTAAAGTGGAAAGACTAAAGTGGACAAAGATTAGTGGAAAGACTAAAGTGGACAGACTATAGTGGAAAGCCTATAGTGGAGAGACTGTAGTGGACAGAATAAAGTGGAGACTATAGTGGAAAGACTATAGTGGAAAGACTGTAGTGGACAGAATAAAGTGGAAAGACTATAGTGGAAAGACTAAAGTGGACAGACTAAAGTGGAAAGACTAAAGTGGAAAGACTAAAGTGGACAGACTATAGTGGAAAGACTATAGTGGAAAGACTGTAGTGGACAGAATCAAGTGGAGAGTGTAGTGGAAAGACTAAAGTGGACAGAGAATAGTGGAAAGACTAAAATGGACAGACTATAGTGGAAAGACTATAGTGGAGAGACTGTAGTGGACAGAATAAAGTGGAGACTATAGTGGAAAGACTAAAGTGGAAAGACTAAATTTGACAGAGAATAGTGGAAAGACTGAAGTGGAAAGACTATAGTGGAAAGACTAAAGTGGACAGACTAAAGTGGAATGACTAAAGTGGAAAGACTAAAGTGGACAGAGTATAGTGGAAAGACTATAGTGGAAAGACTGTAGTGGACAGAACAAAGTGGAGACTATAGTGGAAAGACTAAAGTGGAAAGACTAAAGTGGAAAGACTAAAGTGGGCAAACTGTAGTGGAAAGACTAAAGTGGACAGACTATAGTGGAAAGACTAAAGTGGACCGACTAAAGTGGAAAGACTAAAGTGGAAAGACTAAAGTGGACAGACGATAGTGGAAATGTCTAAAGTGGAAAGACTAAAGTCGACAGACTAAAGTGGAAAGACTAAAGTGGACAGACTCTAGTGGAAAGACTGAAGTGGAAAGACTAAGTGGACAGACTAAAGCGGAAAGACTAAAGTGGAAAGACTAAAGTGGACAGACTATAGTGGAAAGACTAAAGTGGACAGACTAAAGTGGAAAGACTAAAGTGGAAAGACTAAAATGGAAAGACTATAGTGGAAAGACTGTAGTGGACAGAATAAAGTGGAGACTATAGTGGAAAGACTAAAGTGGAAAGACTAAAGTGGACAGAGATTAGTGGAAAGACTGTAGTGGACATTATAAAGTGGAGAGTATAGTGGAAAGAATAAAGTGGACAGAGAATAGTGGAAAGACTTAGTGGACAGACTATAGTGGAAAGACTATAGTGGAAAGACTGTAGTGGACAGAATAAAGTGGAGACTATAGTGGAAAGACTAAAGTGGAAAGACTAAAGTGGACAGACTATAGTGGAAAGACTATAGTGGAGAGACTGTAGTGGACAGAATAAAGTGGAGACTATAGTGGAAAGACTAAAGTGGAAAGACTAAAGTGGACAGAGAATAGTGGAAAGACTAAAGTGGAAAGACTATAGTGGAAAGACTAAAGTGGACAGACTAAAGTGGACAGACTCTAGTGGAAAGACTAAAGTGGAAAGACTAAAGTGGACAGACTATAGTGGAAAGACTAAAGTGGACAGACTAAAGTGGAAAGACTAAAGTGGAAAGACTAAAGTGGACAGACTATAGTGGAAAGACTATAGTGGAAAGACTGTAGTGGACAGAATAAAGTGGAGACTATAGTGGAAAGACTAAAGTGGAAAGACTAAAGTGGACAGAGATTAGTGGAAAGACTAAAGTGGACAGACTATAGTGGAAAGCCTATAGTGGAGAGACTGTAGTGGACAGAATAAAGTGGAGACTATAGTGGAAAGACTATAGTGGAAAGACTGTAGTGGACAGAATAAAGTGGAAAGACTATAGTGGAAAGACTAAAGTGGACAGACTAAAGTGGAAAGACTAAAGTGGAAAGACTAAAGTGGACAGACTATAGTGGAAAGACTATAGTGGAAAGACTGTAGTGGACAGAATCAAGTGGAGAGTGTAGTGGAAAGACTAAAGTGGACAGAGAATAGTGGAAAGACTAAAATGGACAGACTATAGTGGAAAGACTATAGTGGAGAGACTGTAGTGGACAGAATAAAGTGGAGACTATAGTGGAAAGACTAAAGTGGAAAGACTAAATTGGACAGAGAATAGTGGAAAGACTGAAGTGGAAAGACTATAGTGGAAAGACTAAAGTGGACAGACTAAAGTGGAAAGACTAAAGTGGAAAGACTAAAGTGGACAGAGTATAGTGGAAAGACTATAGTGGAAAGACTGTAGTGGACAGAACAAAGTGGAGACTATAGTGGAAAGACTAAAGTGGAAAGACTAAAGTGGAAAGACTAAAGTGGACAGACTATAGTGGAAAGACTATAGTGGAAAGACTGTAGTGGACAGAATAAAGTGGAGACTATAGTGGAAAGACTAAAGTGGAAAGACTAAAGTGGACAGAGATTAGTGGAAAGACTGTAGTGGACATTATAAAGTGGAGAGTATAGTGGAAAGAATAAAGTGGACAGAGAATAGTGGAAAGACTAAAGTGGACAGACTATAGTGGAAAGACTAAAGTGGACAGACTCTAGTGGAAAGACTGAAGTGGAAAGACTAAGTGGACAGACTAAAGCGGAAAGACTAAAGTGGAAAGACTAAAGTGGACAGACTATAGTGGAAAGACTAAAGTGGACAGACTAAAGTGGAAAGACTAAAGTGGAAAGACTAAAGTGGACAGACTATAGTGGAAAGAATATAGTGGAAAGACTGTAGTGGACAGAATAAAGTGGAGACTATAGTGGAAAGACTAAAGTGGAAAGAATAAAGTGGACAGAGATTAGTGGAAAGACTGTAGTGGACATTATAAAGTGGAGAGTATAGTGGAAGGAATAAAGTGGACAGAGAATAGTGGAAAGACTAAAGTGGACAGACTATAGTGGAAAGACTATAGTGGAAAGACTGTAGTGGACAGAATAAAGTGGAGACTATAGTGGAAAGACTAAAGTGGAAAGACTAAAGTGGACAGAGATTAGTGGAAAGACTAAAGTGGACAGACTATAGTGGAAAGCCTATAGTGGAGAGACTGTAGTGGACAGAATAAAGTGGAGACTATAGTGGAAAGACTAAAGTGGAAAGACTAAAGTGGACAGAGAATAGTGGAAAGACTAAAGTGGAAAGACTATAGTGGAAAGACTAAAGTGGACGGACTAAAGTGGAAAGACTAAAGTGGAAAGACTAAAGTGGACAGACTATAGTGGAAAGACTATAGTGGAAAGACTGTAGTGGACAGAACAAAGTGGAGACTATAGTGGAAAGACTAAAGTGGAAAGACTAAAGTGGAAAGACTAAAGTGGACAAACTGTAGTGGAAAGACTAAAGTGGACAGACTATAGGGGAAAGACTAAAGTGGACAGACTAAAGTGGAAAGACTAAAGTGGAAAGACTAAAGTGGACAGACGATAGTGGAAATGACTAAAGTGGAAAGACTAAAGTCGACAGACTAAAGTTGAAAGACTAAAGTGGACAGACTCTAGTGGAAAGACTGAAGTGGAAAGACTAAGTGGACCGACTAAAGCGGAAAGACTAAAGTGGAAAGACTAAAGTGGACAGACTATAGTGGAAAGACTAAAGTGGACAGACTAAAGTGGAAAGACTAAAGTGTAAAGACTAAAGTGGACAGACTATAGTGGAAAGACTGTAGTGGACAGAATAAAGTGGAGACTATAGTGGAAAGACTAAAGTGGAAAGACTAAAGTGGACAGAGATTCGTGGAAAGACTGTAGTGGACATTATAAAGTGGAGAGTATAGTGGAAAGAATAAAGTGGACAGAGAATAGTGGAAAGACTAAAGTGGACAGACTATAGTGGAAAGACTATAGTGGAGAGACTGTAGTGGACCGAATAAAGTGGAGACTATAGTGGAAAGACTAAAGTGGAAAGACTAAAGTGGACAGAGAATAGTGGAAAGACTAAAGTGGAAAGACTATAGTGGAAAGACTAAAGTGGACAGACTAAAGCGGAAAGACTAAAGTGGAAAGACTAAAGTGGACAGACTATAGTGGAAAGACTAAAGTGGACAGACTAAAGTGGAAAGACTAAAGTGGAAAAACTAAAGTGTACAGACTATAGTGGAAAGACTATAGTGGAAAGACTGTAGTGGACAGAATAAAGTGGAGACTATAGTGGAAAGACTAAAGTGGAAAGACTAAAGTGGACAGAGATTAGTGGAAAGACTAAAGTGGACAGACTATAGTGGAAAGCCTATAGTGGAGAGACTGTAGTGGACAGAATAAAGTGGAGACTATAGTGGAAAGACTATAGTGGAAAGACTGTAGTGGACAGAATAAAGTGGAAAGACTATAGTGGAAAGACTAAAGTGGACAGACTAAAGTGGAAAGACTAAAGTGGAAAGACTAAAGTGGACAGACTATAGTGGAAAGACTATAGTGGAAAGACTGTAGTGGACAGAATCAAGTGGAGAGTGTAGTGGAAAGACTAAAGTGGACAGAGAATAGTGGAAAGACTAAAATGGACAGACTATAGTGGAAAGACTATAGTGGAGAGACTGTAGTGGACAGAATAAAGTGGAGACTATAGTGGAAAGACTAAAGTGGAAAGACTAAATTCTAAATTGGACAGAGAATAGTGGAAAGACTGAAGTGGAAAGACTATAGTGGAAAGACTAAAGTGGACAGACTAAAGTGGAAAGACTAAAGTGGAAAGACTAAAGTGGACAGAGTATAGTGGAAAGACTATAGTGGAAAGACTGTAGTGGACAGAACAAAGTGGAGACTATAGTGGAAAGACTAAAGTGGAAAGACTAAAGTGGAAAGACTAAAGTGGGCAAACTGTAGTGGAAAGACTAAAGTGGACAGTCTATAGTGGAAAGACTAAAGTGGACCGACTAAAGTGGAAAGACTAAAATGGAAAGACTAAAGTGGACAGACGATAGTGGAAATGTCTAAAGTGGAAAGACTAAAGTCGACAGACTAAAGTGGAAAGACTAAAGTGGACAGACTCTAGTGGAAAGACTAAAGTGGAAAGACTAAGTGGACAGACTAAAGCGGAAAGACTAAAGTGGAAAGACTAAATTGGACAGACTATAGTGGAAAGACTAAAGTGGACAGACTAAAGTGGAAAGACTAAAGTGGAAAGACTAAAATGGAAAGACTATAGTGGAAAGACTGTAGTGGACAGAATAAAGTGGAGACTATAGTGGAAAGACTAAAGTGGAAAGACTATTGTGGACAGAGATTAGTGGAAAGACTGTAGTGGACATTATAAAGTGGAGAGTATAGTGGAAAGAATAAAGTGGACAGAGAATAGTGGAAAGACTTAGTGGACAGACTATAGTGGAAAGACTATAGTGGAAAGACTGTAGTGGACAGAATAAAGTGGAGACTATAGTGGAAAGACTAAAGTGGAAAGACTAAAGTGGACAGAGATTAGTGGAAAGACTAAAGTGGAAAGACTATAGTGGAAAGACTAAAGTGGACAGACTAAAGTGGAAAGACTAAAGTGGAAAGACTAAAGTGGACAGACTATAGTGGAAAGACTATAGTGGAAAGACTGTAGTGGACAGAACAAAGTGGAGACTATAGTGGAAAGACTAAAGTGGAAAGACTAAAGTGGACAAACTGTAGTGGAAAGACTAAAGTGGACAGACTATAGGGGAAAGACTAAAGTGGACAGACTAAAGTGGAAAGACTAAAGTGGAAAGACTAAAGTGGACAGACGATAGTGGAAATGACTAAAGTGGAAAGACTAAAGTCGACAGACTAAAGTTGAAAGACTAAAGTGGACAGACTCTAGTGGAAAGACTGAAGTGGAAAGACTAAGTGGACCGACTAAAACGGAAAGACTAAAGTGGAAAGACTAAAGTGGACAGACTATAGTGGAAAGACTAAAGTGGACAGACTAAAGTGGAAAGACTAAAGTGGAAAGACTAAAGTGGACAGACTATAGTGGAAAGACTATAGTGGAAAGACTGTAGTGGACAGAATAAAGTGGAGACTATAGTGGAAAGACTAAAGTGGAAAGACTAAAGTGGACAGAGATTAGTGGAAAGACTGTAGTGGACATTATAAAGTGGAGAGTATAGTGGAAAGAATAAAGTGGACAGAGAATAGTGGAAAGACTAAAGTGGACAGACTATAGTGGAAAGACTATAGTGGAGAGACTGTAGTGGACCGAATAAAGTGGAGACTATAGTGGAAAGACTAAAGTGGAAAGACTAAAGTGGACAGAGAATAGTGGAAAGACTAAAGTGGAAAGACTATAGTGGAAAGACTAAAGTGGACAGACTAAAGCGGAAAGACTAAAGTGGAAAGACTAAAGTGGACAGACTATAGTGGAAAGACTAAAGTGGACAGACTAAAGTGGAAACACTAAAGTGGAAAGACTATAGTGGACAGACTATAGTGGAAAGACTATAGTGGAAAGACTGTAGTGGACAGAATAAAGTGGAGACTATAGTGGAAAGACTAAAGTGGAAAGACTAAAGTGGACAGAGATTAGTGGAAAGACTGTAGTGGACATTATAAAGTGGAGAGTATAGTGGAAAGAATAAAGTGGACAGAGAATAGTGGAAAGACTAAAGTGGACAGACTATAGTGGAAAGACTATAGTGGAAAGACTGTAGAGGACAGAATAAAGTGGAGACTATAGTGGAAAGACTAAAGTGGAAAGACTAAAGTGGACAGAGATTAGTGGAAAGACTAAAGTGGACAGACTATAGTGGAAAGCCTATAGTGGAGAGACTGTAGTGGACAGAATAAAGTGGAGACTATAGTGGAAAGACTAAAGTGGAAAGACTAAAGTGGACAGAGAATAGTGGAAAGACTAAAGTGGAAAGACTATAGTGGAAAGACTAAAGTGGACAGACTAAAGTGGAAAGACTAAAGTGGAAAGACTAAAGTGGACAGACTGTAGTGGAAAGACTATAGTTGAAAGACTGTAGTGGACAGAATAAAGTGGAGACTATAGTGGAAAGACTAAAGTGGAAAGACTAAAGTGGACAGAGATTAGTGGAAAGACTGTAGTGGACATTATAAAGTGGAGAGTATAGTGGAAAGAATAAAGTGGACTGAGAATAGTGGAAGGACTAAAGTGGACAGACTATAGTGGAAAGACTATAGTGGAAAGACTGTATTGGACAGAATAAAGTGGAGACTATAGTGGAAAGACTAAAGTGGAAAGACTAAAGTGGACAGAGATTAGTGGAAAGACTAAAGTGGACAGACTATAGTGGAAAGCCTATAGTGGAGAGACTGTAGTGGACAGAATAAAGTGGAGACTATAGTGGAAAGACTAAAGTGGAAAGACTAAAGTGGACAGAGAATAGTGGAAAGACTAAAGTGGAAAGACTATAGTGGAAAGACTAAAGTGGACAGACTAAAGTGGAAAGACTAAAGTGGACAGACGATAGTGGAAATGACTAAAGTGGAATGACTAAAGTCGACAGACTAAAGTTGAAAGACTAAAGTGGACAGACTCTAGTGGAAAGACTGAAGTGGAAAGACTAAGTGGACAGACTAAAGCGGAAAGACTAAAGTGGAAAGACTAAAGTGGACAGACTATAGTGGAAAGACTAAAGTGGACAGACTAAAGTGGAAAGACTAAAGTGGAAAGACTAAAGTGGACAGACTATAGTGGAAAGACTATAGTGGAAAGACTGTAGTGGACAGAATAAAGTGGAGACTATAGTGGAAAGACTAAAGTGGACAGAGATTAGTGGAAAGACTGTAGTGGACATTATAAAGTGGAGAGTATAGTGGAGAGAATAAAGTGGACAGAGAATAGTGGAAAGACTAAAGTGGACAGACTATAGTGGAAAGACTATAGTGGAGAGACTGTAGTGGACCGAATAAAGTGGAGACTATAGTGGAAAGACTAAAGTGGAAAGACTAAAGTGGACAGAGAATAGTGGAAAGACTAAAGTGGAAAGACTATAGTGGAAAGACTAAAGTGGACAGACTAAAGTGGAAAGACTAGAGTGGAAAGACTAAAGTGGACAGACTATAGTGGAAAGATTATAGTGGAGAGACTGAAGTGGACAGAATAAAGTGGAGACAATAGTGGAAAGAATAAAGTTGAAAGACTAAAGTGGAAAGAGAATAGTGGAAAGACTAAAGTGGAAAGACTATAGTGGAAAGACTAAAGTGGACAGACTAAAGTGGACAGACTCCAATGGAAAGACTAAGTGAACAGACTAAAGCGGAAAGACTAAAGTGGAAAGACTAAAGTGGACAGACTATAGTGGAAAGACTAAAGTGGACAGACTAAAGTGGAAAGACTAAAGTGGAAAGACTAAAGTGGACAGACTATAGTGGAAAGACTATAGTGGAAAGACTGTAGTGGACAGAATAAAGTGGAGACTATAGTGGAAAGACTAAAGTGGACAGAGATTAGTGGAAAGACTAAAGTGGACAGTCTATAGTGGAAAGACTATAGTGGAGAGACTGTAGTGGACAGAATAAAGTGGAGACTATAGTGGAAAGACTAAAGTGGAAAGACTAAAGTGGACAGAGAATAGTGGAAAGACTAAAGTGGGAAGACTATAGTGGAAAGACTAAAGTGGACAGACGAAAGTGGAAAGACTAAAGTGGAAAGACTAAAGTGGACAGACTATAGTGGAAAGACTATAGTGGAAAGACTGTAGTGGACAGAATCAAGTGGAGAGTATAGTGGAAAGACTAAAGTGGACAGAGAATAGACTAAAGTGGAAAGACTATAGTGGAAAGACTAAAGTGGACAGACTAAAGTGGAAAGACTAAAGTGGACAGACTATAGTGGAAAGACTATAGTGGAAAGACTGTAGTGGACAGAATAAAGTGGAGACTATAGTGGAAAGACTAAAGTGGAAAGACTAAAGTGGAGAGACTGTAGTGGACAGAATAAAGTGGAGACTATAGTGGAAAGACTAAAGTGGAAAGACTAAATTGGACAGACTATAGTGGAAAGACTAAAGTGGACAGACTAAAGTGGAAAGACTAAAGTGGAAAGACTAAAGTGGACAGACTATAGTGGAAAGACTATAGTGGAAAGACTGTAGTGGACAGAATAAAGTGGAGACTATAGTGGAAAGACTAAAGTGGAAAGACTAAAGTGGACAGAGATTAGTGGAAAGACTAAAGTGGACAGACTATAGTGGAAAGACTATAGTGGAGAGACTGTAGTGGACAGAATAAAGTGGAGACTATAGTGGAAAGACTAAAGTGGACAGAGAATAGTGGAAAGACTAAAGTGGAAAGACTATAGTGGAAAGACTGTAGTGGACAGAATAAAGTGGAGACTATAGTGGAAAGACTAAAGTGGAAAGACTAAAGTGGACAGAGAATAGTGGAAAGACTAAAGTGGAAAGACTATAGTGGAAAGACTAAAGTGGACAAACTAAAGTGGAAAAACTAAAGTGGAAAGACTAAAGTGGACAGACTATAGTGGAAAGACTAAAGTGGAAAGACTAAAGTGGAGAGACTGTAGTGGACAGAATAAAGTGGAGACTATAGTGGAAAGACTAAAGTGGAAAGACTAAATTGGACAGACTATAGTGGAAAGACTAAAGTGGACAGACTAAAGTGGAAAGACTAAAGTGGAAAGACTAAAGTGGACAGACTATAGTGGAAAGACTAAAGCGGAAAGACTAAAGTGGACAGAGAATAGTGGAAAGACTAAAGTGGAAAGACTATAGTGGAAAGACTAAAGTGGGCAGACTAAAGTGGAAAGACTAAAGCGGAAAGACTAAAGTGGACAGACGATAGTGGAAAGACTATAGTGGAGAGACCGTAGTGGACAGAATAAAGTGGAGACTATAGTGGAAAGAATAAAGTGGAAAGACTAAAGTGGACAGAGAATAGTGGAAAGACTAAAGTGGAAAGACTATAGTGGAAAGACTAAAGTGGACAGACTAAAGTCGACAGACTCTAGTGGAAAGACTGAAGTGGAAAGACTAAGTGAACAGACTAAAGCGGAATGACTAAAGTGGACAGACTATAGTGGAAAGACTAAAGTGGACAGACTAAAGTGGAAAGACTAAAGTGGAAAGACTAAAGTGGACAGACTATAGTGGAAAGACTATAGTGGAAAGACTGTAGTGGACAGAATAAAGTGGAGACTATAGTGGAAAGACTAAAGTGGACAAAGATTAGTGGAAAGACTAAAGTGGACAGTCTATAGTGGAAAGACTATAGTGGAGAGACTGTAGTGGACAGAATAAAGTGGAGACTATAGTGGAAAGACTAAAGTGGAAAGACTAAAGTGGACAGAGAATAGTGGAAAGACTAAAGTGGAAAGACTATAGTGGAAAGACTAAAGTGGACAGACTAAAGTGGAAAGACTAAAGTGGACAGACTATAGTGGAAAGACTATAGTGGAAAGACTGTAGTGGACAGAATAAAGTTGAGACTATAGTGGAAAGACTAAAGTGGAAAGACTAAAGTGGAGAGACTGTAGTGGACAGAATAAAGTGGAGACTATAGTGGAAAGACTAAAGTGGAAAGACTAAATTGGACAGACTATAGTGGAAAGACTAAAGTGGACAGACTAAAGTGGAAAGACTAAAGTGGAAAGACTAAAGTGGACAGACTATAGTGGAAAGACTATCGTGGAAAGACTGTAGTGGACAGAATAAAGTGGAGACTATAGTGGAAAGACTAAAGTGGACAGAGAATAGTGGAAAGACTAAAGTGGAAAGACTATAGTGGAAAGACTAAAGTGGACAGACTAAAGTGGAAAGACTAAAGTGGAAAGACTAAAGTGGACAGACTATAGTGGAAAGACTATAGTGGAGAGACTGTAGTGGACAGAATCAAGTGGAGAGTATAGTGGAAAGACTAAAGTGGACAGAGAATAGTGGAAAGACTAAAGTGGACAGACTATAGTGGAAAGACTATAGTGGAGAGACTCTAGTGGAAAGACTGAAGTGGAAAGAAAAACTGGACAGACTAAAGCGGAAAGACTAAAGTGGAAAGACTAAAGTGGACAGACTATAGTGGAAAGACTAAAGTGGGCAGACTAAAGTGGAAAGACTAAAGTGGAAAGACTAAAGTGGACAGACTATAGTGGAAAGACTATAGTGGAAAGACTGTAGTGGACAGAATAAAGTGGAGACTATAGTGGAAAGACTAAAGTGGAAAGACTAAAGTGGACAGAGATTAGTGGAAAGACTGTAGTGGACATTATAAAGTGGAGAGTATAGTGGAAAGAGTAAAGTGGACAGAGAATAGTGGAAAGACTAAAGTGGACAGACTATAGTGGAAAGACTATAGTAGAGAGACTGTAGTGGACCGAATAAAGTGGAGACTATAGTGGAAAGACTAAAGTGGAAAGACTAAAGTGGACAGAGATTAGTGGAAAGACTGTAGTGGACATTATAAAGTGGAGAGTATAGTGGAAAGAGTAAAGTGGACAGAGAATAGTGGAAAGACTAAAGTGGACAGACTATAGTGGAAAGACTATAGTGGAAAGACTGTAGTGGACAGAATAAAGTTGAGACTATAGTGGAAAGACTAAAGTGGAAAGACTAAAGTGGAGAGACTGTAGTGGACAGAATAAAGTGGAGACTATAGTGGAAAGACTAAAGTGGAAAGACTAAAGTGGACAGACTATAGTGGAAAGACTATAGTGGAAAGACTGTAGTGGACAGAATAAAGTGGAGACTATAGTGGAAAGACTAAAGTGGAAAGACTAAAGTGGACAGAGATTAGTGGAAAGACTGTAGTGGACATTATAAAGTGGAGAGTATAGTGGAAAGAGTAAAGTGGACAGAGAATAGTGGAAAGACTAAAGTGGACAGACTATAGTGGAAAGACTATAGTGGAAAGACTGTAGTGGACAGAATAAAGTTGAGACTATAGTGGAAAGACTAAAGTGGAAAGACTAAAGTGGAGAGACTGTAGTGGACAGAATAAAGTGGAGACTATAGTGGAAAGACTAAAGTGGAAAGACTAAATTGGACAGACTATAGTGGAAAGACTAAAGTGGACAGACTAAAGTGGAAAGACTAAAGTGGAAAGACTAAAGTGGACAGACTATAGTGGAAAGACTATCGTGGAAAGACTGTAGTGGACAGAATAAAGTGGAGACTATAGTGGAAAGACTAAAGTGGACAGAGAATAGTGGAAAGACTAAAGTGGAAAGACTATAGTGGAAAGACTAAAGTGGACAGACTAAAGTGGAAAGACTAAAGTGGAAAGACTAAAGTGGACAGACTATAGTGGAAAGACTATAGTGGAGAGACTGTAGTGGACAGAATCAAGTGGAGAGTATAGTGGAAAGACTAAAGTGGACAGAGAATAGTGGAAAGACTAAAGTGGACAGACTATAGTGGAAAGACTATAGTGGAGAGACTGTAGTGGAAAGAATAAAGTGGAGACTATAGAGGAAAGACTAAAGTGGAAAGACTAAAGTGGACAGACTCTAGTGGAAAGACTGAAGTGGAAAGAAAAACTGGACAGACTAAAGCGGAAAGACTAAAGTGGAAAGACTAAAGTGGACAGACTATAGTGGAAAGACTAAAGTGGGCAGACTAAAGTGGAAAGACTAAAGTGGAAAGACTAAAGTGGACAGACTATAGTGGAAAGACTATAGTGGAAAGACTGTAGTGGACAGAATAAAGTGGAGACTATAGTGGAAAGACTAAAGTGGAAAGACTAAAGTGGACAGAGATTAGTGGAAAGACTGTAGTGGACATTATAAAGTGGAGAGTATAGTGGAAAGAGTAAAGTGGACAGAGAATAGTGGAAAGACTAAAGTGGACAGACTATAGTGGAAAGACTATAGTAGAGAGACTGTAGTGGACCGAATAAAGTGGAGACTATAGTGGAAAGACTAAAGTGGAAAGACTAAAGTGGACATAGAATAGTGGAAAGACTAAAGTGGAAAGACTATAGTGGAAAGACTAAAGTGGACAGACTAAAGTGGAAAGACTAGAGTGGAAAGACTAAAGTGGACAGACTATAGTGGAAAGATTATAGTGGAGAGACTGAAGTGGACAGAATAAAGTGGAGACAATAGTGGAAAGAATAAAGTGGAAAGACTAAAGTGGAAAGAGAATAGTGGAAAGACTAAAGTGGAAAGACTATAGTTGAAAGACTAAAGTGGACAGACTAAAGTGGACAGACTCTAATGGAAAGACTAAGTGAACAGACTAAAGCGGAAAGACTAAAGTGGAAAGACTAAAGTGGACAGACTATAGTGGAAAGACTAAAGTGGACGGACTAAAGTGGAAAGACTAAAGTGGAAAGACTAAAGTGGACAGACTATAGTGGAAAGACTATAGTGGAAAGACTGTAGTGGACAGAATAAAGTGGAGACTATAGTGGAAAGACTAAAGTGGACAGAGATTAGTGGAAAGACTAAAGTGGACAGTCTATAGTGGAACGACTATAGTGGAGAGACTGTAGTGGACAGAATAAAGTGGAGACTATAGTGGAAAGACTAAAGTGGAAAGACTAAAGTGGACAGAGAATAGTGGAAAGACCAAAGTGGGAAGACTATAGTGGAAAGACTAAAGTGGACAGACTAAAGTGGAAAGACTAAAGTGGAAAGACTAAAGTGGACAGAATATAGTGGAAAGACTATAGTGGAAAGACTGTAGTGGACAGAATCAAGTGGAGAGTATAGTGGAAAGACTAAAGTGGACAGAGAATAGACTAAAGTGGAAAGACTATAGTGGAAAGACTAAAGTGGACAGACTAAAGTGGAAAGACTAAAGTGGACGGACTATAGTGGAAAGACTATAGTAGAAAGACTGTAGTGGACAGAATAAAGTGGAGACTATAGTGGAAAGACTAAAGTGGAAAGACTAAAGTGGAGAGACTGTAGTGGACAGAATAAAGTGGAGACTATAGTGGAAAGACTAAAGTGGAAAGATTAAATTGGACAGACTATAGTGGAAAGACTAAAGTGGACAGACTAAAGTGGACAGAGATTAGTGGAAAGACTAAAGTGGACAGACTATAGTGGAAAGACTATAGTGGAGAGACTGTAGTGGACAGAATAAAGTGGAGACTATAGTGGAAAGACTAAAGTGGACAGAGAATAGTGGAAAGACTAAAGTGGAAAGACTATAGTGGAAAGACTGTAGTGGACAGAATAAAGTGGAGACTATAGTGGAAAGACTAAAGTGGAAAGACTAAAGTGGACAGAGAATAGTGGAAAGACTAAAGTGGAAAGACTATAGCGGAAAGACTAAAGTGGACAAACTAAAGTGGAAAAACTAAAGTGGAAAGACTAAAGTGGACAGACTATAGTGGAAAGACTAAAGTGGAAAGACTAAAGTGGAGAGACTGTAGTGTACAGAATAAAGTGGAGACTATAGTGGAAAGACTAAAGTGGAAAGACTATAGTGGAAAGACTAAAGTGGACAGACTAAAGTGGAAAGACTAGAGTGGAAAGACTAAAGTGGACAGACTAAAGTGGACAGACTCCAATGGAAAGACTAAGTGAACAGACTAAAGCGGAAAGACTAAAGTGGAAAGACTATAGTGGAAAGACTAAAGTGGAAAGACTAAAGTGGAGAGACTGTAGTGGACAGAATAAAGTGGAGACAATAGTGGAAAGAATAGAGTTGAAAGACTAAAGTGGAAAGAGAATAGTGGAAAGACTAAAGTGGAAAGACTATAGTGGAAAGACTAAAGTGGACAGACTAAAGTGGACAGACTCCAATGGAAAGACTAAGTGAACAGACTAAAGCGGAAAGACTAAAGTGGAAAGACTAAAGTGGACAGACTATAGTGGAAAGACTAAAGTGGACAGACTAAAGTGGAAAGACTAAAGTGGAAAGACTAAAGTGGACAGACTATAGTGGAAAGACTATAGTGGAAAGACTGTAGTGGACAGAATAAAGTGGAGACTATAGTGGAAAGACTAAAGTGGACAGAGATTAGTGGAAAGACTAAAGTGGACAGTCTATAGTGGAAAGACTATAGTGGAGAGACTGTAGTGGACAGAATAAAGTGGAGACTATAGTGGAAAGACTAAAGTGGAAAGACTAAAGTGGACAGAGAATAGTGGAAAGACTAAAGTGGGAAGACTATAGTGGAAAGACTAAAGTGGACAGACGAAAGTGGAAAGACTAAAGTGGAAAGACTAAAGTGGACAGACTATAGTGGAAAGACTATAGTGGAAAGACTGTAGTGGACAGAATCAAGTGGAGAGTATAGTGGAAAGACTAAAGTGGACAGAGAATAGACTAAAGTGGAAAGACTATAGTGGAAAGACTAAAGTGGACAGACTAAAGTGGAAAGACTAAAGTGGACAGACTATAGTGGAAAGACTATAGTGGAAAGACTGTAGTGGACAGAATAAAGTGGAGACTATAGTGGAAAGACTAAAGTGGAAAGACTAAAGTGGAGAGACTGTAGTGGACAGAATAAAGTGGAGACTATAGTGGAAAGACTAAAGTGGAAAGACTAAATTGGACAGACTATAGTGGAAAGACTAAAGTGGACAGACTAAAGTGGAAAGACTAAAGTGGAAAGACTAAAGTGGACAGACTATAGTGGAGAGACTATAGTGGAAAGACTGTAGTGGACAGAATAAAGTGGGGACTATAGTGGAAAGACTAAAGTGGAAAGACTAAAGTGGACAGAGATTAGTGGAAAGACTAAAGTGGACAGACTATAGTGGAAAGACTATAGTGGAGAGACTGTAGTGGACAGAATAAAGTGGAGACTATAGTGGAAAGACTAAAGTGGACAGAGAATAGTGGAAAGACTAAAGTGGAAAGACTATAGTGGAAAGACTGTAGTGGACAGAATAAAGTGGAGACTATTGTGGAAAGACTAAAGTGGAAAGACTAAAGTGGACAGAGAATAGTGGAAAGACTAAAGTGGAAAGACTATAGTGGAAAGACTAAAGTGGACAAACTAAAGTGGAAAAACTAAAGTGGAAAGACTAAAGTGGACAGACTATAGTGGAAAGACTAAAGTGGAAAGACTAAAGTGGAGAGACTGTAGTGGACAGAATAAAGTGGAGACTATAGTGGAAAGACTAAAGTGGAAAGACTAAATTGGACAGACTATAGTGGAAAGACTAAAGCGGACAGACTAAAGTGGAAAGACTAAAGTGGAAAGACTAAAGTGGACAGACTATAGTGGAAAGACTAAAGCGGAAAGACTAAAGTGGACAGAGAATAGTGGAAAGACTAAAGTGGAAAGACTATAGTGGAAAGACTAAAGTGGGCAGACTAAAGTGGAAAGACTAAAGTGGAAAGACTAAAGTGGACAGACGATAGTGGAAAGACTATAGTGGAGAGACTGTAGTGGACAGAATAAAGTGGAGACTATAGTGGAAAGAATAAAGTGGAAAGACTAAAGTGGACAGAGAATAGTGGAAAGACTAAAGTGGAAAGACTATAGTGGAAAGACTAAAGTGGACAGACTAAAGTGGACAGACTCTAGTGGAAAGACTGAAGTGGAAAGACTAAGTGAACAGACTAAAGCGGAAAGAATAAAGTGGACAGACTATAGTGGAAAGACTAAAGTGGACAGACTAAAGTGGAAAGACTAAAGTGGAAAGACTAAAGTGGACAGACTATAGTGGAAAGACTATAGTGGAAAGACTGTAGTGGACAGAATAAAGTGGAGACTATAGTGGAAAGACTAAAGTGGACAGAGATTAGTGGAAAGACTAAAGTGGACAGTCTATAGTGGAAAGACTATGGTGGAGAGACTGTAGTGGACAGAATAAAGTGGAGACTATAGTGGAAAGACTAAAGTGGAAAGACTAAAGTGGACAGAGAATAGTGGAAAGACTAAAGTGGAAAGACTATAGTGGAAAGACTAAAGTGGACAGACTAAAGTGGAAAGACTAAAGTGGACAGACTATAGTGGAAAGACTATAGTGGAAAGACTGTAGTGGACAGAATAAAGTTGAGACTATAGTGGAAAGACTAAACTGGAAAGACTAAAGTGGAGAGACTGTAGTGGACAGAATAAAGTGGAGAGACTGTAGTGGACAGAATCAAGTGGAGAGTATAGTGGAAAGACTAAAGTGGACAGAGAATAGTGGAAAGACTAAAGTGGACAGACTATAGTGGAAAGACTATAGTGGAGAGACTGTAGTGGACAGACTATAGTGGAAAGAGTATAGTGGAAAGACTGTAGTGGACAGAATAAAGTGGAGACTATAGTGGAAAGACTAAAGTGGAAAGACTAAAGTGGACAGAGAATAGTGGAAAGACTAAAGTGGAAAGACTATAGTGGAAAGACTAAAGTGGACAGACTAAAGTGGAAAGACTAAAGTGGAAAGACTAAAGTGGACAGACTATAGTGGAAAGACTATAGTGGAGAGACTGTAGTGGACAGAATCAAGTGGAGAGTATAGTGGAAAGACTAAAGTGGACAGAGAATAGTGGAAAGACTAAAGTGGACAGACTATAGTGGAAAGACTATAGTGGAGAGACTGTAGTGGACAGAATAAAGTGGAGACTATAGAGGAAAGACTAAAGTGGAAAGACTAAAGTGGACAGACTCTAGTGGAAAGACTGAAGTGGAAAGAAAAAGTGGACAGACTAAAGCGGAAAGACTAAAGTGGAAAGACTAAAGTGGACAGACTATAGTGGAAAGACTAAAGTGGACAGACTAAAGTGGAAAGACTAAAGTGGAAAGACTAAAGTGGACAGACTATAGTGGAAAGACTATAGTGGAAAGACTGTAGTGGACAGAATAAAGTGGAGACTATAGTGGAAAGACAAAAGTGGAAAGACTAAAGTGGACAGAGATTAGTGGAAAGACTGTAGTGGACATTATAAAGTGGAGAGTATAGTGGAAAGAGTAAAGTGGACAGAGAATAGTGGAAAGACTAAAGTGGACAGACTATAGTGGAAAGACTATAGTGGAGAGACTGTAGTGGACCGAATAAAGTGGAGACTATAGTGGAAAGAATAAAGTGGAAAGACTAAAGTGGAAAGAGAATAGTGGAAAGACTAAAGTGGAAAGACTATAGTTGAAAGACTAAAGTGGACAGACTAAAGTGGACAGACTCTAATGGAAAGACTAAGTGAACAGACTAAAGCGGAAAGACTAAAGTGGAAAGACTAAAGTGGACAGACTATAGTGGAAAGACTAAAGTGGACAGACTAAAGTGGAAAGACTAAAGTGGAAAGACTAAAGTGGACAGACTATAGTGGAAAGACTATAGTGGAAAGACTGTAGTGGACAGAATAAAGTGGAGACTATAGTGGAAAGACTAAAGTGGACAGAGATTAGTGGAAAGACTAAAGTGGACAGTCTAAAGTGGAACGACTATAGTGGAGAGACTGTAGTGGACAGAATAAAGTGGAGACTATAGTGGAAAGACTAAAGTGGAAAGACTAAAGTGGACAGAGAATAGTGGAAAGACCAAAGTGGGAAGACTATAGTGGAAAGACTAAAGTGGACAGACTAAAGTGGAAAGACTAAAGTGGAAAGACTAAAGTGGACAGAATATAGTGGAAAGACTATAGTGGAAAGACTGTAGTGGACAGAATCAATTGGAGAGTATAGTGGAAAGACTAAAGTGGACAGAGAATAGACTAAAGTGGAAAGACTATAGTGGAAAGACTAAAGTGGACAGACTAAAGTGGAAAGACTAAAGTGGACAGACTATAGTGGAAAGACTATAGTGGAAAGACTGTAGTGGACAGAATAAAGTGGAGACTATAGTGGAAAGACTAAAGTGGAGAGACTGTAGTGGACAGAATAAAGTGGAGACTATAGTGGAAAGACTAAAGTGGAAAGACTAAATTGGACAGACTATAGTGGAAAGACTAAAGTGGACAGACTAAAGTGGACAGAGATTAGTGGAAAGACTAAAGTGGACAGACTATAGTGGAAAGACTATAGTGGAGAGACTGTAGTGGACAGAATAAAGTGGAGACTATAGTGGAAAGACTAAAGTGGACAGAGAATAGTGGAAAGACTAAAGTGGAAAGACTATAGTGGAAAGACTGTAGTGGACAGAATAAAGTGGAGACTATAGTGGAAAGACTAAAGTGGAAAGACTAAAGTGGACAGAGAATAGTGGAAAGACTAAAGTGGAAAGACTATAGCGGAGAGACTAAAGTGGACAAACTAAAGTGGAAAAACTAAAGTGGAAAGACTAAAGTGGACAGACTATAGTGGAAAGACTAAAGTGGAAAGACTAAAGTGGAGAGACTGTAGTGGACAGAATAAAGTGGAGACTATAGTGGAAAGACTAAAGTGGAAAGACTAAATTGGAAAGACTATAGTGGAAAGACTAAAGTGGACAGACTAAACTGGAAAGACTAAAGTGGAAAGACTAAAGTGGACAGACTATAGTGGAAATACTATAGTGGAAAGACTGTAGTGGACAGAATAAAGTGGAGACTATAGTGGAAAGACTAAAGTGGAAAGACTAAAGTGGACAGAGAATAGTGGAAAGACTAAAGTGGGAAGACTATAGTGGAAAGACTAAAGTGGACAGACTAAAGTGGAAAGACTAAAGTGGAAAGACTAAAGTGGACAGACTATAGTGGAAAGACTATAGTGGAGAGACTGTAGTGGACAGAATCAAGTGGAGAGTATAGTGGAAAGACTAAAGTGGACAGAGAATAGTGGAAAGACTAAAGTGGACAGACTATAGTGAAAAGACTATAGTGGAGAGACTGTAGTGGACAGAATAAAGTGGAGACTATAGAGGAAAGACTAAAGTGGAAAGACTAAAGTGGACAGAGAATAGTGGAAAGACGAAAGTGGAAAGACTATAGTGGAAAGACTAAAGTGGACAGACTAAAGTGGAAAGACTAAAGTGGAAAGACTAAAGTGGACAGACTATAGTGGAAAGACTATAGTTGAAAGACTGTAGTGGACAGAATAAAGTGGAGACTATAGTGGAAAGACTAAAGTGGAAAGACTAAAGTGGAAAGACTATAGTGGAGAGACTGTAGTGGACAGAATAAAGTGGAGACTATAGTGGAAAGACTAAAGTGGACAGACTAAAGTGGACAGACTCTAGTGGAAAGACTGAAGTGGAAAGACTAAGTGAACAGACTAAAGCGGAAAGACTAAAGTGGACAGACTATAGTGGAAAGACTAAAGTGGACAGACTAAAGTGGAAAGACTAAAGTGGAAAGACTAAAGTGGACAGACTATAGTGGAAAGACTATAGTGGAAAGACTGTAGTGGACAGAATAAAGTGGAGACTATAGTGGAAAGACTAAAGTGGACAGAGATTAGTGGAAAGACTAAAGTGGACAGTCTATAGTGGAAAGACTATAGTGGAGAGACTGTAGTGGACAGAATAAAGTGGAGACTATAGTGGAAAGACTAAAGTGGAAAGACTAAAGTGGACAGAGAATAGTGGAAAGACTAAAGTGGAAAGACTATAGTGGAAAGACTAAAGTGGAAAGACTAAAGTGGAGAGACTGTAGTGGACAGAATAAAGTGGAGACTAAAGTGGACAGACTAAAGTGGAAAGACTAAAGTGGAAAGACTAAAGTGGACAGACGATAGTGGAAAGACTATAGTGGAGAGACTGTAGTGGATAGAATAAAGTGGAGACTATAGTGGAAAGAATAAAGTGGAAAGACTAAAGTGGACAGAGAATAGTGGAAAGACTAAAGTGGAAAGACTATAGTGGAAAGACTAAAGTGGACAGACTAAAGTGGACAGACTCTAGTGGAAAGACTGAAGTGGAAAGACTAAGTGAACAGACTAAAGTGGAAAGACTAAAGTGGACAGACTATAGTGGAAAGACTAAAGTGGACAGACTAAAGTGGAAAGACTAAAGTGGAAAGACTAAAGTGTACAGACTATAGTGGAAAGACTATAGTGGAAAGACTGTAGTGGACAGAATAAAGTGGAGACTATAGTGGAAAGACTAAAGTGGACAGATATTAGTGGAAAGACTAAAGTGGACAGTCTATAGTGGAAAGACTATAGTGGAGAGACTGTAGTGGACAGAATAAAGTTGAGACTATAGTGGAAAGACTAAAGTGGAAAGACTAAAGTGGAGAGACTATAGTGGACAGAATAAAGTGGAGACTATAGTGGAAAGACTAAAGTGGAAAGACTAAAGTGGACAGAGAATAGTGGAAAGACTAAAGTGGAAAGACTATAGTGGAAAGACTAAAGTGGACAGACTAAAGTGGAAAGACTAAAGTGGACAGACTATAGTGGAAAGACTATAGTGGAAAGACTGTAGTGGACAGAATAAAGTTGAGACTATAGTGGAAAGACTAAAGTGGAAAGACTAAAGTGGAGAGACTGTAGTGGACAGAATAAAGTGGAGACTATAGTGGAAAGACTAAAGTGGAAAGACTAAATTGGACAGACTATAGTGGAAAGACTAAAGTGGACAGACTAAACTGGAAAGACTAAAGTGGAAAGACTAAAGTGGACAGACTATAGTGGAAAGACTATAGTGGAAAGACTGTAGTTGACAGAATAAAGTGGAGACTATAGTGGAAAGACTAAAGTGGAAAGACTAAAGTGGACAGAGAATAGTGGAAAGACTAAAGTGGGAAGACTATAGTGGAAAGACTAAAGTGGACAGACTAAAGTGGAAAGACTAAAGTGGAAAGACTAAAGTGGACAGACTATGGTGGAAAGACTATAGTGGAGAGACTGTAGTGGACAGAATCAAGTGGAGAGTATAGAGGAAAGACTAAAGTGGACAGAGAATAGTGGAAAGACTAAAGTGGACAGACTATAGTGGAAAGACTATAGTGGAGAGACTGTAGTGGACAGAATAAAGTGGAGACTATAGAGGAAAGACTAAAGTGGAAAGACTAAAGTGGACAGAGAATAGTGGAAAGACGAAAGTGGAAAGACTATAGTGGAAAGACTAAAGTGGACAGACTAAAGTGGAAAGACTAAAGTGGAAAGACTAAAGTGGACAGACTATAGTGGAAAGACTATAGTTGAAAGACTGTAGTGGACAGAATAAAGTGGAGACTATAGTGGAAAGACTAAAGTGGAAAGACTAAAGTGGAAAGACTATAGTGGAGAGACTGTAGTGGACAGAATAAAGTGGAGACTATAGTGGAAAGACTAAAGTGGAAAGACTAAAGTGGACAGAGAATAGTGGAAAGACTAAAGTGGAAAGACTATAGTGGAAAGACTAAAGTGGACAGACTAAAGTGGACAGACTCTAATGGAAAGACTGAAGTGGAAAGACTAAGTGGACAGACTAAAGTGGAAAGACTAAAGTGGACAGAGAATAGTGGAAAGACGAAAGTGGAAAGACTATAGTGGAAAGACTAAAGTGGACAGACTAAAGTGGAAAGACTAAAGTGGAAAGACTAAAGTGGACAGACGATAGTGGAAAGACTATAGTGGAGAGACTGTAGTGGACAGAATAAAGTGGAGACTATAGTGGAAAGAATAAAGTGGAAAGACTAAAGTGGACAGAGAATAGTGGAAAGACTAAAGTGGAAAGACTATAGTGGAAAGACTAAAGTGGACAGACTAAAGTGGACAGACTCTAGTGGAAAGACTGAAGTGGAAAGACTAAGTGAACAGACTAAAGCGGAAAGAATAAAGTGGACAGACTATAGTGGAAAGACTAAAGTGGACAGACTAAAGTGGAAAGACTAAAGTGGAAAGACTAAAGTGGACAGACTATAGTGGAAAGACTATAGTGGAAAGACTGTAGTGGACAGAATAAAGTGGAGACTATAGTGGAAAGACTAAAGTGGACAGAGATTAGTGGAAAGACTAAAGTGGACAGTCTATAGTGGAAAGACTATAGTGGAGAGACTGTAGTGGACAGAATAAAGTGGAGACTATAGTGGAAAGACTAAAGTGGAAAGACTAAAGTGGACAGAGAATAGTGGAAAGACTAAAGTGGAAAGACTATAGTGGAAAGACTAAAGTGGACAGACTAAAGTGGAAAGACTAAAGTGGACAGACTATAGTGGAAAGACTATAGTGGAAAGACTGTAGTGGACAGAATAAAGTTGAGACTATAGTGGAAAGACTAAACTGGAAAGACTAAAGTGGAGAGACTGTAGTGGACAGAATAAAGTGGAGACTATAGTGGAAAGACTAAAGTGGAAAGACTAAATTGGACAGACTATAGTGGAAAGACTAAAGTGGACAGACTAAAGTGGAAAGACTAAAGTGGAAAGACTAAAGTGGACAGACTATAGTGGAAAGAGTATAGTGGAAAGACTGTAGTGGACAGAATAAAGTGGAGACTATAGTGGAAAGACTAAAGTGGAAAGACTAAAGTGGACAGAGAATAGTGGAAAGACTAAAGTGGAAAGACTATAGTGGAAAGACTAAAGTGGACAGACTAAAGTGGAAAGACTAAAGTGGAAAGACTAAAGTGGACAGACTATAGTGGAAAGACTATAGTGGAGAGACTGTAGTGGACAGAATCAAGTGGAGAGTATAGTGGAAAGACTAAAGTGGACAGAGAATAGTGGAAAGACTAAAGTGGACAGACTATAGTGGAAAGACTATAGTGGAGAGACTGTAGTGGACAGAATAAAGTGGAGACTATAGAGGAAAGACTAAAGTGGAAAGACTAAAGTGGACAGACTCTAGTGGAAAGACTGAAGTGGAAAGAAAAAGTGGACAGACTAAAGCGGAAAGACTAAAGTGGAAAGACTAAAGTGGACAGACTATAGTGGAAAGACTAAAGTGGACAGACTAAAGTGGAAAGACTAAAGTGGAAAGACTAAAGTGGACAGACTATAGTGGAAAGACTATAGTGGAAAGACTGTAGTGGACAGAATAAAGTGGAGACTATAGTGGAAAGACAAAAGTGGAAAGACTAAAGTGGACAGAGATTAGTGGAAAGACTGTAGTGGACATTATAAAGTGGAGAGTATAGTGGAAAGAGTAAAGTGGACAGAGAATAGTGGAAAGACTAAAGTGGACAGACTATAGTGGAAAGACTATAGTGGAGAGACTGTAGTGGACCGAATAAAGTGGAGACTATAGTGGAAAGAATAAAGTGGAAAGACTAAAGTGGAAAGAGAATAGTGGAAAGACTAAAGTGGAAAGACTATAGTTGAAAGACTAAAGTGGACAGACTAAAGTGGACAGACTCTAATGGAAAGACTAAGTGAACAGACTAAAGCGGAAAGACTAAAGTGGAAAGACTAAAGTGGACAGACTATAGTGGAAAGACTAAAGTGGACAGACTAAAGTGGAAAGACTAAAGTGGAAAGACTAAAGTGGACAGACTATAGTGGAAAGACTATAGTGGAAAGACTGTAGTGGACAGAATAAAGTGGAGACTATAGTGGAAAGACTAAAGTGGACAGAGATTAGTGGAAAGACTAAAGTGGACAGTCTAAAGTGGAACGACTATAGTGGAGAGACTGTAGTGGACAGAATAAAGTGGAGACTATAGTGGAAAGACTAAAGTGGAAAGACTAAAGTGGACAGAGAATAGTGGAAAGACCAAAGTGGGAAGACTATAGTGGAAAGACTAAAGTGGACAGACTAAAGTGGAAAGACTAAAGTGGAAAGACTAAAGTGGACAGAATATAGTGGAAAGACTATAGTGGAAAGACTGTAGTGGACAGAATCAATTGGAGAGTATAGTGGAAAGACTAAAGTGGACAGAGAATAGACTAAAGTGGAAAGACTATAGTGGAAAGACTAAAGTGGACAGACTAAAGTGGAAAGACTAAAGTGGACAGACTATAGTGGAAAGACTATAGTGGAAAGACTGTAGTGGACAGAATAAAGTGGAGACTATAGTGGAAAGACTAAAGTGGAGAGACTGTAGTGGACAGAATAAAGTGGAGACTATAGTGGAAAGACTAAAGTGGAAAGACTAAATTGGACAGACTATAGTGGAAAGACTAAAGTGGACAGACTAAAGTGGACAGAGATTAGTGGAAAGACTAAAGTGGACAGACTATAGTGGAAAGACTATAGTGGAGAGACTGTAGTGGACAGAATAAAGTGGAGACTATAGTGGAAAGACTAAAGTGGACAGAGAATAGTGGAAAGACTAAAGTGGAAAGACTATAGTGGAAAGACTGTAGTGGACAGAATAAAGTGGAGACTATAGTGGAAAGACTAAAGTGGAAAGACTAAAGTGGACAGAGAATAGTGGAAAGACTAAAGTGGAAAGACTATAGCGGAGAGACTAAAGTGGACAAACTAAAGTGGAAAAACTAAAGTGGAAAGACTAAAGTGGACAGACTATAGTGGAAAGACTAAAGTGGAAAGACTAAAGTGGAGAGACTGTAGTGGACAGAATAAAGTGGAGACTATAGTGGAAAGACTAAAGTGGAAAGACTAAATTGGACAGACTATAGTGGACAGACGATAGTGGAAAGACTATAGTGGAGAGACTGTAGTGGACAGAATAAAGTGGAGACTATAGTGGACAGACAAAAGTGGAAAGACTAAAGTGGAGAGACTGTAGTGGACAGAATAAAGTGGAGACTATAGTGGAAAGACTAAAGTGGAAAGACTAAATTGGAAAGACTATAGTGGAAAGACTAAAGTGGACAGACTAAACTGGAAAGACTAAAGTGGAAAGACTAAAGTGGACAGACTATAGTGGAAATACTATAGTGGAAAGACTGTAGTGGACAGAATAAAGTGGAGACTATAGTGGAAAGACTAAAGTGGAAAGACTAAAGTGGACAGAGAATAGTGGAAAGACTAAAGTGGGAAGACTATAGTGGAAAGACTAAAGTGGACAGACTAAAGTGGAAAGACTAAAGTGGAAAGACTAAAGTGGACAGACTATAGTGGAAAGACTATAGTGGAGAGACTGTAGTGGACAGAATCAAGTGGAGAGTATAGTGGAAAGACTAAAGTGGACAGAGAATAGTGGAAAGACTAAAGTGGACAGACTATAGTGAAAAGACTATAGTGGAGAGACTGTAGTGGACAGAATAAAGTGGAGACTATAGAGGAAAGACTAAAGTGGAAAGACTAAAGTGGACAGAGAATAGTGGAAAGACGAAAGTGGAAAGACTATAGTGGAAAGACTAAAGTGGACAGACTAAAGTGGAAAGACTAAAGTGGAAAGACTAAAGTGGACAGACTATAGTGGAAAGACTATAGTTGAAAGACTGTAGTGGACAGAATAAAGTGGAGACTATAGTGGAAAGACTAAAGTGGAAAGACTAAAGTGGAAAGACTATAGTGGAGAGACTGTAGTGGACAGAATAAAGTGGAGACTATAGTGGAAAGACTAAAGTGGACAGACTAAAGTGGACAGACTCTAGTGGAAAGACTGAAGTGGAAAGACTAAGTGAACAGACTAAAGCGGAAAGACTAAAGTGGACAGACTATAGTGGAAAGACTAAAGTGGACAGACTAAAGTGGAAAGACTAAAGTGGAAAGACTAAAGTGGACAGACTATAGTGGAAAGACTATAGTGGAAAGACTGTAGTGGACAGAATAAAGTGGAGACTATAGTGGAAAGACTAAAGTGGACAGAGATTAGTGGAAAGACTAAAGTGGACAGTCTATAGTGGAAAGACTATAGTGGAGAGACTGTAGTGGACAGAATAAAGTGGAGACTATAGTGGAAAGACTAAAGTGGAAAGACTAAAGTGGACAGAGAATAGTGGAAAGACTAAAGTGGAAAGACTATAGTGGAAAGACTAAAGTGGAAAGACTAAAGTGGAGAGACTGTAGTGGACAGAATAAAGTGGAGACTAAAGTGGACAGACTAAAGTGGAAAGACTAAAGTGGAAAGACTAAAGTGGACAGACGATAGTGGAAAGACTATAGTGGAGAGACTGTAGTGGATAGAATAAAGTGGAGACTATAGTGGAAAGAATAAAGTGGAAAGACTAAAGTGGACAGAGAATAGTGGAAAGACTAAAGTGGAAAGACTATAGTGGAAAGACTAAAGTGGACAGACTAAAGTGGACAGACTCTAGTGGAAAGACTGAAGTGGAAAGACTAAGTGAACAGACTAAAGTGGAAAGACTAAAGTGGACAGACTATAGTGGAAAGACTAAAGTGGACAGACTAAAGTGGAAAGACTAAAGTGGAAAGACTAAAGTGGACAGACTATAGTGGAAAGACTATAGTGGAAAGACTGTAGTGGACAGAATAAAGTGGAGACTATAGTGGAAAGACTAAAGTGGACAGATATTAGTGGAAAGACTAAAGTGGACAGTCTATAGTGGAAAGACTATAGTGGAGAGACTGTAGTGGACAGAATAAAGTTGAGACTATAGTGGAAAGACTAAAGTGGAAAGACTAAAGTGGAGAGACTATAGTGGACAGAATAAAGTGGAGACTATAGTGGAAAGACTAAAGTGGAAAGACTAAAGTGGACAGAGAATAGTGGAAAGACTAAAGTGGAAAGACTATAGTGGAAAGACTAAAGTGGACAGACTAAAGTGGAAAGACTAAAGTGGACAGACTATAGTGGAAAGACTATAGTGGAAAGACTGTAGTGGACAGAATAAAGTTGAGACTATAGTGGAAAGACTAAAGTGGAAAGACTAAAGTGGAGAGACTGTAGTGGACAGAATAAAGTGGAGACTATAGTGGAAAGACTAAAGTGGAAAGACTAAATTGGACAGACTATAGTGGAAAGACTAAAGTGGACAGACTAAACTGGAAAGACTAAAGTGGAAAGACTAAAGTGGACAGACTATAGTGGAAAGACTATAGTGGAAAGACTGTAGTGGACAGAATAAAGTGGAGACTATAGTGGAAAGACTAAAGTGGAAAGACTAAAGTGGACAGAGAATAGTGGAAAGACTAAAGTGGGAAGACTATAGTGGAAAGACTAAAGTGGACAGACTAAAGTGGAAAGACTAAAGTGGAAAGACTAAAGTGGACAGACTATAGTGGAAAGACTATAGTGGAGAGACTGTAGTGGACAGAATCAAGTGGAGAGTATAGAGGAAAGACTAAAGTGGACAGAGAATAGTGGAAAGACTAAAGTGGACAGACTATAGTGGAAAGACTATAGTGGAGAGACTGTAGTGGACAGAATAAAGTGGAGACTATAGAGGAAAGACTAAAGTGGAAAGACTAAAGTGGACAGAGAATAGTGGAAAGACGAAAGTGGAAAGACTATAGTGGAAAGACTAAAGTGGACAGACTAAAGTGGAAAGACTAAAGTGGAAAGACTAAAGTGGACAGACTATAGTGGAAAGACTATAGTTGAAAGACTGTAGTGGACAGAATAAAGTGGAGACTATAGTGGAAAGACTAAAGTGGAAAGACTAAAGTGGAAAGACTATAGTGGAGAGACTGTAGTGGACAGAATAAAGTGGAGACTATAGTGGAAAGACTAAAGTGGAAAGACTAAAGTGGACAGAGAATAGTGGAAAGACTAAAGTGGAAAGACTATAGTGGAAAGACTAAAGTGGACAGACTAAAGTGGACAGACTCTAATGGAAAGACTGAAGTGGAAAGACTAAGTGGACAGACTAAAGCGGAAAGACTAAAGTGGAAAGACTAAAGTGGACAGACTATAGTGGAAAGACTAAAGTGGACAGACTAAAGTGGAAAAACTAAAGTGGAAAGACTAAAGTGGACAGACTATAGTGGAAAGACTATAGTGGAAAGACTGTAGTGGACAGAATAAAGTGGAGACTATAGTGGAAAGACTAAAGTGGAAAGACTAAAGTGGAGAGACTGTAGTGGACAGAATAAAGTGGAGACTAAAGTGGAAAGACTAAAGTGGAAAGACTAAATTGGACAGACTATAGTGGAAAGACTAAAGTGGACAGACTAAAGTGGAAAGACTAAAGTGGAAAGACTAAAGTGGACAGACTATAGTGGAAAGACTATAGTGGAAAGACTATAGTGGAGAGACTGTAGTGGACAGAATAAAGTGGAGACTATAGTGGAAAGACTAAAGTGGAAAGACTAAAGTGGACAGAGAATAGTGGAACGACTAAAGTGGAAAGACTATAGTGGAAAGACTAAAGTGGACAGACTAAAGTGGAAAGACTAAAGTGGAAAGACTAAAGTGGACAGACTATAGTGGAAAGACTATAGTGGAGAGACTGTAGTGGACAGAATAAAGTGGAGACTATAGTGGAAAGAATAAAGTGGAAAGACTAAAGTGGACAGAGAATAGTGGAAAGCCTAAAGTGGAAAGACTATAGTGGAAAGACTAAAGTGGACAGACTAAAGTGGACAGACTCTAGTGGAAAGACTGAAGTGGAAAGACTAAGTGAACAGACTCCACAGAGAAAGACTAAAGTGGAAAGACTAAAGTGGACAGACTACAGTGGAAAGACTAAAGTGGACAGACTAAAGTGGAAAGACTAAAGTGGAAAGACTAAAGTGGACCGACTATAGTGGAAAGACTATAGTGGAAAGACTGTAGTGGACAGAATAAAGTGGAGACTATAGTGGAAAGACTAAAGTGGACAGAGAATAGTGGAAAGACTAAAGTGGGCAGACTATAGTGGAAGACTAAAGTGGACAGACTAAAGTGGAAAGACTAAATCGGAAAGACTAAAGTGGAGAGACTGTAGTGGACAGAATAAAGTGGAGACTATAGTGGAAAGACTAAAGTGGACAGAGAATAGTGGTAAGACTAATGTGGAAAGACAATAGTGGAAAGACTAAAGTGGACAGACTATAGTGAAAAGACTATAGTGGAAAGACTAAAGTGGAAAGACTAAAGTGGAAAGACTAAAGTGGACAGACTATAGTGGAAAGACTAAAGTGGACAGACTATAGTGGAAAGACTAAAGTGGACAGACTAAAGTGGAAAGACTAAAGTGGAAAGACTAAAGTGGAAAGACTAAAGTGGACAGACTACAGTGTAAAGACTATAGTGGAAAGACTGTAGTGGACAGAATAAAGTGGAGACTATAGTGGAAAGACTAAAGTGGAAAGACTAAAGTGGACAGAGATTAGTGGAAAGACTGTAGTGGACATTATAAAGTGGAGAGTATAGTGGAAAGGATAAAGTGGACAGAGAATAGTGGAAAGACTAAAGTGGACAGACTATAGTGGAAAGACTATAGTGGAGAGACTTTAGTGGACAGAATAAAGTGGAGACTATAGTGGAAAGACTAAAGTGGAAAGACTAAATTGGACAGACTATAGTGGACAGACTAAAGTGGACAGACTAAAGTGGAAAGACTATAGTGGAGAGACTAAAGTGGAAAGACTAAAGTGGACAGACTATAGTGGAAAGACTATAGTGGAAAGACTGTAGTGGACAGAATAAAGTGGAGACTATAGTGGAAAGACTAAAGTGGACAGAGATTAGTGGAAAGACTAAAGTGGACAGTCTATAGTGGAAAGACTACTGTGGAGAGACTGTAGTGGACAGAATAAAGTGGAGACTGTAGTGGAAAGACTAAAGTGGACAGAGAATAGTGGAAAGACTAAAGTGGAAAGACTATAGTGGAAAGACTAAAGTGGACAGACTAAAGTGGAAAGACTAAAGTGGACAGACTATAGTGGAAAGACTATAGTGGAAAGACTGTAGTGGACAGAATAAAGTGGAGACTATAGTGGAAAGACTAAAGTAGAAAGACTAAAGTGGAGAGACTAAATTGGACAGACTATCGTGGAAAGACTAAAGTGGAAAGACTAAAGTGGAAAGACTATAGTGGAGAGACTGTAGTGGACAGAATAAAGTGGAGACTATAGTGGAAAGAATAAAGTGGAAAGACTAAAGTGGACAGAGAATAGTGGAAAGACTAAAGTGGAAAGACTATAGTGGAAAGACTATAGTGGAGAGACTGTAGTGGACAGAATAAAGTGGAGACTATAGTGGAAAGACTAAAGTGGACAGAGATTAGTGGAAAGACTAAAGTGGACAGACTATAAGTGGACTAAAGACTATAGTGGAAAAACTATAGTGGAAAGACTGTAGTGGACAGAATCAAGTGGAGAGTGTAGTGGAAAGACTAAAGTGGACAGAGAATAGTGGAAAGACTAAAGTGGACAGACTATAGTGGAAAGACTATAGTGGAGAGACTGTAGTGGACAGAATAAAGTGGAGACTATAGTGGAAAGACTAAAGTGGAAAGACTAAATTGGACAGAGAATAGTGGAAAGACTAAAGTGGGAAGACTATAGTGGAAAGACTAAAGTGGACAGACTAAAGTGGAAAGACTAAAGTGGAAAGACTAAAGTGGACAGACTATAGTGGAAAGACTATAGTGGAAAGACTGTAGTGGACAGAACAAAGTGGAGACTATAGTGGAAAGACTAAAGTGGAAAGACTAAAGTGGAAAGACTAAAGTGGACAGACTAAAGTGGAAAGACTAAAGTGGAAAGACTAAATTGGACAGACGATAGTGGAAATGACTAAAGTGGAAAGACTAAAGTCGACAGACTAAAGTGGAAAGACTAAAGTGGACAGACTCTAGTGGAAAGACTGAAGTGGAAAGACTAAGTGGACAGACTATAGTGGAAAGACTAAAGTGGAAAGACTAAAGTGGACAGACTATAGCGGAAAGACTAAAGTGGACAGACTAAAGTGGAAAGACTAAAGTGGAAAGACTAAAGTGGACAGACTATAGTGTAAAGACTATAGTGGAAAGACTGTAGTGGACAGAATAAAGTGGAGAGTATAGTGGAAAGAATAAAGTGGAAAGACTAAAGTGGACAGAGATTAGTGGAAAGACTGTAGTGGACATTATAAAGTGGAGAGTATAGTGGAAAGAATAAAGTGGACAGAGAATAGTGGAAAGACTAAAGTGGACAGACTATAGTGGAAAGACTATAGTGGAGAGACTGTAGTGGACAGAATAAAGTGTAGACTATAGTGGAAAGTCTAAAGTGGATAGAGAATAGTGGAAAGAATAAAGTGGACAGACTATAGTGGAAAGACTACAGTGGAAAGACTGTAGTGGACAGAATACAGTGGAGACTATAGTGGAAAGACAAAAGTGGACAGACGATAGTGGAAAGCCTAAAGTGGACAGACTAAAATGGAAAGACTAAAGTGGAAAGACTAAAGTGGACAGACTATAGTGGAAAGACTGTAGTGGACAGAATAAAGTGGAGAGTATAGTGGAAAGCTAAGTAGAAATACTAAAGTGGACAGAGAATAGTGGAAAGACTAAAGTGGAAAGGCTAAAGTGGACAGACTATAGTGGAAAGACTATAGTTGAAAGACTATAGTTGACAGAATAAAGTGGAGACTATAGTGGAAAGACTAAAGTGGACAGAGAATAGTGGAAAGACTAAAGTGGACAGACTATAGTGGAAAGACTGTAGTGGACAGAATAAAGTGGAGACTATAGTGGAAAGACTAAAGTGGAAAGACTAAAGTGGACAGACTATAGTGGAAAGACTGTAGTGGACAGAATAAAGTGTAGACTATAGTGGAAAGTCTAAAGTGGATAGAGAATAGTGGAAAGAATAAAGTGGACAGACTATAGTGGAAAGACTACAGTGGAAAGACTGTAGTGGACAGAATACAGTGGAGACTATAGTGGAAAGACAAAAGTGGACAGACTATAGTGGAAAGCCTAAAGTGGACAGACTAAAATGGAAAGACGAAAGTGGAAAGACTAAAGTTGACAGACTATAGTGGAAAGACTGTAGTGGACAGAATAAAGTGGAGAGTATAGTGGAAAGAATAAAGTGGACAGAGGATAGTGGAAAGACTAAAGTGGACAGACTATAGTGGAAAGACTATAGTGGAGAGACTGTAGTGGACAGAATAAAGTGGAGACTATAGTGGAAAGCCTAAAGTGGACAGAGAATAGTGGAAAGCCTAAAGTGGACAGACTATAGTGGAAAGACTAGAGTGGAGAGACTTTAGTGGACAGAATAAAGTGGAGACTATAGTGGAAAGACTAAAGTGGACAGAGAATAGTGGAAAGACTAAAGTGGACAGACTATAGTGGAAAGACTAAAGTGGACAGACTAAAATGGAAAGACTAAAGTGGAAAGACTAAAGTGGACAGACTATAGTTGAAACACTGTAGTGGACAGAATAAAGTGGAGAGTATAGTGGAAAGAATAAAGTGGACAGAGAATAGTGGAAAGACTAAAGTGGACAGACTATAGTGGAAAGACTAAAGTGGACAGAGAATAGTGGAAAGACTAAAGTGGAAAGACTGTAGTGGAGAGAATAAAGTGGAGACTATAGTGGAAAGACTAGAGTGGACAGAATAAAGTGGAGAGTATAGTGGAAAGAATAAAGTGGACAGACTAAAGTGGAAAGACTAAAGTGGAAAGACTAAATTGGACAGAAGATAGTGGAAATGACTAAAGTGGAAAGACTAAAGTCGACAGACTAAAGTGGAAAGACTAAAGTGGACAGACTCTAGTGGAAAGACTGAAGTGGAAAGACTAAGTGGACAGACTATAGTGGAAAGACTAAAGTGGAAAGACTAAAGTGGACAGACTATAGCGGAAAGACTAAAGTGGACAGACTAAAGTGGAAAGACTAAAGTGGACAGACTATAGTGGAAAGACTGTAGTGGACAGAATAAAGTGTAGACTATAGTGGAAAGTCTAAAGTGGATAGAGAATAGTGGAAAGAATAAAGTGGACAGACTATAGTGGAAAGACTACAGTGGAAAGACTGTAGTGGACAGAATACAGTGGAGACTATAGTGGAAAGACAAAAGTGGACAGACTATAGTGGAAAGACTGAAGTGGAAAGACTAAGTGGACAGACTAAAGTGGAAAGACTATAGTGGAAAGACTAAAGTGGACAGACTATAGTGGAAAGACTAAAGTGGAAAGAATGTAGTGGACAGAATAAAGTGGAGACTATAGTGGAAAGACTAAAGTGGACAGAGAATAGTGGAAAGACTAAAGTGGACAGACTATAGTGGAAAGACTGTAGTGGACGGAATAATGTGGAGACTATAGTGGAAAGACTAAAGTGGAAAGACTAAAGTGGACAGAGAATAGTGGAAAGACTAAAGTGGAAAGACTGTAGTGGACAGAATAAAGTTGAGACTATAGTGGATAGAGTGAAGTGGAAAGACCAAAGTGGACAGACTATAGTGGAAAGACTATAGTGGAAAGACTGTAGAGGACAGAATAAAATGGAGACTATAGTGGAAAGCCTAAAGTTGACAGAGAATAGTGGAAAGACTAAAGTTGACAGACTACAGTGGAAAGACTATAGTGGAAAGACTATAGTGGAAAGACTGTAGTGGACAGAATAAAGTGGAGACTATAGTGGAAAGACTAAAGTGGACAGAGAATAGTGGAAAGACTAAAGTGGACAGACTATAGTGGAAAGACTGTAGTGGACGGAATAAAGTGGAGACTATAGTGGAAAGACTAAAGTGGAAAGACTAAAGTGGACAGAGAATAGTGGAAAGACTAAAGTGGAAAGACTATAGTGGAAAGACTAAAGTGGAAAGACTAAAGTGGAAAGACTAAAGTGGACAAACTGTAGTGGAAAGACTAAAGTGGACAGACTATAGTGGAAAGACTAAAGTTTACAGACTAAAGTGGAAAGACTAAATTGGACAGACGATAGTGGAAATGACTAAAGTGGAAAGACTAAAGTCGACAGACTAAAGTGGAAAGACTAAAGTGGACAGACTCTAGTGGAAAGACTGAAGTGGAAAGACTAAGTGGACAGACTATAGTGGAAAGACTAAAGTGGAAAGACTAAAGTGGACAGACTATAGCGGAAAGACTAAAGTGGACAGACTAAAGTGGAAAGACTAAAGTGGAAAGACTAAAGTGGACAGACTATAGTGTAAAGACTATAGTGGAAAGACTGTAGTGGACAGAATAAAGTGGAGAGTATAGTGGAAAGAATAAAGTGGAAAGACTAAAGTGGACAGAGATTAGTGGAAAGACTGTAGTGGACATTATAAAGTGGAGAGTATAGTGGAAAGAATAAAGTGGACAGAGAATAGTGGAAAGACTAAAGTGGACAGACTATAGTGGAAAGACTATAGTGGAGAGACTGTAGTGGACAGAATAAAGTGTAGACTATAGTGGAAAGTCTAAAGTGGATAGAGAATAGTGGAAAGAATAAAGTGGACAGACTATAGTGGAAAGACTACAGTGGAAAGACTGTAGTGGACAGAATACAGTGGAGACTATAGTGGAAAGACAAAAGTGGACAGACGATAGTGGAAAGCCTAAAGTGGACAGACTAAAATGGAAAGACTAAAGTGGAAAGACTAAAGTGGACAGACTATAGTGGAAAGACTGTAGTGGACAGAATAAAGTGGAGAGTATAGTGGAAAGCTAAGTAGAAATACTAAAGTGGACAGAGAATAGTGGAAAGACTAAAGTGGAAAGGCTAAAGTGGACAGACTATAGTGGAAAGACTATAGTGGAAAGACTATAGTTGACAGAATAAAGTGGAGACTATAGTGGAAAGACTAAAGTGGACAGAGAATAGTGGAAAGACTAAAGTGGACAGACTATAGTGGAAAGACTGTAGTGGACAGAATAAAGTGGAGACTATAGTGGAAAGACTAAAGTGGAAAGACTAAAGTGGACAGACTATAGTGGAAAGACTGTAGTGGACAGAATAAAGTGTAGACTATAGTGGAAAGTCTAAAGTGGATAGAGAATAGTGGAAAGAATAAAGTGGACAGACTATAGTGGAAAGACTACAGTGGAAAGACTGTAGTGGACAGAATACAGTGGAGACTATAGTGGAAAGACAAAAGTGGACAGACTATAGTGGAAAGCCTAAAGTGGACAGACTAAAATGGAAAGACGAAAGTGGAAAGACTAAAGTGGACAGACTATAGTGGAAAGACTGTAGTGGACAGAATAAAGTGGAGAGTATAGTGGAAAGAATAAAGTGGACAGAGGATAGTGGAAAGACTAAAGTGGACAGACTATAGTGGAAAGACTATAGTGGAGAGACTGTAGTGGACAGAATAAAGTGGAGACTATAGTGGAAAGCCTAAAGTGGACAGAGAATAGTGGAAAGCCTAAAGTGGACAGACTATAGTGGAAAGACTAGAGTGGAGAGACTTTAGTGGACAGAATAAAGTGGAGACTATAGTGGAAAGACTAAAGTGGACAGAGAATAGTGGAAAGACTAAAGTGGACAGACTATAGTGGAAAGACTAAAGTGGACAGACTAAAATGGAAAGACTAAAGTGGAAAGACTAAAGTGGACAGACTATAGTTGAAACACTGTAGTGGACAGAATAAAGTGGAGAGTATAGTGGAAAGAATAAAGTGGACAGAGAATAGTGGAAAGACTAAAGTGGACAGACTATAGTGGAAAGACTAAAGTGGACAGAGAATAGTGGAAAGACTAAAGTGGAAAGACTGTAGTGGAGAGAATAAAGTGGAGACTATAGTGGAAAGACTAGAGTGGACAGAATAAAGTGGAGAGTATAGTGGAAAGAATAAAGTGGACAGGGGATTTATGGAAAGACTAAATTGGACAAACTATAGTGGAAAGACTAAAGTGGATAGACTGTAGTGGACAGAATAAAATTCAGACTATAGTGGAAAGACTAAAGTGGACAGAGAATAGTGAAAAGACTAAAGTGGAAAGACTCTAGTGGACAGAATAAAGTGGAAAGACTAAAGTGGACAGACTATAGTGGAAAGACTATAGTGGAAAGACTGTAGTGGAAAGAATAAAGTGGAGACTATATTGGAAAGACTAAAGTGGACAGAGAATAGTGGAAAGACTAAAGTGGACAGACTATAGAGGAAAGCCTAAAGTGGACAGACTAAAATGGAAAGACTAAAGTGGAAAGACTAAACTGGACAGACTATAGTGGAAAGACTATAGTGGAAAGACTGTAGTTGACAGAATAAAGTGGAGACTATAGTGGAAAGACTAAAGTGGACAGAGAATAGTGGAAAGACTAAAGTGGACAGACTATAGTGGAAAGACTGTAGTGGACAGAATAAAGTGGAGACTATAGTGGAAAGACTAAAGTGGAAAGACTAAAGTGGACAGACTATAGTGGAAATACTGTAGTGGACAGAATAAAGTGTAGACTATAGTGGAAAGTCTAAAGTGGATAGAGAATAGTGGAAAGAATAAAGTGGACAGACTATAGTGGAAAGACTACAGTGGAAAGACTGTAGTGGACAGAATACAGTGGAGCCTATAGTGGAAAGACAAAAGTGGACAGACTATAGTGGAAAGACTGAAGTGGAAAGACTAAGTGGACAGACTAAAGTGGAAAGACTATAGTGGAAAGACTAAAGTGGACAGACTATAGTGGAAAGACTAAAGTGGAAAGAATGTAGTGGACAGAATAAAGTGGAGACTATAGTGGAAAGACTAAAGTGGACAGAGAATAGTGGAAAGACTAAAGTGGACAGACTATAGTGGAAAGACTGTAGTGGACGGAATAATGTGGAGACTATAGTGGAAAGACTAAAGTGGAAAGACTAAAGTGGACAGAGAATAGTGGAAAGACTAAAGTGGAAAGACTGTAGTGGACAGAATAAAGTTGAGACTATAGTGGATAGAGTGAAGTGGAAAGACCAAAGTGGACAGACTATAGTGGAAAGACTATAGTGGAAAGACTGTAGAGGACAGAATAAAATGGAGACTATAGTGGAAAGCCTAAAGTTGACAGAGAATAGTGGAAAGACTAAAGTTGACAGACTACAGTGGAAAGACTATAGTGGAAAGACTATAGTGGAAAGACTGTAGTGGACAGAATAAAGTGGAGACTATAGTGGAAAGACTAAAGTGGACAGAGAATAGTGGAAAGACTAAAGTGGACAGACTATAGTGGAAAGACTGTAGTGGACGGAATAAAGTGGAGACTATAGTGGAAAGACTAAAGTGGAAAGACTAAAGTGGACAGAGAATAGTGGAAAGACTAAAGTGGAAAGACTATAGTGGAAAGACTGTAGAGGACAGAATAAAATGGAGACTATAGTGGAAAGCCTAAAGTCGACAGAGAATAGTGGAAAGACTAAAGTTGACAGACTATAGTGGAAAGACTATAGTGGAAAGACTATAGTGGAAAGATTGTAGTGGACAGAATAAAGTGGAGACTATAGTGGAAAGACTAAAGTGGACAGAGAATAGTGGAAAGACTAAAGTGGACAGACTATAGTGGAAAGACTATAGTGGAAAAACTATAGTGGACAGAATAAAGTGGAGACTATAGTGGAAAGACTAAAGTGGACAGAGAATAGTGGAAAGACTAAAGTGGAAAGAATGTAGTGGACAGAATTAAGTGGAGACTATAGTGGAAAGACTAAAGTGGACATACTATAGTGGAAAGACTAAAGTGGACGGACTAAAGTGGAAAGACTAAAGTGGAAAGACTAAAGTGGACAGACTATAGTGGAAAGACCATAGTGGAAAGACTGTAGTGGGCAGAATATAGTGGAGACTATAGTGGAAAGACTAAAGTGGACAGAGAATAGTGGCAAGACTAAAGTGGACAGACTTAAGTGGAAAGACTAAAGTGGACAGACTATAGTGGAAAGACTGTAGTGGACAGAATAAATTGGAAAGACTATAGTGGAAAGACTGTAGTGGACAGAATAAAGTGGAGACTATAGTGGAAAGACTAAAGTGGACAGAGAATAGTGGAAAGACTAAACTGGACAGACTACAGTGGAAAGACTAAAGTGGACAGACTAAAGTGGACAGACTAAAGCGGAAAGACTAAAGTGGAAAGATTAAAGTGGACAGACTCTAGTGGAAAGACTAAAGTGGACAGACTAAAGTGGAAAGACTAAAGTGGAAAGACTAAAGTGGACAGACTTTAGTGGCAAGACTATAGTGGAAAGACTGTAGTGGGCAGAATAAAGTGGAGACTATAGTGGAAAGATTAAAGTGGACAGAGAATAGTGGAAAGACTGAAGTGGACAGACTATAGTGGAAAGACTAAAGTGGACGGATTAAAGTGGAAAGACTAAAGTGGAAAGACTAAAGTGGGCAGACTATAGTGGAAAGACTGTAGTGGAAAGAATAAAGTGGAAAGACTATAGTGGAAAGACTGTAGTGGACAGAATAAAATTCAGACTATAGTGGAAAGACTAAAGAGGAAAGACTAAAGTGGACAGAGAATAGTGGAAAGACTAAAGTGGAAAGACTCTAGTGGACAGAATAAAGTGGAAAGACTAAAGTGGACAGACTATAGTGGAAAGACTATAGTGGAAAGAATAAAGTGGAGACTATATTGGAAAGACTAAAGTGGACAGAGAATAGTGGAAAGACTAAAGTGGACAGACTATAGTGGAAAGCCTAAAGTGGACAGACTAAAATGGAAAGACTAAAGTGGAAAGACTAAACTGGACAAACTATAGTTGAAAGACTGTAGTGGACAGAATAAAGTTGAGAGTATAGTGGAAAGAATAAAGTGGACAGAGAATAGTGGAAAGACTAAAGTGGACAGACTATAGTGGAAAGACTATAGTGGAGAGACTGTAGTGGACAGAATAAAGTGGAGACTATAGTGGAAAGCTAAAGTGGAAATACTAAAGTGGACAGAGAATAGTGGAAAGACTAAAGTGGAAAGACTAAAGTGGACAGACTATAGTGGAAAGACTATAGTGGAAAGACTGTAGTGGACAGAATATAGTGGAGACTATAGTGGAAAGACTAAAGTGGACAGAGAATAGTGGAAAGACTAAAGTGGACAGACTATAGTGGAAAGACTGTAGTGGACAGAATAAAGAGGAGACTATAGTGGAAAGACTAAAGTGGAAAGACTAAAGTGGACAGACTATAGTGGAAAGACTGTAGTGGACAGAATAAAGTGTAGACTATAGTGGAAAGACTAAAGTGGATAGAGAATAGTGGAAAGAATAAAGTGGACAGACTATAGTGGAAAGACTGTAGTGGACAGAATAAAGTGGAGACTATAGTGGAAAGACCTTAGTGGAAAGCCTAAAGTGGACAGAGAATAGTGGAAAGACTAAAGTGGACAGACTATTGTGGAAAGACTAGAGTGGAGAGACTGTAGTGGACAGAATAAAGTGGAGACTATAGTGGAAAGACTAAAGTGGACAGAGAATAGTGGAAAGACTAAAGTGGACAGACTATAGTGGAAAGACTAAAGTGGACAGACTAATATGGAAAGACTAAAGTGGAAAGACTAAAGTGGAGAGAGTATAGTGGAAAGACTAAAGTGGACAGACTAAAATGGAAAGACTAAAGTGGAAAGACTAAAGTGGAGAGACTATAGTGGAAACACTGTAGTGGACAGAATAAAGTGGAGAGTATAGTGGAAAGAATAAAGTGGACAGAGAATAGTGGAAAGACTAAAGTGGACAGACTATAGTGGAAAGACTATAGTGGAGAGACTGTAGTGGACAGAATAAAGTGGAGACTATAGTGGAAAGCTAAAGTGGAAATACTAAAGTGGACAGAGAATAGTGGAAAGACTAAAGTGGACAGACTATAGTGGAAAGACTGTAGTGGACAGAATAAAGTGGAGACTATAGTGGAAAGACTAAAGTGGAAAGCCTAAAGTGGACAGAGAATAGTGGAAAGACTAAAGTGGACAGACTATAGTGGAAAGACTAGAGTGGAGAGACTGTAGTGGACAGAATAAAGTGGAGACTATAGTGGAAAGACTAAAGTGGACAGAGAATAGTGGAAAGACTAAAGTGGACAGACTATAGTGGAAAGACTAAAGTGGACAGACTAAAATGGAAAGACTAAAGTGGAAAGACTAAAGTGGAGAGACTATAGTGGAAACACTGTAGTGGACAGAATAAAGTGGAGAGTATAGTGGAAAGAATAAAGTGGACAGAGAATAGTGGAAAGACTAAAGTGGAAAGACTGTAGTGGACAGAATAAAGTGGAGACTCTAGTGGAAAGACTAGAGTGGGCAGACTATAGTGGAAAGACTATAGTGGAAAGACTGTAGTGGACAGAATAAAGTGGAGAGTATAGTGGAAAGAATAAAGTGGACAGGGAATAGTGGAAAGACTAAATTGGACAAACTATAGTGGAAAGACTATAGTGGATAGACTGTAGTGGACAGAATAAAATTCAGACTATAGTGGAAAGACTAAAGAGGAAAGACTAAAGTGGACAGAGAATAGTGGAAAGACTAAAGTGGAAAGACTCTAGTGGACAGAATAAAGTGGAAAGACTAAAGTGGACAGACTATAGTGGAAAGACTATAGTGGAAAGACTGTAGTGGAAAGAATAAAGTGGGGACTATATTGGAAAGACTAAAGTGGACAGAGAATAGTGGAAAGACTAAAGTGGACAGACTATAGTGGAAAGCCTAAAGTGGACAGACTAAAATGGAAAGACTAAAGTGTAAAGACTAAACTGGACAAACTATAGTTGAAAGACTGTAGTGGACAGAATAAAGTGGAGAGTATAGTGGAAAGAATAAAGTGGACAGAGAATAGTGGAAAGACTAAAGTGGACAGACTATAGTGGAAAGACTATAGTGGAGAGACTGTAGTGGATAGAATAAAGTGGAGACTATAGTGGAAAGCTAAAGTGGAAATACTAAAGTGGACAGAGAATAGTGGAAAGACTAAAGTGGAAAGACTAAAGTGGACAGACTATAGTGGAAAGACTATAGTGGAAAGACTGTAGAGGACAGAATATAGTGGAGACTATAGTGGAAAGACTAAAGTGGACAGAGAATAGTGGAAAGACTAAAGTGGACAGACTATAGTGGAAAGACTGTAGTGGACAGAATAAAGTGGAGACTATAGTGGAAAGACTAAAGTGGAAAGACTAAAGTGGACAGACTATAGTGGAAAGACTGTAGTGGACAGAATAAAGGTAGACTATAGTGGAAAGACTAAAGTGGATAGAGAATAGTGGAAAGAATAAAGTGGACAGACTATAGTGGAAAGACTACAGTGGAAAGACTGTAGTGGACAGAATAAAGTGGAGACTATAGTGGAAAGACAAAAGTGGACAGACTATAGTGGAAAGACTGAAGTGGAAAGACTAAGTGGACAGACTAAAGTGGAAAGACTATAGTGGAAAGACTAAAGTGGACAGACTATAGTGGAAAGACTAAAGTGGAAAGAATGTAGTGGACAGAATAAAGTGGAGACTATAGTAGAAAGATTAAAGTGGTTAGAGAATATTGGAAAGACTAAAGTGGACAGACTATATTGGAAAGACTATAGTGGAAAGACTGTACTGGACGGAATAAAGTGGAGACTATAGTGGAAAGACTAAAGTGGAAAGACTAAAGTGGACAGAGAATAGTGGAAAGACTAAAGTGGAAAGACTGTAGTGGAAAGAATAAAGTGGAGACTATAGTGGATAGACTAAAGTGGAAAGACTAAAGTGGACAGACTATAGTGGAAAGACTATAGTGGAAAGACTGTAGAGGACAGAATAAAATGGAGACTATAGTGGAAAGCCTAAAGTGGACAGAGAATAGTGGAAAGACTAAAGTTGACAGACTATAGTGGAAAGACTATAGTGGAAAGACTATAGTGGAAAGACTGTAGAGGACAGAATAAAATGGAGACTATAGTGGAAAGCCTAAAGTCGACAGAGAATAGTGGAAAGACTAAAGTTGACAGACTATAGTGGAAAGACTATAGTGGAAAGACTATAGTGGAAAGACTGTAGTGGACAGAATAAAGTGGAGACTATAGTGGAAAGACTAAAGTGGACAGAGAATAGTGGAAAGACTAAAGTGGACAGACTATAGTGGAAAGACTATAGTGGAAAAACTATAGTGGACAGAATAAAGTGGAGACTATAGTGGAAAGACTAAAGTGGACAGAGAATAGTGGAAAGACTAAAGTGGAAAGAATGTAGTGGACAGAATTAAGTGGAGACTATAGTGGAAAGACTAAAGTGGACATACTATAGTGGAAAGACTAAAGTGGACGGACTAAAGTGGAAAGACTAAAGTGGAAAGACTAAAGTGGACAGACTATAGTGGAAAGACCATAGTGGAAAGACTGTAGTGGGCAGAATATAGTGGAGACTATAGTGGAAAGACTAAAGTGGACAGAGAATAGTGGCAAGACTAAAGTGGACAGACTTAAGTGGAAAGACTAAAGTGGACAGACTATAGTGGAAAGACTGTAGTGGACAGAATAAATTGGAAAGACTATAGTGGAAAGACTGTAGTGGACAGAATAAAGTGGAGACTATAGTGGAAAGACTAAAGTGGACAGAGAATAGTGGAAAGACTAAACTGGACAGACTACAGTGGAAAGACTAAAGTGGACAGACTAAAGTGGACAGACTAAAGCGGAAAGACTAAAGTGGAAAGATTAAAGTGGACAGACTCTAGTGGAAAGACTAAAGTGGACAGACTAAAGTGGAAAGACTAAAGTGGAAAGACTAAAGTGGACAGACTTTAGTGGCAAGACTATAGTGGAAAGACTGTAGTGGGCAGAATAAAGTGGAGACTATAGTGGAAAGATTAAAGTGGACAGAGAATAGTGGAAAGACTAAAGTGGACAGACTATAGTGGAAAGACTAAAGTGGACGGATTAAAGTGGAAAGACTAAAGTGGAAAGACTAAAGTGGGCAGACTATAGTGGAAAGACTGTAGTGGAAAGAATAAAGTGGAAAGACTATAGTGGAAAGACTGTAGTGGACAGAATAAAATTCAGACTATAGTGGAAAGACTAAAGAGGAAAGACTAAAGTGGACAGAGAATAGTGGAAAGACTAAAGTGGAAAGACTCTAGTGGACAGAATAAAGTGGAAAGACTAAAGTGGACAGACTATAGTGGAAAGACTATAGTGGAAAGACTGTAGTGGAAAGAATAAAGTGGAGACTATATTGGAAAGACTAAAGTGGACAGAGAATAGTGGAAAGACTAAAGTGGACAGACTATAGTGGAAAGCCTAAAGTGGACAGACTAAAATGGAAAGACTAAAGTGGAAAGACTAAACTGGACAAACTATAGTTGAAAGACTGTAGTGGACAGAATAAAGTTGAGAGTATAGTGGAAAGAATAAAGTGGACAGAGAATAGTGGAAAGACTAAAGTGGACAGACTATAGTGGAAAGACTATAGTGGAGAGACTGTAGTGGACAGAATAAAGTGGAGACTATAGTGGAAAGCTAAAGTGGAAATACTAAAGTGGACAGAGAATAGTGGAAAGACTAAAGTGGAAAGACTAAAGTGGACAGACTATAGTGGAAAGACTATAGTGGAAAGACTGTAGTGGACAGAATATAGTGGAGACTATAGTGGAAAGACTAAAGTGGACAGAGAATAGTGGAAAGACTAAAGTGGACAGACTATAGTGGAAAGACTGTAGTGGACAGAATAAAGAGGAGACTATAGTGGAAAGACTAAAGTGGAAAGACTAAAGTGGACAGACTATAGTGGAAAGACTGTAGTGGACAGAATAAAGTGTAGACTATAGTGGAAAGACTAAAGTGGATAGAGAATAGTGGAAAGAATAAAGTGGACAGACTATAGTGGAAAGACTGTAGTGGACAGAATAAAGTGGAGACTATAGTGGAAAGACCTTAGTGGAAAGCCTAAAGTGGACAGAGAATAGTGGAAAGACTAAAGTGGACAGACTATTGTGGAAAGACTAGAGTGGAGAGACTGTAGTGGACAGAATAAAGTGGAGACTATAGTGGAAAGACTAAAGTGGACAGAGAATAGTGGAAAGACTAAAGTGGACAGACTATAGTGGAAAGACTAAAGTGGACAGACTAATATGGAAAGACTAAAGTGGAAAGACTAAAGTGGAGAGAGTATAGTGGAAAGACTAAAGTGGACAGACTAAAATGGAAAGACTAAAGTGGAAAGACTAAAGTGGAGAGACTATAGTGGAAACACTGTAGTGGACAGAATAAAGTGGAGAGTATAGTGGAAAGAATAAAGTGGACAGAGAATAGTGGAAAGACTAAAGTGGACAGACTATAGTGGAAAGACTATAGTGGAGAGACTGTAGTGGACAGAATAAAGTGGAGACTATAGTGGAAAGCTAAAGTGGAAATACTAAAGTGGACAGAGAATAGTGGAAAGACTAAAGTGGACAGACTATAGTGGAAAGACTGTAGTGGACAGAATAAAGTGGAGACTATAGTGGAAAGACTAAAGTGGAAAGCCTAAAGTGGACAGAGAATAGTGGAAAGACTAAAGTGGACAGACTATAGTGGAAAGACTAGAGTGGAGAGACTGTAGTGGACAGAATAAAGTGGAGACTATAGTGGAAAGACTAAAGTGGACAGAGAATAGTGGAAAGACTAAAGTGGACAGACTATAGTGGAAAGACTAAAGTGGACAGACTAAAATGGAAAGACTAAAGTGGAAAGACTAAAGTGGAGAGACTATAGTGGAAACACTGTAGTGGACAGAATAAAGTGGAGAGTATAGTGGAAAGAATAAAGTGGACAGAGAATAGTGGAAAGACTAAAGTGGAAAGACTGTAGTGGACAGAATAAAGTGGAGACTATAGTGGAAAGACTAGAGTGGGCAGACTATAGTGGAAAGACTATAGTGGAAAGACTGTAGTGGACAGAATAAAGTGGAGAGTATAGTGGAAAGAATAAAGTGGACAGGGAATAGTGGAAAGACTAAATTGGACAAACTATAGTGGAAAGACTATAGTGGATAGACTGTAGTGGACAGAATAAAATTCAGACTATAGTGGAAAGACTAAAGAGGAAAGACTAAAGTGGACAGAGAATAGTGGAAAGACTAAAGTGGAAAGACTCTAGTGGACAGAATAAAGTGGAAAGACTAAAGTGGACAGACTATAGTGGAAAGACTATAGTGGAAAGACTGTAGTGGAAAGAATAAAGTGGGGACTATATTGGAAAGACTAAAGTGGACAGAGAATAGTGGAAAGACTAAAGTGGACAGACTATAGTGGAAAGCCTAAAGTGGACAGACTAAAATGGAAAGACTAAAGTGTAAAGACTAAACTGGACAAACTATAGTTGAAAGACTGTAGTGGACAGAATAAAGTGGAGAGTATAGTGGAAAGAATAAAGTGGACAGAGAATAGTGGAAAGACTAAAGTGGACAGACTATAGTGGAAAGACTATAGTGGAGAGACTGTAGTGGATAGAATAAAGTGGAGACTATAGTGGAAAGCTAAAGTGGAAATACTAAAGTGGACAGAGAATAGTGGAAAGACTAAAGTGGAAAGACTAAAGTGGACAGACTATAGTGGAAAGACTATAGTGGAAAGACTGTAGAGGACAGAATATAGTGGAGACTATAGTGGAAAGACTAAAGTGGACAGAGAATAGTGGAAAGACTAAAGTGGACAGACTATAGTGGAAAGACTGTAGTGGACAGAATAAAGTGGAGACTATAGTGGAAAGACTAAAGTGGAAAGACTAAAGTGGACAGACTATAGTGGAAAGACTGTAGTGGACAGAATAAAGGTAGACTATAGTGGAAAGACTAAAGTGGATAGAGAATAGTGGAAAGAATAAAGTGGACAGACTATAGTGGAAAGACTACAGTGGAAAGACTGTAGTGGACAGAATAAAGTGGAGACTATAGTGGAAAGACAAAAGTGGACAGACTATAGTGGAAAGACTGAAGTGGAAAGACTAAGTGGACAGACTAAAGTGGAAAGACTATAGTGGAAAGACTAAAGTGGACAGACTATAGTGGAAAGACTAAAGTGGAAAGAATGTAGTGGACAGAATAAAGTGGAGACTATAGTAGAAAGATTAAAGTGGTTAGAGAATATTGGAAAGACTAAAGTGGACAGACTATATTGGAAAGACTATAGTGGAAAGACTGTACTGGACGGAATAAAGTGGAGACTATAGTGGAAAGACTAAAGTGGAAAGACTAAAGTGGACAGAGAATAGTGGAAAGACTAAAGTGGAAAGACTGTAGTGGAAAGAATAAAGTGGAGACTATAGTGGATAGACTAAAGTGGAAAGACTAAAGTGGACAGACTATAGTGGAAAGACTATAGTGGAAAGACTGTAGAGGACAGAATAAAATGGAGACTATAGTGGAAAGCCTAAAGTGGACAGAGAATAGTGGAAAGACTAAAGTTGACAGACTATAGTGGAAAGACTATAGTGGAAAGACTATAGTGGAAAGACTGTAGTGGACAGAATAAAGTGGAGACTATAGTGGAAAGACTAAAGTGGACAGAGAATAGTGGAAAGACTAAAGTGGACAGACTATAGTGGAAAAACTGTAGTGGACAGAATAAAGTGGAGACTATAGTGGAAAGACTAAAGTGGACAGAGAATAGTGGAAAGACTAAAGTGGAAAGAATGTAGTGGACAGAATAAAGTGGAGACTATAGTGGAAAGACTAAAGTGGACAGACTATAGTGGAAAGACTAAAGTGGACAGACTAAAGTGGAAAGACTAAAGTGGAAAGACTAAAGTGGACAGACTATAGTGGAAAGACCATAGTGGAAAGACTGTAGTGGGCAGAATTTAGTGGAGACTATAGTGGAAAGACTAAAGTGGACAGAGAATAGTGGAAAGACTAAAGTGGACAGACTGTAGTGGAAAGACTAAAGTGCACAGACTAAAGTGGAAAGACTAAAGTGAAAAGACTAAAGTGGACAGACTATAGTGGAAAGACTGTAGTGGACAGAATAAATTGGAAAGACTATAGTGGAAAGACTGTAGTGGACAGAATAAAGTGGAGACTATAGTGGAAAGACTAAAGTGGACAAAGAATAGTGGAAAGACTAAAGTGGACAGACTACAGTGGAAAGACTAAAGTGGACAGACTAAAGTGGACCCACTATAGTGGAAATACTGTAGTGGACAGAATATAGTGGAGAGTATAGTGGAAAGAACAAAGTGGACAGAGAATAGTGGAAAGACTAAAGTGGACAGACTATAGTGGAAAGACTATAGTGGAGAGACTGTAGTGGACAGAAAAAGTGGAGACTATAGTGGAAAGACTAAAGTGGACAGAGAATAGTGGAAAGACTAAAGTGGACAGACTGTAGTGGAAAGACTAAAGTGGACAGACTAAAGTGGAAAGACTAAAGTGGAAAGACTAAAGTGGACAGACTATAGTGGAAAGACTGTAGTGGACAGAATAAATTGGAAAGACTATAGTGGAAAGACTGTAGTGGACAGAATAAAGTGGAGACTATAGTGGAAAGACTAAAGTGGACAGAGAATAGTGGAAAGACTAAAATGGACAGACTACAGTGGAAAGACTAAAGTGGACAGACTATAGTGGAAAGACTATAGTGGAAAGACTGTAGTGGAAAGAATAAAGTGGAGACTATATTGGAAAGACTAAAGTGGACAGAGAATAGTGGAAAGACTAAAGTGGACAGACTATAGTGGAAAGCCTAAAGTGGACAGACTAAAATGGAAAGACTAAAGTGGAAAGACTAAACTGGACAAACTATAGTTGAAAGACTGTAGTGGACAGAATAAAGTGGAGAGTATAGTGGAAAGAATAAAGTGGACAGAGAATAGTTGAAAGACTAAAGTGGACAGACTATAGTGGAAAGACTATAGTGGAGAGACTGTAGTGGACAGAATAAAGTGGAGACTATAGTGGAAAGCTAAAGTGGAAATACTAAAGTGGACAGAGAATAGTGGAAAGACTAAAGTGGAAAGACTAAAGTGGACAGACTATAGTGGAAAGACTATAGTGGAAAGACTGTAGTGGACAGAATATAGTGGAGACTATAGTGGAAAGACTAAAGTGGACAGAGAATAGTGGAAAGACTAAAGTGGAAAGACTGTAGTGGACAGAATATAGTGGAGACTATAGTGGAAAGCTAAAGTGGAAATACTAAAGTGGACAGAGAATAGTGGAAAGACTAAAGTGGAAAGACTAAAGTGGACAGACTATAGTGGAAAGACTATAGTGGAAAGACTGTAGTGGACAGAATATAGTGGAGACTATAGTGGAAAGACTAAAGTGGACAGACTATAGTGGAAAGACTATAGTGGAAAGACTGTAGTGGACAGAATATAGTGGAGACTATAGTGGAAAGACTAAAGTGGACAGAGAATAGTGGAAAGACTAAAGTGGACAGACTATAGTGGAAAGACTGTAGTGGACAGAATAAAGTGGAGACTAGTGGAAAGACTAAAGTGGAAAGACTAAAGTGGACAGACTATAGTGGAAAGACTATAGTGGACAGAATAAAGTGTAGACTATAGTGGAAAGACTAAAGTGGATAGAGAATAGTGGAAAGAATAAAGTGGACAGACTATAGTGGAAAGACTGTAGTGGACAGAATAAAGTGGAGACTATAGTGGAAAGACTAAAGTGGAAAGCCTAAAGTGGACAGAGAATAGTGGAAAGACTAAAGTGGACAGACTATAGTGGAAAGACTAGAGTGGAGAGACTGTAGTGGACAGAATAAAGTGGAGACTATAGTGGAAAGACTAAAGTGGACAGAGAATAGTGGAAAGACTAAAGTGGACAGACTATAGTGGAAAGACTAAAGTGGACAGACTAAAATGGAAAGACTAAAGTGGAAAGACTAAAGTGGAGAGACTATAGTGGAAAGACTAAAGTGGACAGACTAAAATGGAAAGACTAAAGTGGAAAGACTAAAGTGGAGAGACTATAGTGGAAACACTGTAGTGGACAGAATAAAGTGGAAAGTATAGTGGAAAGAATAAAGTGGACAGAGAATAGTGGAAAGACTAAAGTGGACAGACTATAGTGGAAAGACTAGAGTGGAGAGACTGTAGTGGACAGAATAAAGTGGAGACTATGGTGGAAAGACTAAAGTGGACAGAGAATAGTGGAAAGACTAAAGTGGACAGACTATAGTGGAAAGACTAAAGTGGACAGACTAAAATGGAAAGACTAAAGTGGAAAGACTAAAGTGGACAGACTAAAGTGGACAGAGAATAGTGGAAAGACTAAAGTGGACAGACTATATTGGAAAGACTATAGTGGAAAGACTGTAGTGGACGGAATAAAGTGGAGACTATAGTGGAAAGACTAAAGTGGAAAGACTAAAGTGGACAGAGAATAGTGGAAAGACTGTAGTGGACAGAATAAAGTAGAGACTATAGTGGATAGACTAAAGTGGAAAGACTAAAGTGGACAGACTATAGTGGAAAGACTATAGTGGAAAGACTGTAGAGGACAGAATAAAATGGAGACTATAGTGGAAAGCCTAAAGTGGACAGAGAATAGTGGAAAGACTAAAGTTGACAGAGAATAGTGGAAAGACTAAAGTGGACAGACTATAGTGGAAAAACTGTAGTGGACAGAATAAAGTGGAGACTATAGTGGAAAGACTAAAGTGGACAGAGAATAGTGGAAAGACTAAAGTGGAAAGAATGTAGTGGACAGAATAAAGTGGAGACTACAGTGGAAAGACTAAAGTGGACAGACTATAGTGGAAAGACTAAAGTGGACAGACTAAAGTGGAAAGACTAAAGTGGAAAGACTAAAGTGGACAGACTATAGTGGAAAGACCATAGTGGAAAGACTGTAGTGGGCAGAATATAGTGGAGACTATAGTGGAAAGACTAAAGTGGACAGAGAATAGTGGAAAGACTAAAGTGGACAGACTGTAGTGGAAAGACTAAAGTGGACAGACTAAAGTGGAAAGACTAAAGTGGAAAGACTAAAGTGGACAGACTATAGTGGAAAGACTGTAGTGGACAGAATAAATTGGAAAGACTATAGTGGAAAGACTGTAGTGGACAGAATAAAGTGGAGACTATAGTGGAAAGACTAAAGTGGACAGAGAATAGTGGAAAGACTAAAGTGGACAGACTACAGTGGAAAGACTATAGTGGAAATACTGTAGTGGACAGAATAAAGTGGAGACTATAGTGGAAAGACTAAAGTGGACAGAGAATAGTGGAAAGACTAAAGTGGACAGACTATAGTGGAATAACTATAGTGGACAGAAGAAAGTGGAGACTATAGTGGAAAGACTAAAGTGGACAGAGAATAGTGGAAAGACTAAAGTGGAAAGAATGTAGTGGACAGAATAAAGTGGAGACTACAGTGGAAAGACTAAAGTGGACAGACTATAGTGGAAAGACTAAAGTGGACAGACTAAAGTGGAAAGACTAAAGTGGAAAGACTAAAGTGGACAGACTATAGTGGAAAGACCATAGTGGAAAGACTGTAGTGGGCAGAATATAGTGGAGACTATAGTGGAAAGACTAAAGTGGACAGAGAATAGTGGAAAGACTAAAGTGGACAGACTGTAGTGGAAAGACTAAAGTGGACAGACTAAAGTGGAAAGACTAAAGTGGAAAGACTAAAGTGGACAGACTATAGTGGAAAGACTGTAGTGGACAGAATAAATTGGAAAGACTATAGTGGAAAGACTGTAGTGGACAGAATAAAGTGGAGAATATAGTGGAAAGACTAAAGTGGACAGAGAATAGTGGAAAGACTAAAGTGGACAGACTACAGTGGAAAGACTAAAGTGGACAGACTAAAGTGGACCCACTATAGTGGAAATACTGTAGTGGACAGAATATAGTGGAGAGTATAGTGGAAAGAACAAAGTGGACAGAGAATATTGGAAAGACTAAAGTGGACAGACTATAGTGGAAAGACTATAGTGGAGAGACTGTAGTGGACAGAAAAAGTGGAGACTATAGTGGAAAGACTAAAGTGGACAGAGAATAGTGGAAAGACTAAAGTGGAAAGACTGTCGTGGACAGAATAAAGTGGAGACTATAGTGGAAAGACTAAAGTGGACAGAGAATAGTGGAAAGACTAAAGTGGACAGACTATAGTGGAAAGACTAAAGTGGACAGACTAAAATGGAAAGACTAAAGTGGACAGACTATAGTGGAAACACTGTAGTGGACGGAATAAAGTGGAGAGTATATTGGAACGAATAAAGTGGAGAGAGAATAGTGGAAAGACTAAAGTGGACAGACTATAGTGGAAAGACTATAGTGGAAAGACTATAGTGGAAAGACTGTAGTGGACAGAATAAAGCGGAGACTATAGTGGACAGAATAAAGTGGACAGGGGATTTATGGAAAGACTAAATTGGACAAACTATAGTGGAAAGACTATAGTGGATAGACTGTAGTGGACAGAATAAAATTCAGACTATAGTGGAAAGAATAAAGTGGACAGAGAATAGTGGAAAGACTAAAGTTGACAGAGAATAGTGGAAAGACTAAAGTGGACAGACTATAGTGGAAAAACTGTAGTGGACAGAATAAAGTGGAGACTATAGTGGAAAGACTAAAGTGGACAGAGAATAGTGGAAAGACTAAAGTGGAAAGAATGTAGTGGACAGAATAAAGTGGAGACTACAGTGGAAAGACTAAAGTGGACAGACTATAGTGGAAAGACTAAAGTGGACAGACTAAAGTGGAAAGACTAAAGTGGAAAGACTAAAGTGGACAGACTATAGTGGAAAGACCATATTGGAAAGACTGTAGTGGGCAGAATATAGTGGAGACTATAGTGGAAAGACTAAAGTGGACAGAGAATAGTGGAAAGACTAAAGTGGACAGACTGTAGTGGAAAGACTAAAGTGGACAGACTAAAGTGGAAAGACTAAAGTGGAAAGACTAAAGTGGACAGACTATAGTGGAAAGACTGTAGTGGACAGAATAAATTGGAAAGACTATAGTGGAAAGACTGTAGTGGACAGAATAAAGTGGAGACTATAGTGGAAAGACTAAAGTGGACAGAGAATAGTGGAAAGACTAAAGTGGACAGACTACAGTGGAAAGACTATAGTGGAAATACTGTAGTGGACAGAATAAAGTGGAGACTATAGTGGAAAGACTAAAGTGGACAGAGAATAGTGGAAAGACTAAAGTGGACAGACTATAGTGGAAAAACTATAGTGGACAGAAGAAAGTGGAGACTATAGTGGAAAGACTAAAGTGGACAGAGAATAGTGGAAAGACTAAAGTGGAAAGAATGTAGTGGACAGAATAAAGTGGAGACTACAGTGGAAAGACTAAAGTGGACAGACTATAGTGGAAAGACTAAAGTGGACAGACTAAAGTGGAAAGACTAAAGTGGAAAGACTAAAGTGGACAGACTATAGTGGAAAGACCATAGTGGAAAGACTGTAGTGGGCAAAATATAGTGGAGACTATAGTGGAAAGACTAAAGTGGACAGAGAATAGTGGAAAGACTAAAGTGGACAGACTGTAGTGGAAAGACTAAAGTGGACAGACTAAAGTGGAAAGACTAAAGTGGAAAGACTAAAGTGGACAGACTATAGTGGAAAGACTGTAGTGGACAGAATAAATTGGAAAGACTATAGTGGAAAGACTGTAGTGGACAGAATAAAGTGGAGAATATAGTGGAAAGACTAAAGTGGACAGAGAATAGTGGAAAGACTAAAGTGGACAGACTACAGTGGAAAGACTAAAGTGGACAGACTAAAGTGGACCCACTATAGTGGAAATACTGTAGTGGACAGAATATAGTGGAGAGTATAGTGGAAAGAACAAAGTGGACAGAGAATATTGGAAAGACTAAAGTGGACAGACTATAGTGGAAAGACTATAGTGGAGAGACTGTAGTGGACAGAAAAAGTGGAGACTATAGTGGAAAGACTAAAGTGGACAGAGAATAGTGGAAAGACTAAAGTGGAAAGACTGTCGTGGACAGAATAAAGTGGAGACTATAGTGGAAAGACTAAAGTGGACAGAGAATAGTGGAAAGACTAAAGTGGACAGACTATAGTGGAAAGACTAAAGTGGACAGACTAAAATGGAAAGACTAAAGTGGAAAGACTAAAGTGGACAGACTATAGTGGAAACACTGTAGTGGACGGAATAAAGTGGAGAGTATATTGGAACGAATAAAGTGGAGAGAGAATAGTGGAAAGACTAAAGTGGACAGACTATAGTGGAAAGACTATAGTGGAAAGACTATAGTGGAAAGACTGTAGTGGACAGAATAAAGCGGAGACTATAGTGGACAGAATAAAGTGGACAGGGGATTTATGGAAAGACTAAATTGGACAAACTATAGTGGAAAGACTATAGTGGATAGACTGTAGTGGACAGAATAAAATTCAGACTATAGTGGAAAGAATAAAGTGGACAGGGGATTTATGGAAAGACTAAATTGGACAAACTATAGTGGACAGACTATAGTGGAAACACTGTAGTGGACAGAATAGTGAATAGTGGACAGGGGATTTATGGAAAGACTAAATTGGACAAACTATAGTGGACAGACTATAGTGGAAACACTGTAGTGGACAGAATAAAGTGGAGAGTATATTGGAATGAATAAAGTGGAGAGAGAATAGTGGAAAGACTATAGTGGAAAGACTATAGTGGAGAGACTGTTGTGGACAGAATAAAGTGGAGACTATAGTGGAAAGACTAAAGTGGAAATACTAAAGTGGACAGAGAATAGTGGAAAGACTAAAGTGGAAAGACTAAAGTGGACAGACTATAGTGGAAAGACTATAGTGGAAAGACTGTAGAGGACAGAATAAAGTGGAGAGTATAGTGGAAAGAATAAAGTGGACAGGGGATTTATTGAAAGACTAAATTGGACAAACTATAGTGGAAAGACTATAGTGGATAGACTGTAGTGGACAGAATAAAATTCAGACTATAGTGGAAAGAATAAAGTGGACAGGGGATTTATGGAAAGACTAAATTGGACAAACTATAGTGGACAGACTATAGTGGAAACACTGTAGTGGACAGAATAAAGTGGAGAGTATATTGGAACGAATAAAGTGGAGAGAGAATAGTGGAAAGACTAAAGTGGACAGACTATAGTGGAAAGTCTATAGTGGAGAGACTGTTGTGGACAGAATAAAGTGGAGACTATAGTGGAAAGACTAAGGTGGAAATACTAAAGTGGACAGAGAATAGTGGAAAGACTAAAGTGGAAAGACTAAAGTGGACAGACTATAGTGGAAAGACTATAGTGGAAAGACTGTAGTGGACAGAATAAAGCGGAGACTATAGTGGAAAGACTAAAGTGGAGAGAGAATAGTGGAAAGACTAAAGTGGACAGACTATAGTGGAAAGACTGAAGTGGAAAGACTCAATGGACAGACTAAAGTGGACAGACTACAGTGGAAAGACTAAAGTGGACAGACTAAAGTGGACCCACTATAGTGGATATACTGTAGTGGACAGAATATAGTGGAGAGTATAGTGGAAAGAACAAAGTGGACAGAGAATAGTGGAAAGACTAAAGTGAACAGACTATAGTGGAAAGACTATAGTGGAGAGACTGTAGCGGACAAAAAAAGTGGAGACTATAGTGGAAAGACTAAAGTGGACAGAGAATAGTGGAAAGACTAAAGTGGAAAGACTGTCGTGGACAGAATAAAGTGGAGACTATAGTGGAAAGACTAAAGTGAACAGAGAATAGTGGAAAGACTAAAGTGGACAGACTATAGTGGAAAGACTAAAGTGGACCGACTAAAATGGAAAGACTAAAGTGGAAAGACTAAAGTGGACAGACTATAGTGGAAACACTGTAGTGGACAGAATAAAGTGGAGAGTATATTGGAACGAATAAAGTGGAGAGAGAATAGTGGAAAGACTAAAGTGGACAGACTATAGTGGAAAGACTATAGTGGAGAGACTGTAGTGGACAGAATAAAGTGGAGACTATAGTGGAAAGACTAAAGTGGAAATACTAAAGTGGACAGAGAATAGTGGAAAGACTAAAGTGGAAAGACTAAAGTGGACAGACTATAGTGGAAAGACTATAGTGGAAAGACTGTAGTGGACAGAATAAAGCGGAGACTATAGTGGAAAGACTAAAGTGGAGAGAGAATAGTGGAAAGACTAAAGTGGACAGACTATAGTGGAAAGACTAAAGTGGAAAGACTCAGTGGACAGACTAAAGTGTACACACTGAAGTGGACCGAATAAAGTGGAAAGACGAAAGTGGAAAGACTAAAGTGGACGGACTATAGTGGAAAGACTAAAGTGGACAGACTAAAGTGGAAAAACTAAAGTGGAAGGACTAAAGTGGACAGACTATAGTGGAAAGACTATAGTGGAAAGATTGTAGTGGACAGAATAAAGTGGAGACTATAGTGGAAAGACTAAAGTGGACAGACTATAGTGGAAAGACTATAGTGGAAAGACTGTAGTGGACAGAATAAAATGGAGACTATAGTGGAAAGACTAAAGTGGAAAGACTAAAGTGGACAGAGAATAGTGGAAAGACTATAGTGGAAAGACTGTAGTGGACAGAATAAAGTGGAGACTATAGTGGAAAGACTAAAGAGGACAGAGAATAGTGGAAAGACTAAAGTGGACAGACTATAGTGGAAAGACTATAGTGGAAAGATTGTAGTGGACAGAATAAAGTGGAGACTATAGTGGAAAGACTAAAGTGGACAGACTATAGTGGAAAGACTATAGTGGAAAGACTGTAGTGGAAAGACTGTAGTGGACAGAATAAAGGTGAGAGTATAGTGGGAAGAATAAAGTGGACAGGGAATAGTGGAAAGACTAAAGTGGACAGACTATAGTGGAAAGACTATAGTGGAGAGACTGTAGTGGACAGAATAAAATGGAGACTATAGTGGAAAGACTAAAGTGGAAAGACTGAAGTGGACAGAGAATAGTGGAAAGACTAAAGTGGAAAGACTCTAGTGGACAGAATGAAGTGGAAAGACTAAAGTGGAAAGACTAAAGTGGACAGACTATAGTGGAAAGACTGTAGTGGACAGAATAAAGTGGAGAGTATAGTGGAAAGAATAAAGTGGACAGAGGATAGTGGAAAGACTAAAGTGGACAGACTATAGTTTAAAGACTATAGTGGAGAGACTGTAGTGGACAGAATAAAGTGGAGACTATAGTGGAAAGCCTAAAGTGGACAGAGAATAGTGGAAAGCCTAAAGTGGACAGACTATAGTGGAAAGACTAGAGTGGAGAGACTTTAGTGGACAGAATAAAGTGGAGACTATAGTGGAAAGACTAAAGTGGACAGAGAATAGTGGAAAGACTAAAGTGGACAGACTATAGTGGAAAGACTAAAGTGGACAGACTAAAATGGAAAGACTAAAGTGGAAAGACTAAAGTGGACAGACTATAGTGGAAACACTGTAGTGGACAGAATAAAGTGGTGAGTATAGTGGAAAGAATAAAGTGGACAGAGAATAGTGGAAAGACTAAAGTGGACAGACTATAGTGGAAAGACTAAAGTGGACAGAGAATAGTGGAAAGACTAAAGTGGAAAGACTGTAGTGGACAGAATAAAGTGGAGACTATAGTGGAAAGACTAGAGTGGACAGACTATAGTGGAGAGACTATAGTGGAAAGACTGTAGTGGAAAGACTGTAGTGGACAGAATAAAGTGGAGAGTATAGTGGAAAGAATAAAGTGGACAGGGGATTTATGGAAAGACTAAATTGGACAAACTATAGTGGAAAGACTATAGTGGATAGACTGTAGTGGACAGAATAAAATTCAGACTATAGTGGAAAGACTAAAGTGGAAAGACTAAAGTGGACAGAGAATAGTGAAAAGACTAAAGTGGAAAGACTCTAGTGGACAGAATAAAGTGGAAAGACTAAAGTGGACAGACTATAGTGGAAAGACTATAGTGGAAAGACTGTAGTGGAAATAATAAAGTGGAGACTATATTGGAAAGACTAAAGTGGACAGAGAATAGTGGAAAGACTAAAGTGGACAGACTATAGTGGAAAGCCTAAAGTGGACAGACTAAAATGGAAAGACTAAAGTGGAAAGACTAAACTGGACAGACTATAGTTGAAAGACTTTAGTGGACAGAATAAAGCGGAGAGTATAGTGGAAAGAATAAAGTGGACAGAGAATAGTGGAAAGACTAAAGTGGACAGACTATAGTGGAAAAACTATAGTGGAGAGACTGTAGTGGACAGAATAAAGTGGAGACTATAGTGGAAAGCTAAGTGGAAATACTAAAGTGGACAGAGAATAGAGGAAAGACTAAAGTGGAAAGACTAAAGTGGACAGACTATAGTGGAAAGACTATAGTGGAAAGACTGTAGTGGACAGAATAAAGTGGAGACTATAGTGGAAAGACTAAAGTGGACAGAGAATAGTGGAAAGACTAAAGTGGACAGACTATAGTGGAAAGACTGTAGTGGACAGAATAAAGTGGAGACTATAGTGGAAAGACTGAAGTGGAAAGACTAAAGTGGACAGACTATAGTGGAAAGACTGTAGTGGACAGAATAAAGTGTAGACTATAGTGGAAAGTCTAAAGTGGATAGAGAATAGTGGAAAGAATAAAGTGGACAGACTATAGTGGAAAGACTACAGTGGAAAGACTGTAGTGGACAGAATACAGTGGAGACTATAGTGGAAAGACAAAAAAGGACAGACTATAGTGGAAAGACTGAATTGGAAAGTGGAAAGACTAAGTTGACAGACTATAGTGTAAAGACTGTATTGGACAGAATAAAGTGGAGAGTATAGTGGAAAGAATAAAGTGGACAGAGGATAGTGGAAAGACTAAAGTGGACAGACTATAGTGGAAAGACTATAGTGGAGAGACTGTAGTGGACAGAATAAAGTGGAGACTATAGTGGAAAGCCTAAAGTGGACAGAGAATAGTGGAAAGACTAAAGTGGACAGACTATAGTGGAAAGACTACAGTGGAGAGACTTTAGTGGACAAAATAAAGTGGAGACTATAGTGGAAAGACTAAAGTGGACAGAGAATAGTGGAAAGACTAAAGTGGACAGACTATAGTGGAAAGACTAAAGTGGACAGACTAAAATGGAAAGACTAAAGTGGAAAGACTAAAGTGGACAGACTATAGTGGAAACAGTGTAGTGGACAGAATAAAGTGGAGAGTATAGTGGAAAGAATAAAGTGGACAGAGAATAGTGGAAAGACTAAAGTGGACAGACTATAGTGGAAAGACTAAAGTGGACAGAGAATAGTGGAAAGACTAAAGTGGAAAGACTGTAGTGGACAGAATAAAGTGGAGACTATAGTGGAAAGACTAGAGTGGACAGACTATAGTGGAAAGACTGTAGTGGAAAGACTGTAGTGGACAGAATAAAGTGGAGAGTATAGTGGAAAGAATAAAGTGGACAAGGAATAGTGGAAAGACTAAATTGGACAAACTATAGTGGAAAGACTATAGTGGATAGAGAATAGTGGAAAGACTAAAGTGGAAAGATTAAAGTGGACAGAGAATAGTGGAAAGACTAAAGTGGAAAGACTCTAGTGGACAGAATAAAGTGGAAAGACTAAAGTGGACAGACTATAGTGGAAAGACTATAGTGGAAAGACTGTAATGGAAAGAATAAAGTGGAGACTATATTGGAAAGACTAAAGTGGACAGAGAATGGTGGAAAGACTAACGTGGACAGACTATAGTGGAAAGCCTAAAGTGGACAGACTAAAATGGAAAGACTAAAGTGGAAAGACTAAAGTGGACAGACTATAGTTGAAAGACTGTAGTGGACAGAATAAAGTGGAGAGTATAGTGGAAAGAATAAAGTGGACAGAGAATAGTGGAAAGACTAAAGTGGACAGACTATAGTGGAAAGACTATAGTGGAGAGACTGTAGTGGACAGAATAAAGTGGAGACTATAGTGGAAAGCTAAAGTGGAAATACTAAAGTGGACAGAGAATAGTGGAAAGACTAAAGTGGAAAGACTAAAGTGGACAGACTATAGTGGAAAGACTATAGTAGAAAGACTGTAGAGGACAGAATAAAGTGGAGACTATAGTGGAAAGACTAAAGTGGACAGAGAATAGTGGAAAGACTAAAGTGGACAGACTATTGTGGAAAGACTGTAGTGGACAGAATAAAGTGGAGACTATAGTGGAAAGACTAAAGTGGAATACTAAAGTGGACAGAGAATAGTGGAAAGACTAAAGTGGAAAGACTAAAGTGGAAAGACTAAAGTGGACAGACTATAGTGGAAAGACTATAGTGGACAGAATAAAGTGTAGACTATAGTGGAAAGACTAAAGTGGATAGAGAATAGTGGAAAGAATAAAGTGGACAGACTATAGTGGAAAGACTACAGTGGAAAGACTGTAGTGGACAGAATAAAGTGGAGACTATAGTGGAAAGACAAAAGTGGACAGACTATAGTGGAAAGACTGAAGTGGAAAGACTAAGTGGACAGACTAAAGTGGAAAGACTATAGTGGAAAGACTAAAGTGGACAGACTAGAGTGGAAAGACTAAAGTGGAAAGAATGTAGTGGACAGAATAAAGTGGAGACTATAGTGAAAAGACTAAAGTGGACGGAGAATAGTGGAAAGACTAAAGTGGACAGACTATATTGGAAAGACTATAGTGGAAAGACTGTAGTGGACGGAATAAAGTGGAGACTATAGTGGAAAGACTAAAGTGGAAAGACTAAAGTGGACAGAGAATAGTGGAAAGACTAAAGTGGAAAGACTGTAGTGGACAGAATAAAGTGGAGACTATAGTGGATAGACTAAAGTGGAAAGACTAAAGTGGACAGACTATAGTGGAAAGACTATAGTGGAAAGACTGTTGAGGACAGAATAAAATGGAGACTATAGTGGAAAGCCTAAAGTGGACAGAGAATAGTGGAAATACAGAAGTTGACAGACTATAGTGGAAAGACTATAGTGGAAAGACTATAGTGGAAAGACTGTAGTGGACAGAATAAAGTGGAGACTATAGTGGAAAGACTAAAGTGGACAGAGAACAGTGGAAAGACCAAAGTGGACAGACTATAGTGGAAAGACTATAGTGGAAAAACTGTAGTGGACAGAATAAAGTGGAGACTATAGTGGAAAGACTAAAGTGGACAGAGAATAGTGGAAAGACTAAAGTGGAAAGAATGTAGTGGACAGAATAAAGTGGAGACTATAGTGGAAAGACTAAAGTGGACAGACTATAGTGGAAAGACTAAAGTGGACAGACTAAAGTGGAAAGACTAAAGTGGACAGACTATAGTGGAAAGACCATAGTGGAAAGACTGTAGTGGGCAGAATATAGTGGAGACTATAGTGGAAAGACTAAAGTGGACAGAGAATAGTGGAAAGACTAAAGTGGACAGACTGTAGTGGAAAGACTAAAGTGGACAGACTAAAGTGGAAAGACTAAAGTGGAAAGACTAAAGTGGACAGACTATAGTGGAAAGACTGTAGTGGACAGAATAAATTGGAAAGACTATAGTGGAAAGACTGTAGTGGACAGAATAAAGTGGAGACTATAGTGGAAAGACTAAAGTGGACAGAGAATAGTGGAAAGACTAAAGTGGACAGACTATAGTGGAAAGACTGAAGTGGAAAGACTCAGTGGACAGACTAAAGTGTACACACTGAAGTGGACAGAATAAAGTGGAAAGACGAAAGTGGAAAGACTAAAGGGGACAGACTATAGTGGAAAGACTAAAGTGGACAGACTAAAGTGGAAAAACTAAAGTGGAAAGACTAAAGTGGACCCACTATAGTGGATATACTGTAGTGGACAGAATAAAGTGGAGAGTATAGTGGAAAGAATAGTGGAAAGACTAAAGTGGACAGACTAAAGTGGACCCACTATAGTGGATATACTGTACTAAACTAAAGGACTAAAGTGGAAAAACTAAAGTGGAAAGACTAAAGTGGACCCACTATAGTGGATATACTGTAGTGGACAGAATAAAGTGGAGAGTATAGTGGAAAGAAAAGTGGAAAGACTAAAGTGGACAGACTAAAGTGGACCCACTATAGTGGATATACTGTAGTGGACAGAATAAAGTGGAGAGTATAGTGGAAAGAATAAAGTGGACAGAGAATAGTGGAAAGACTAAAGTGGACAGACTATAGTGGAAAGACTATAGTGGAGAGACTGTAGTGGACAGAATAAAGTGGAGACTATAGTGGAAAGACTAAAGTGGAAAGACTAAAGTGGACAGAGAATAGTGGAAAGACTAAAGTGGAAAGACTGTCGTGGACAGAATAAAGTGGAGACTATAGTGGAAAGACTAAAGTGGACAGAGAATAGTGGAAAGACTAAAGTGGACAGACTATAGTGGAAAGACTAAAGTGGACAGACTAAAATGGAAAGAGTAAAGTGGAAAGACTAAAGTGGACAGACTATAGTGGAAACACTGTAGTGGACAGAATAAAGTGGAGAGTATATTGGAAAGAATAAAGTGGAGAGAGAATAGTGGAAAGACTAAAGTGGACAGACTATAGTGGAAAGACTATAGTGGAGAGACTGTATTGGACAGAATAAAGTGGAGACTATAGTGGAAAGACCAAAGTGGAAATACTAAAGTGGACAGGGAATAGTGGAAAGACTAAAGTGGACAGACTATAGTGGAAAGACTATAGTGGAGAGACTGTAGTGGACAGAATAAAATGGAGACTATAGTGGAAAGACTAAAGTGGAAAGACTAAAGTGGACAGAGAATAGTGGAAAGACTAAAGTGGAAAGACTCTAGTGGACAGAATGAAGTGGAAAGACAAAAGTGGGCAGACTATAGTGGAAAGACTATAGTGGAAAGACTGTAGTGGACAGAATAAAGTGGAGACTATAGTGGAAAGACTAAAGAGGACAGAGAATAGTGGAAAGACTAAAGTGGACAGACTATAGTGGAAAGCCTAAAGTGGACAGACTAAAATGGAAAGACTAAAGTGGAAAGACTAAAGTGGACAGACTATAGTGGAAAGACTGTAGTGGACAGAATAAAGTGGAGAGTATAGTGGAAAGAATAAAGTGGACAGAGGATAGTGGAAAGACTAAAGTGGACAGACTATAGTGGAAAGACTATAGTGGAGAGACTGTAGTGGACAGAATAAAGTGGAGACTATAGTGGAAAGACAAAAGTGGAAATACTAAAGTGGACAGAGAATAGTGGAAAGACTAAAGTGGACAGACTATATTGGAAAGACTATAGTGGAAAGACTGTAGTGGACAGAATAAAGTGGAGACTATAGTGGAAAGACTAAAGTGGACAGAGAATAGTGGAAAGACTAAAGTGGACAGACTATAGTGGAAAGACTATAGTGGAAAGACTTTAGTGGACAGAATAAAGTGGAGACTATAGTGGAAAGACTAAAGTGGACAGACTATAGTGGACAGACTATAGTGGAAAGACTGTAGTGGACAGAATAAAGTTTAGACTATAGTGAAAAGACTAAAGTGGACAGAGAATAGTGGAAAGAATGAAGTGGACAGACTATAGTGGAAAGACTACAGTGGAAAGACTGTAGTGGACAGAATAAATTGGAGACTATAGTGAAAAGACTAAAGTGGACAGACTATAGTGGAAAGACTGAAGTGGAAAGACTAAGTGGACAGACTAAAGTGGAAAGACTATAGTGGAAAGACTAAAGTGGACAGACTATAGTGGAAAGACTAAAATGGACAGACTGAAGTGGAAAGACTATAGTGGAAAGACTAAAGTGGAAAGAATGTAGTGGACAGAATAAAGTGGAGACTATAGTGAAAAGACTAAAGTGGACAGACTATAGTGGAAAGACTGAAGTGGAAAGACTAAGTGGACAGACTAAAGTGGAAAGACTATAGTGGAAAGACTAAAGTGGAAAGACTATAGTGGAAAGACTAAAGTGGAAAGAATGTAGTGGACAGAATAAAGTGGAGACTATAGTGGAAAGACTAAAGTGGACAGAGAATAGTGGAAAGACTAAAGTGGACAGACTATATTGGAAAGACTATAGTGGAAAGACTAAGTGGACAGACTAAAGTGGAAAGACTATAGTGGAAAGACTAAAGTGGACAGACTATAGTGGAAAGCCTAAAGTGGACAGACTAAAATGGAAAGACTAAAGTGGAAAGACTAAAGTGGACAGACTATAGTGGAAAGACTAAAGTGGACAGACTATAGTGGGAAGACTATAGTGGAGAGACTGTAGTGGACAGAATAAAGTGGAGACTATAGTGGATAGACTAAAGTGGAAAGACTAAAGTGGACAGACTATAGTGGAAAGACTATAGTGGAAAGACTGTAGTGGACAGAATAAAATGGAGACTATAGTGGAAAGCCTAAAGTGGACAGAGAATAGTGGAAAGACTAAAGTTGACAGACTATAGTGGAAAGACTATAGTGGAAAGACTGTAGTGGACATAATAAAGTGGAGACTATAGTGGAAAGACTAAAGTCGACAGAGAATAGTGGAAAGACTAAAGTGGACAGACTATAGTGGAAAGACTATAGTGGAAAAACTGTAGTGGACAGAATAAAGTGGAGACTATAGTGGAAAGACTAAAGTGGACAGAGAATAGTGGAAAGACTAAAGTGGAAAGAATGTAGTGGACAGAATAAAGTGGAGACTATAGTGGAAAGACTAAAGTGGACAGACTAAAGTGGAAAGACTAAAGTGGAAATACTAAAGTGGACAGACTATAGTGGAAAGACTATATTGGAAAGACTGTAGTGGGCAGAATAAAGTGGAGACTATAGTGGAAAGACTAAAGTGGACAGAGAATAGTGGAAAGACTAAAGTGGACAGACTGTAGTGGAAAGACTAAAGTGGACAGACTAAAGTGGAAAGACTAAAGTGGAAAGACTAAAGTGGACAGACTACAGTGGAATGACTGTAGTGGACAGAATAAAGTGGAAAGACTATAGTGGAAAGACTGTAGTGGACAGTATAAATTGGAGACTATAGTGGAAAGACTAAAGTGGACAGAGAATAGTGGAAAGACTAAAGTGGACAGACTATAGTGGAAAGACTAAAGTGGACAGACTAAAGTGGAAAGACTATAGTGGAAATACTGTAGTGGACAGAATAAAGTGGAGAGTATAGTGGAAAGAATAAAGTGGACAGAGAATACTGGAAAGACTAAAGTGGACAGACTATAGTGGAAAGACTATAGTGGAGAGACTGTAGTGGACAGAATAAAGTGGAGACTATAGTGGAAAGACTAAAGTGGAAAGACTAAAGTGGACAGAGAATAGTGGAAAGACTAAAGTGGAAAGACTGTAGTGGACAGAATAAAGTGCAGACTATAGTGGAAAGACTAAAGTGGACAGAGAATAGTGGAAAGACTAAAGTGGACAGACTAAAATGGAAAGACTAAAGTGGAAAGACTAATGTGGGCAGACTATAGTGGAAACACTGTAGTGGACAGAATAAAGTGGAGAGTATAGTGGAAAGAATAAAGTGGACAGAGAATAGTGGAAAGACTAAAGTGGACAGACTATAGTGGAAAGACTATAGTGGAGAGACTGTAGTGGACAGAATAAAGTGGAGACTATAGTGGAAAGACTAAAGAGGAAATACTAAAGTGGACAGAGAATAGTGGAAAGACTAAAGTGGAAAGACAAAAGTGGACAGACTATAGTGGAAAGACTAAAGTGGAAATACTAAAGTGGACAGAGAATAGTGGAAAGACTAAAGTGGAAAGACTAAAGTGGACAGACTATAGTGGAAAGACTATAGTGGAAAGACTGTAGTGGACAGAATAAAGTGGAGACTATAGTGGAAAGACTAAAGTGGAAAGACTAAAGTGGACAGACTATAGTGGAAAGACTCTAGTGGAAAGACTAAAGTGGACAGACTAAAGTGGAAAGACTAAAGTGGAAAGACTATAGTGGAAAGACTAAAGTGGACAGACTAAAGTGGAAAGACTAAAGTGGAAAGACTAAAGTGGACAGACTATAGTGGAAAGACTATAGAGGAAAGACTGTAGTGGGCAGAATAAAGTGGAGACTATAGTGGAAAGACTAAAGTGGAAAGACTAAAGTGGACAGACTATAGTGGAAAGACTCTAGTGGAAAGACTAAAGTGGACAGACTAAAGTGGAAAGACTAAAGTGGAAAGACAATAGTGGAAAGACTAAAGTGGACAGACTATAGTGGAAAGCCTAAAGTGGACAGACTAAAATGGAAAGACTAAAGTGGAAAGACTAAAGTGGACAGACTATAGTGGAAAGACTAAAGTGGACAGACTATAGTGGGAAGACTATAGTGGAGAGACTGTAGTGGACAGAATAAAGTGGAGACTATAGTGGATAGACTAAAGTGGAAAGACTAAAGTGGACAGACTATAGTGGAAAGACTATAGTGGAAAGACTGTAGTGGACAGAATAAAATGGAGACTATAGTGGAAAGCCTAAAGTGGACAGAGAATAGTGGAAAGACTAAAGTTGACAGACTATAGTGGAAAGACTATAGTGGAAAGACTGTAGTGGACAGAATAAAGTGGAGACTATAGTGGAAAGACTAAAGTCGACAGAGAATAGTGGAAAGACTAAAGTGGACAGACTATAGTGGAAAGACTATAGTGGAAAAACTGTAGTGGACAGAATAAAGTGGAGACTATAGTGGAAAGACTAAAGTGGACAGAGAATAGTGGAAAGACTAAAGTGGAAAGAATGTAGTGGACAGAATAACGTGGAGACTATAGTGGAAAGACTAAAGTGGACAGACTAAAGTGGAAAGACTAAAGTGGAAATACTAAAGTGGACAGACTATAGTGGAAAGACTATATTGGAAAGACTGTAGTGGGCAGAATAAAGTGGAGACTATAGTGGAAAGACTAAAGTGGACAGAGAATAGTGGAAAGACTAAAGTGGACAGACTGTAGTGGAAAGACTAAAGTGGACAGACTAAAGTGGAAAGACTAAAGTGGAAAGACTAAAGTGGACAGACTACAGTGGAATGACTGTAGTGGACAGAATAAAGTGGAAAGACTATAGTGGAAAGACTGTAGTGGACAGTATAAATTGGAGACTATAGTGGAAAGACTAAAGTGGACAGAGAATAGTGGAAAGACTAAAGTGGACAGACTATAGTGGAAAGACTAAAGTGGACAGACCACAGTGGACAGACTATAGTGGAAATACTGTAGTGGACAGAATAAAGTGGAGAGTATAGTGGAAAGAATAAAGTGGACAGAGAATAGTGGAAAGACTAAAGTGGACAGACTATAGTGGAAAGACTATAGTGGAGAGACTGTAGTGGACAGAATAAAGTGGAGACTATAGTGGAAAGACTAAAGTGGAAAGACTAAAGTGGACAGAGAATAGTGGAAAGACTAAAGTGGAAAGACTGTAGTGGACAGAATAAAGTGCAGACTATAGTGGAAAGACTAAAGTGGACAGAGAATAGTGGAAAGACTAAAGTGGACAGACTAAAATGGAAAGACTAAAGTGGAAAGACTAATGTGGGCAGACTATAGTGGAAACACTGTAGTGGACAGAATAAAGTGGAGAGTATAGTGGAAAGAATAAAGTGGACAGAGAATAGTGGAAAGACTAAAGTGGACAGACTATAGTGGAAAGACTATAGTGGAGAGACTGTAGTGGACAGAATAAAGTGGAGACTATAGTGGAAAGACTAAAGAGGAAATACTAAAGTGGACAGAGAATAGTGGAAAGACTAAAGTGGAAAGACAAAAGTGGACAGACTATAGTGGAAAGACTAAAGTGGAAATACTAAAGTGGACAGAGAATAGTGGAAAGACTAAAGTGGAAAGACTAAAGTGGACAGACTATAGTGGAAAGACTAAAGTGGACAGACTAAAGTGGAAAGACTAAAGTGGAAAGACTAAAGTGGACAGACTATAGTGGAAAGACTATAGAGGAAAGACTGTAGTGGGCAGAATAAAGTGGAGACTATAGTGGAAAGACTAAAGTGGAAAGACTAAAGTGGACAGACTATAGTGGAAAGACTCTAGTGGAAAGACTAAAGTGGACAGACTAAAGTGGAAAGACTAAAGTGGAAAGACAATAGTGGAAAGACTAAAGTGGACAGACTATAGTGGAAAGCCTAAAGTGGACAGACTAAAATGGAAAGACTAAAGTGGAAAGACTAAAGTGGACAGACTATAGTGGAAAGACTAAAGTGGACAGACTATAGTGGGAAGACTATAGTGGAGAGACTGTAGTGGATAGAATAAAGTAGAGACTATAGTGGAAAGACAAAAGTGGAAATACTAAAGTGGACAGAGAATAGTGGAAAGACTAAAGTGGACAGACTATATTGGAAAGACTGTAGTGGAAAGACTGTAGTGGACAGAATAAAGTGGAGACTATAGTGGAAAGACTAAAGTGGACAGAGAATAGTGGAAAGACTAAAGTGGACAGACTATAGTGGAAAGACTATAGTGGAAAGACTTTAGTGGACAGAATAAAGTGGAGACTATAGTGGAAAGACTAAAGTGGAAAGACTAAAGTGGACAGACTATAGACTTCCACTTTAGTCGTTCCACTTTATTCTGTCCACTTCAGTGTGTACACTTTAGTCTGTCCACTGAGTCTTTCAACTTCAGTCTTTTCACTATAGTCTGTCCACTTTAGTCTTTCCACTATAGTCTCCACTTTATTCTGTCCACTACATTCTTTCCACTTTAGTCTTTCCACTATTCTCTGTCCACTTTAGTCTTTCCACTATAGTCTCCACTTTCTTCTGTCCACTACAGTTTTTCCACTATAGTCTTTCCACTATAGTCTGTCCACTTTAGTCTTTCCACTATTCTCTTTCCACTTTAGTCTTTCCACTATAGTCTCCACTTTATTCTGTCCACTACAGTCTTTCCACTATAGTCTTTCCACTATAGTCTTTCCACTATAGTCTGTCAACTTTAGTCTTTCCACTATTCTCTGTCCACTTTAGGCTTTCCAGTATAGTCTCCACATTATTCTGTCCACTACAGTCTTTCCACTATAGTCTTTCAAATATAGTCGGTCCACTTTAGTCTTTCCACTTTAGTCTATCCACTATAGTCTCCACTTTGTTCTGTCCACTACAGTCTTTCCACTTTAGTCTTTCCACTATTCTCTGTCCACTTTAGTCTTTCCACTTTAGTCTTTCCACTATAGTCTACACTTTATTCCGTCCACTACAGTCTTTCCACTATAGTCTTTCCACTACAGTCTTTCCACTTTAGTCTTTCCACTATTCTCTGTCCACTTTAGTCTTTCCACTATAGTCTCCACTTTATTCTGTCCATTACATTCTTTCCACTTTAGTCTTTCCACTTTAGTCTTTCCACTTCAGTCTGGCCACTTTAGTCTTTCCGCTATAGTCTGTCCACTTTAGTCTTTCCACTATAGTCTTTCCACTTTAGTCTGTCCACTAAGTCTTTCCACTTCAGTCTTTCCATATAGTCTGTCCACTTTAGTCTTTCCACTTTAGTCTTTACACTATAGTCTCCACTTTGTTCTGTCCACTACAGTCTTTCCACTTTAGTCTTTCCACTATTCTCTGTCCACTTTAGTCTTTCCACTATAGTCTCCACTTTATTCTGTCCACTACATTCTTTCCACTTTAGTCTTTCCACTTTAGTCTTTCCACTTCAGTCTGTCCACTTTAGTCTTTCCGCTATAATCTGTCCACTTTAGTCTTTCCACTATAGTCTTTCCACTTTAGTCTGTCCACTAAGTCTTTCCACTTCAGTCTTTCCACTATAGTCTGTCCACTTTAGTCTTTCCACTTTAGTCTTTACACTATAGTCTCCACTTTATTCTGTCCACTACAGTCTTTCCACTTTAGTCTTTCCACTATTCTCCGTCCACTTTAGTCTTTCCACTATAGTCTCCACTTTATTCTGTCCACTACAGTCTTTCCACTGTAGTCTTTCTACTACAGTCTTTCCACTATAGTCTTTCCACTATAGTCTGTCCACTTTTGTCTTTCCACTATTCTCTGTCCACTTTAGTATTTCCACTATAGTCTGTCCACTTTAGTCTTTCTACTTTAGTCTTTCCACTATTCTCTGTCCACTTTAGTCTTTCCAGTTTAGTCTTCCCACTATAGTCTCCACTTTATTCTGTCCACTACAGTCTCTCCACTATAGTCTTTCCACTATAGTCTGTCCACTTTAGTCTTTCCACTTTAGTTTTTCCACTTTAGTCTGTCCACTTTAGTCTTTCCACTATAGTCTGTCCACTTTAGTCTTTCCGCTTTAGTCTTTTCACTATAGTTTCCACTTTATTCTGCCCATTACATTCTTTCCACTTTAGTCTTTCCACTATTCTCTGTCCACTTTAGTCTTTCCACTTTAATCTTTCCACTATAGTCTCCAGTTTATTCTGTCCACTACAGTCTTTCCACTATAATCTTTCCACTATAGTCTGTCCACTTTAATCTTTCCACTATTCTCTGTCCACTTTAGTCTTTCCACTATAGTCTCCACTTTATTATGTCCACTACAGTCTTTCCACTATAGTCTTTCCACTGTAGTCTGTTCACTTTAGTCTTTCCACTATAGTATCCAATTTATTCTGTCCACTACAGTCTTTCCACTATAGTTTTTCCACTTTAGTCTGTCCACTTTAGTCTTTCCACTATAGTCTTTCCACTATAGTCTGTCCACTTCAGTCTTTCCACTATTCTCTGTCCACTTTTGTCTTTCCACTATAGTCTGTCCACTTTAGTTTTTCCACTATTCTCTGTCCACTTTAGTCTTTCCACTATAGTCTCCACTTTATTATGTCCACTACAGTCTTTCCACTATAGTCTGTCCACTTTAGTCTTTCCACTATAGTCTCCACTTTATTCTGTCCACTACAGTCTTCCCACTATAGTCTTTCCACTATAGTCTGTCCACTTTAGTCTTTCCACTTTAGTTTTTCCACTTTAGTCTGTCCACTTTAGTCTTTCCACTATAGTCTGTCCACTTTAGTCTTTCCACTTTAGTCTTTCCACTTTATTCTGTCCACTAAAGTCTTCCCACTATAGTCTTTCCACTATAGTCTGTCCACTTTAGTCTTTCCACTTTAGTTTTTCCACTTTTGTCTGTCCACTTTAGTCTTTCCACTACAGTCTTTCCACCATAGTCTGTCCACTTTAGTCTTTCCACTATAGTCTCCACTTTATTCTGTCCACTACAGTTTTCCCACTATAGTCTTTCCACTATAGTCTGTCCACTTTAGTCTTTCCACTTTAGTCTTTCCACTTTAGTCTTTCCACTTTATTCTGTCCACTTTAGTCTTTCCACTATTCTCTGTCCACTTTAGTCTTTCCACTATAGTCTCCACTTTCTTATGTCCACTACAGTCTTTCCACTATAGTCTGTCCACTTTAGTCTTTCCACTATAGTCTCCACTTTATTCTGTCCACTACAGTCTTTCCACTATAGTCTGTCCACTTTAGTATTTCCACTATAGTCTCCACTTTATTCTGTCCACTACATTCTTTCCACTTTAGTCTTTCCACTATTCTCTGTCCACTTTAGTCTTTCCACTATAGTCTCCACTTTATTCTGTCCACTACAGTTTTTCCACTATAGTCTTTCCACTATAGTCTGTCCACTTTAGTCTTTCCACTATTCTCTGTCCACTTTAGTCTTTCCACTATAGTCTCCACTTTATTCTGTCAAGTACAGTCTTTCCACTATAGTCTTTCCACTATAGTCAGTCAACTTTAGTCTTTCCACTATTCTCTGTCCACTTTAGGCTTTCCACTATAGTCTCCATTTTATTCTGTCCACTACAGTCTTTCCACTATAGTCTGTCCACTTTAGTCTTTCCACTTTAGTCTATCCACTATAGTCTCCACTTTATTCTGTCCACTACAGTCTTTCCACTTTAGTTTTTCCACTATTCTCTGTCCACTAGTCTTTCCACTTTAGTCTTTCCACTATAGTCTCCACTTTATTCCGTCCAATACATTCTTTCCACTTTAGTCTTTCCACTATTCTCTGTCCACTTTAGTCTTTCCACTATAGTCTCCACTTTATTCTGTCCACTACATTCTTTCCACTTTAGTCTTTCCACTTTAGTCTTTCCACTTCAGTCTGTCCACTTTAGTTTTTCCGCTATAATCTGTCCACTTTAGTCTTTCCACTATAGTCTTTCCACTTTAGTCTGTCCACTAAGTCTTTCCACTATAGTCTTTCCACTATAGTCTGTCCACTTTAGTCTTTCCACTTTAGTCTATCCACTATAGTCTCCACTTTATTCTGTCCACTACAGTCTTTCCACTTTAGTCTTTCCACTATTCTCTGTCCACTTTAGTCTTTCCACTTTAGTCTTTCCACTATAGTCTCCACCTTATTCCGTCCACTACATTCTTTCCACTTTAGTCTTTCCACTATTCTCTGTCCACTTTAGTCTGTCCACTTTAGTATTTCCACTATAGTCTCCACTTTATTCCGTCCACTACATTCTTTCCACTTTAGTCTTTCCACTATTCTCTGTCCACTTTAGTCTTTCCACTTTAATCTTTCCACTATAGTCTCCACTTTATTCTGTCCACTACAGTCTTTCCACTATAATCTTTCCACTATAGTCTGTCCACTTTAGTCTTTCCACTATTCTCTGTCCACTTTAGTCTTTCCACTATAGTCTCCACTTTATACTGTCCACTACAGTCTTTCCACTATAGTCTTTCCACTATATTCTGTCCACTTTAGTCTTTCCACTTTAGTTTTTCCACTTTAGTCTGTCCACTTTCGTCTTTCCACTATTGTCTGTCTACTTTAGTCTTTCCACTTTAGTCTTTCCACTTTATTCTGTCCACTTCAGTGTGTACACTTTAGTCTGTCCACTGAGTCTTTCAACTTCAGTCTTTCCACTATAGTCTGTCCACTTTAGTCTTTCCACTATAGTCTCCACTTTATTCTGTCCACTACATTCTTTCCACTTTAGTCTTTCCACTATTCTCTGTCCACTTTAGCCTTTCCACTATAGTCTCCACTTTATTCTGTCCACTAAGTTTTTCCAATATAGTCTTTCCACTATAGTCTGTCCACTTTAGTCTTTCCACTATTCTCTGTCCACTATAGTCTTTCCACTATAGTCTCCACTTTATTCTGTCCACTACAGTCTTTCCACTATAGTCTTTCCACTATAGTCTGTCAACTTTAGTCTTTCCACTATTCGCTGTCCACTTTAGGCTTTCCACTATAGTCTCCACTTTATTCTTTCCACTACAGTCTTTCCACTATAGTCTTTCCACTATACTCTGTCCACTTTAGTCTTTCCACTTTAGTCTATCCACTATAGTCTCCACTTTATTCTGTCCACTACAGTCTTTCCACTTTAGTCTTTCCACTATTCTCTGTCCACTTTAGTCTTTTCACTACAGTCTCCACTTTATTCCGTCCACTACAGTCTTTCCACTATAGTCTTTCCACTATAGTCTGTCCACTTTAGTCTTTCCACTATTCTCTGTCCACTTTAGTCTTTCCACTATAGTCTCCACTTTATTCTGTCCACTACATTCTTTCCACTTTAGTCTTTCCACTTTAGCCCTTCCACTTCAGTCTGTCCACTTTAGTCTTTCCACTACAGTCTTTCCACTTTAGTCTGTCCACTTAGTCTTTCCACTTCAGTCTTTCCACTATAGTCTGTCCACTTTAGTCTTTCCCACTTTAGTCTTTACACTATAGTCTCCACTTTCTTCTGTCCACTACAGTCTTTCCCCTTTAGTCTTTCCACTGTTCTCTGTCCACTTTAGTCTTTCCACTATAGTCTCCAATTTATTCTGTCCACTACAGTCTTTCCACTGTAGTCTTTCCACTACAGTCTTTCCACTAAAGTCTTTCCACTATAGTCTGTCCACTTTAGTCTTTCTACTTTAGTCTTTCCACTATTCTCTGACCACTTTAGTCTTTCCACTTTAGTCTTTCCACTATAGTCTACACTTTATTCTATCCACTACAGTCTCTCCACTATAGTCTTTCCACTATAGTCTGTCCACTTTAGTCTTTCCACTATTCTCTGTCTACTTTATTCTTTCCACTATACTCTCCACTTTATTCTGTCCACTACAGTCTTTCCACTACAGTCTTTCAACTATAGTCTTTCCACTATAGTCTGTCCACTTTAGTTTTTCCACTATAGTCTCCACTTTATTCTGTCCACTACAGTCTTTCCACAATAGACTTTCCACTATAGTCTGTCCACTTTAGTCTTTCCACTTTAGTTTTTCCACTTTAGTCTGTCCACTTTAGTCTTTCCCACTTTAGTCTTTACACTATAGTCTCCACTTTCTTCTGTCCACTACAGTCTTTCCCCTTTAGTCTTTCCACTGTTCTCTGTCCACTTTAGTCTTTCCACTATAGTCTCCAATTTATTCTGTCCACTACAGTCTGTCCACTGTAGTCTTTCCACTACAGTCTTTCCACTATAGTCTTTCCACTATAGTCTGTCCACTTTAGTCTTTCTACTTTAGTCTTTCCACTATTCTCTGTCCACTTTAGTCTTTCCACTTTAGTCTTTCCACTATAGTCTACACTTTATTCTATCCACTACAGTCTCTCCACTATAGTCTTTCCACTATAGTCTGTCCACTTTATTCTTTCCACTATTCTCTTTCTACTTTATCCTTTCCACTATACTCTCCACTTTATTCTGTCCACTACAGTCTTTCCACTACAGTCTTTCAACTATAGTCTTTCCACTATTCTCTGTCCACTTTAGTCTTTCCACTATAGTCTCCACTTTATTCTGTCCACTACATTCTTTCCACTTTAGTCTTCCCACTTTAGTCTTTCCACTTCAGTCTGTCCACTTTAGTCTTTCCGCTATAGTCTGTCCACTTTAGTCTTTCCACTATAGTCTTTCCACTTTAGTCTGTCCACTAAGTCTTTCCACTTCAGTCTTTCCACTATAGTCTGTCCACTTTAGTCTTTCCACTTTAATCTTTACACTATAGTCTCCACTTTATTCTGTCCACTACAGTCTTTCCACTTTAGTCTTTCCACTATTCTCTGTCCACTTTAGTCTTTCCACTTTAGTCTTTCCACTATAGTCTCCACCTTATTCCGTCCACTACATTCTTTCCACTTTAGTCTTTCCACTATTCTCTGTCCACTTTAGTCTGTCCACTTTAGTATTTCCACTATAGTCTCCACTTTATTCCGTCCACTACATTCTTTCCACTTTAGTCTTTCCACTATTCTCTGTCCACTTTAGTCTTTCCACTTTAATCTTTCCACTATAGTCTCCACTTTATTCTGTCCACTACAGTCTTTCCACTATAATCTTTCCACTATAGTCTGTCCACTTTAGTCTTTCCACTATTCTCTGTCCACTTTAGTCTTTCCACTATAGTCTCCACTTTATTCTGTCCACTACAGTCTTTCCACTATAGTCTTTCCACTATAGTCTGTCCACTTTAGTCTTTCCACTTTAGTTTTTCCACTTTTGTCAGTCAACTTTAGTCTTTCCACTATTCTCTGTCCACTTTAGGCTTTCCACTATAGTCTCCATTTTATTCTGTCCACTACAGTCTTTCCACTATAGTCTGTCCACTTTAGTCTTTCCACTTTAGTCTATCCACTATAGTCTCCACTTTATTCTGTCCACTACAGTCTTTCCACTTTAGTTTTTCCACTATTCTCTGTCCACTAGTCTTTCCACTTTAGTCTTTCCACTATAGTCTCCACTTTATTCCGTCCAATACATTCTTTCCACTTTAGTCTTTCCACTATTCTCTGTCCACTTTAGTCTTTCCACTATAGTCTCCACTTTATTCTGTCCACTACATTCTTTCCACTTTAGTCTTTCCACTTTAGTCTTTCCACTTCAGTCTGTCCACTTTAGTCTTTCCGCTATAATCTGTCCACTTTAGTCTTTCCACTATAGTCTTTCCACTTTAGTCTGTCCACTAAGTCTTTCCACTATAGTCTTTCCACTATAGTCTGTCCACTTTAGTCTTTCCACTTTAGTCTATCCACTATAGTCTCCACTTTATTCTGTCCACTACAGTCTTTCCACTTTAGTCTTTCCACTATTCTCTGTCCACTTTAGTCTTTCCACTTTAGTCTTTCCACTATAGTCTCCACCTTATTCCGTCCACTACATTCTTTCCACTTTAGTCTTTCCACTATTCTCCGTCCACTTTAGTCTGTCCACTTTAGTATTTCCACTATAGTCTCCACTTTATTCCGTCCACTACATTCTTTCCACTTTAGTCTTTCCACTATTCTCTGTCCACTTTAGTCTTTCCACTTTAATCTTTCCACTATAGTCTCCACTTTATTCTGTCCACTACAGTCTTTCCACTATAATCTTTCCACTATAGTCTGTCCACTTTAGTCTTTCCACTATTCTCTGTCCACTTTAGTCTTTCCACTATAGTCTCCACTTTATTCTGTCCACTACAGTCTTTCCACTATAGTCTTTCCACTATAGTCTGTCCACTTTAGTCTTTCCACTTTAGTTTTTCCACTTTAGTCTGTCCACTTTCGTCTTTCCACTATTGTCTGTCTACTTTAGTCTTTCCACTTTAGTCTTTCCACTTTATTCTGTCCACTTCAGTGTGTACACTTTAGTCTGTCCACTGAGTCTTTCAACTTCAGTCTTTCCACTATAGTCTGTCCACTTTAGTCTTTCCACTATAGTCTCCACTTTATTCTGTCCACTACATTCTTTCCACTTTAGTCTTTCCACTATTCTCTGTCCACTTTAGTCTTTCCACTATAGTCTCCACTTTATTCTGTCCACTAAGTTTTTCCAATATAGTCTTTCCACTATAGTCTGTCCACTTTAGTCTTTCCACTATTCTCTGTCCACTATAGTCTTTCCACTATAGTCTCCACTTTATTCTGTCCACTACAGTCTTTCCACTATAGTCTTTCCACTATAGTCTGTCAACTTTAGTCTTTCCACTATTCGCTGTCCACTTTAGGCTTTCCACTATAGTCTCCACTTTATTCTTTCCACTACAGTCTTTCCACTATAGTCTTTCCACTATACTCTGTCCACTTTAGTCTTTCCACTTTAGTCTATCCACTATAGTCTCCACTTTATTCTGTCCACTACAGTCTTTCCACTTTAGTCTTTCCACTATTCTCTGTCCACTTTAGTCTTTTCACTACAGTCTCCACTTTATTCCGTCCACTACAGTCTTTCCACTATAGTCTTTCCACTATAGTCTGTCCACTTTAGTCTTTCCACTATTCTCTGTCCACTTTAGTCTTTCCACTTCAGTCTGTCCACTTTAGTCTTTCCACTACAGTCTTTCCACTTTAGTCTGTCCACTTAGTCTTTCCACTTCAGTCTTTCCACTATAGTCTGTCCACTTTAGTCTTTCCCACTTTAGTCTTTACACTATAGTCTCCACTTTCTTCTGTCCACTACAGTCTTTCCCCTTTAGTCTTTCCACTGTTCTCTGTCCACTTTAGTCTTTCCACTATAGTCTCCAATTTATTCTGTCCACTACAGTCTTTCCACTGTAGTCTTTCCACTACAGTCTTTCCACTATAGTCTTTCCACTATAGTCTGTCCACTTTAGTCTTTCTACTTTAGTCTTTCCACTATTCTCTGACCACTTTAGTCTTTCCACTTTAGTCTTTCCACTATAGTCTACACTTTATTCTATCCACTACAGTCTCTCCACTATAGTCTTTCCACTATAGTCTGTCCACTTTAGTCTTTCCACTATTCTCTGTCTACTTTATTCTTTCCACTATACTCTCCACTTTATTCTGTCCACTACAGTCTTTCCACTACAGTCTTTCAACTATAGTCTTTCCACTATAGTCTGTCCACTTTAGTTTTTCCACTATAGTCTCCACTTTATTCTGTCCACTACAGTCTTTCCACAATAGACTTTCCACTATAGTCTGTCCACTTTAGTCTTTCCACTTTAGTTTTTCCACTTTAGTCTGTCCACTTTAGTCTTTCCCACTTTAGTCTTTACACTATAGTCTCCACTTTCTTCTGTCCACTACAGTCTTTCCCCTTTAGTCTTTCCACTGTTCTCTGTCCACTTTAGTCTTTCCACTATAGTCTCCAATTTATTCTATCCACTACAGTCTGTCCACTGTAGTCTTTCCACTACAGTCTTTCCACTATAGTCTTTCCACTATAGTCTGTCCACTTTAGTCTTTCTACTTTAGTCTTTCCACCATTCTCTGTCCACTTTAGTCTTTCCACTTTAGTCTTTCCACTATAGTCTACACTTTATTCTATCCACTACAGTCTCTCCACTATAGTCTTTCCACTATAGTCTGTCCACTTTATTCTTTCCACTATTCTCTTTCTACTTTATTCTTTCCACTATACTCTCCACTTTATTCTGTCCACTACAGTCTTTCCACTACAGTCTTTCAACTATAGTCTTTCCACTATTCTCTGTCCACTTTAGTCTTTCCACTATAGTCTCCACTTTATTCTGTCCACTACATTCTTTCCACTTTAGTCTTCCCACTTTAGTCTTTCCACTTCAGTCTGTCCACTTTAGTCTTTCCGCTATAGTCTGTCCACTTTAGTCTTTCCACTATAGTCTTTCCACTTTAGTCTGTCCACTAAGTCTTTCCACTTCAGTCTTTCCACTATAGTCTGTCCACTTTAGTCTTTCCACTTTAATCTTTACACTATAGTCTCCACTTTATTCTGTCCACTACAGTCTTTCCACTTTAGTCTTTCCACTATTCTCTGCCCACTTTAGTCTTTCCACTATAGTCTCCACTTTATTCTGTCTACTACAGTCTTTCCACTGTAGTCTTTCTACTACAGTCTTTCCACTATAGTCTTTCCACTATAGTCTGTCCACTTTAGTCTTTCCACTATTCTCTGTCCACTTTAGTCTTTCCACTATAGTCTGTCCACTTTAGTCTTTCTACTTTAGTCTTTCCACTATTCTCTGTCCACTTTAGTCTTTCCAGTTTAGTCTTTCCACTATAGTCTCCACTTTATTCTGTCCACTACAGTCTCTCCACTATAGTCTTTCCACTATAGTCTGTCCACTTTAGTCTTTCCACTATTCTCTGTCCACCTTATTCTTTCCACTATACTCTCCACTTTATTCTGTCCACTACAGTCTTTCCACTACAGTCTTTCAACTATCGTCTTTCCACTATAGTCTGTCCACTTTAGCTTTTCCACTATAGTCTCCACTTTATTCTGTCAACTACAGTCTTTCCACAATAGTCTTTCCACTATAGTCTGTCCACTTTAGTCTTTCCATTTTAGTTTTTCCACTTTAGTCTGTCCACTTTAGTCTTTCCACTATAGTCTGTCCACTTTAGTCTTTCCACTTTAGTCTTTCCACTTTATTCTGTCCACTTCAGTGTGTACACTTTTGTCTGTCCACTGAGTCTTTCCACTTCAGTCTTTCCACTATAGTCTGTCCACTTTAGTCTTTCCACTTTAGTCTTTCCACTATAGTTTCCACTTTATTCTGTCCATTACATTCTTTCCACTTTAGTCTTTCCACTATTCTCTGTCCACTTTAGTCTTTCCACTTTAATCTTTCCACTATAGTCTCCACTTTATTCTGTCCACTACAGTCTTTCCACTATAATCTTTCCACTATAGTCTGTCCACTTTAGTCTTTCCACTATTCTCTGTCCACTTTAGTCTTTCCACTATAGTCTCCACTTTATTATGTCCACTACAGTCTTTCCACTATAGTCTTTCCACTATAGTCTGTTCACTTTAGTCTTTCCACTATAGTCTCCAATTTATTCTGTCCCCTACAGTCTTTCCACTATAGTTTTTCCACTTTAGTCTGTCCACTTTAGTCTTTCCACTATATTCTTTCCACTATAGTCTGTCCACTTCAGTCTTTCCACTATTCTCTGTCCACTTTTGTCTTTCCACTATAGTCTGTCCACTTTAGTCTTTCCACTATTCTCTGTCCACTTTAGTCTTCCCACTATAGTCTCCACTTTATTATGTCCACTACAGTCTTTCCACTATAGTCTGTCCACTTTAGTCTTTCCACTATAGTCTCCACTTTATTCTGTCCACTACAGTCTTTCCACAATAGTCTTTCCACTATAGTCTGTCCACTTTAGTCTTTCAACTTTAGTTTTTCCACTTTAGTCTGTCCACTTTAGTCTTTCCACTATAGTCTGTCCACTTTAGTCTTTCCACTATAGTCTGTCCACTTTAGTCTTTCCACTTTAATCTTTACACTATAGTCTCCACTTTATTCTGTCCACTACAGTCTTTCCACTTTAGTCTTTCCACTATTCTCTGTCCACTTTAGTCTTTCCACTATAGTCTCCACTTTATTCTGTCTACTACAGTCTTTCCACTGTAGTCTTTCTACTACAGTCTTTCCACTATAGTCTTTCCACTATAGTCTGTCCACTTTAGTCTTTCTACTATTCTCTGTCCACTTTAGTCTTTCCACTATAGTCTGTCCACTTTAGTCTTTCTACTTTAGTCTTTCCACTATTCTCTGTCCACTTTAGTCTTTCCAGTTTAGTCTTTCCACTATAGTCTCCACTTTATTCTGTCCACTACAGTCTCTCCACTATAGTCTTTCCACTATAGTCTGTCCACTTTAGTCTTTCCACTATTCTCTGTCCACCTTATTCTTTCCACTATACTCTCCACTTTATTCTGTCCACTACAGTCTTTCCACTACAGTCTTTCAACTATCGTCTTTCCACTATAGTCTGTCCACTTTAGCTTTTCCACTATAGTCTCCACTTTATTCTGTCAACTACAGTCTTTCCACAATAGTCTTTCCACTATAGTCTGTCCACTTTAGTCTTTCCATTTTAGTTTTTCCACTTTAGTCTGTCCACTTTAGTCTTTCCACTATAGTCTGTCCACTTTAGTCTTTCCACTTTAGTCTTTCCACTTTATTCTGTCCACTTCAGTGTGTACACTTTTGTCTGTCCACTGAGTCTTTCCACTTCAGTCTTTCCACTATAGTCTGTCCACTTTAGTCTTTCCACTTTAGTCTTTCCACTATAGTTTCCACTTTATTCTGTCCATTACATTCTTTCCACTTTAGTCTTTCCACTATTCTCTGTCCACTTTAGTCTTTCCACTTTAATCTTTCCACTATAGTCTCCACTTTATTCTGTCCACTACAGTCTTTCCACTATAATCTTTCCACTATAGTCTGTCCACTTTAGTCTTTCCACTATTCTCTGTCCACTTTAGTCTTTCCACTATAGTCTCCACTTTATTATGTCCACTACAGTCTTTCCACTATAGTCTTTCCACTATAGTCTGTCCACTTTAGTCTTTCCACTATAGTCTTTCCACTTTAGTCTGTCCACTAAGTCTTTCCACTATAGTCTTTCCACTATAGTCTGTCCACTTTAGTCTTTCCACTTTAGTCTATCCACTATAGTCTCCACTTTATTCTGTCCACTACAGTCTTTCCACTTTAGTCTTTCCACTATTCTCTGTCCACTTTAGTCTTTCCACTTTAGTCTTTCCACTATAGTCTCCACCTTATTCCGTCCACTACATTCTTTCCACTTTAGTCTTTCCACTATTCTCTGTCCACTTTAGTCTGTCCACTTTAGTATTTCCACTATAGTCTCCACTTTATTCCGTCCACTACATTCTTTCCACTTTAGTCTTTCCACTATTCTCTGTCCACTTTAGTCTTTCCACTTTAATCTTTCCACTATAGTCTCCACTTTATTCTGTCCACTACAGTCTTTCCACTATAATCTTTCCACTATAGTCTGTCCACTTTAGTCTTTCCACTATTCTCTGTCCACTTTAGTCTTTCCACTATAGTCTCCACTTTATACTGTCCACTACAGTCTTTCCACTATAGTCTTTCCACTATAGTCTGTCCACTTTAGTCTTTCCACTTTAGTTTTTCCACTTTAGTCTGTCCACTTTCGTCTTTCCACTATTGTCTGTCTACTTTAGTCTTTCCACTTTAGTCTTTCCACTTTATTCTGTCCACTTCAGTGTGTACACTTTAGTCTGTCCACTGAGTCTTTCAACTTCAGTCTTTCCACTATAGTCTGTCCACTTTAGTCTTTCCACTATAGTCTCCACTTTATTCTGTCCACTACATTCTTTCCACTTTAGTCTTTCCACTATTCTCTGTCCACTTTAGTCTTTCCACTATAGTCTCCACTTTATTCTGTCCACTAAGTTTTTCCAATATAGTCTTTCCACTATAGTCTGTCCACTTTAGTCTTTCCACTATTCTCTGTCCACTATAGTCTTTCCACTATAGTCTCCACTTTATTCTGTCCACTACAGTCTTTCCACTATAGTCTTTCCACTATAGTCTGTCAACTTTAGTCTTTCCACTATTCGCTGTCCACTTTAGGCTTTCCACTATAGTCTCCACTTTATTCTTTCCACTACAGTCTTTCCACTATAGTCTTTCCACTATACTCTGTCCACTTTAGTCTTTCCACTTTAGTCTATCCACTATAGTCTCCACTTTATTCTGTCCACTACAGTCTTTCCACTTTAGTCTTTCCACTATTCTCTGTCCACTTTAGTCTTTTCACTACAGTCTCCACTTTATTCCGTCCACTACAGTCTTTCCACTATAGTCTTTCCACTATAGTCTGTCCACTTTAGTCTTTCCACTATTCTCTGTCCACTTTAGTCTTTCCACTATAGTCTCCACTTTATTCTGTCCACTACATTCTTTCCACTTTAGTCTTTCCACTTTAGCCCTTCCACTTCAGTCTGTCCACTTTAGTCTTTCCACTACAGTCTTTCCACTTTAGTCTGTCCACTTAGTCTTTCCACTTCAGTCTTTCCACTATAGTCTGTCCACTTTAGTCTTTCCCACTTTAGTCTTTACACTATAGTCTCCACTTTCTTCTGTCCACTACAGTCTTTCCCCTTTAGTCTTTCCACTGTTCTCTGTCCACTTTAGTCTTTCCACTATAGTCTCCAATTTATTCTGTCCACTACAGTCTTTCCACTGTAGTCTTTCCACTACAGTCTTTCCACTATAGTCTTTCCACTATAGTCTGTCCACTTTAGTCTTTCTACTTTAGTCTTTCCACTATTCTCTGACCACTTTAGTCTTTCCACTTTAGTCTTTCCACTATAGTCTACACTTTATTCTATCCACTACAGTCTCTCCACTATAGTCTTTCCACTATAGTCTGTCCACTTTAGTCTTTCCACTATTCTCTGTCTACTTTATTCTTTCCACTATACTCTCCACTTTATTCTGTCCACTACAGTCTTTCCACTACAGTCTTTCAACTATAGTCTTTCCACTATAGTCTGTCCACTTTAGTTTTTCCACTATAGTCTCCACTTTATTCTGTCCACTACAGTCTTTCCACAATAGACTTTCCACTATAGTCTGTCCACTTTAGTCTTTCCACTTTAGTTTTTCCACTTTAGTCTGTCCACTTTAGTCTTTCCCACTTTAGTCTTTACACTATAGTCTCCACTTTCTTCTGTCCACTACAGTCTTTCCCCTTTAGTCTTTCCACTGTTCTCTGTCCACTTTAGTCTTTCCACTATAGTCTCCAATTTATTCTGTCCACTACAGTCTGTCCACTGTAGTCTTTCCACTACAGTCTTTCCACTATAGTCTTTCCACTATAGTCTGTCCACTTTAGTCTTTCTACTTTAGTCTTTCCACTATTCTCTGTCCACTTTAGTCTTTCCACTTTAGTCTTTCCACTATAGTCTACACTTTATTCTATCCACTACAGTCTCTCCACTATAGTCTTTCCACTATAGTCTGTCCACTTTATTCTTTCCACTATTCTCTTTCTACTTTATCCTTTCCACTATACTCTCCACTTTATTCTGTCCACTACAGTCTTTCCACTACAGTCTTTCAACTATAGTCTTTCCACTATTCTCTGTCCACTTTAGTCTTTCCACTATAGTCTCCACTTTATTCTGTCCACTACATTCTTTCCACTTTAGTCTTCCCACTTTAGTCTTTCCACTTCAGTCTGTCCACTTTAGTCTTTCCGCTATAGTCTGTCCACTTTAGTCTTTCCACTATAGTCTTTCCACTTTAGTCTGTCCACTAAGTCTTTCCACTTCAGTCTTTCCACTATAGTCTGTCCACTTTAGTCTTTCCACTTTAATCTTTACACTATAGTCTCCACTTTATTCTGTCCACTACAGTCTTTCCACTTTAGTCTTTCCACTATTCTCTGTCCACTTTAGTCTTTCCACTTTAGTCTTTCCACTATAGTCTCCACCTTATTCCGTCCACTACATTCTTTCCACTTTAGTCTTTCCACTATTCTCTGTCCACTTTAGTCTGTCCACTTTAGTATTTCCACTATAGTCTCCACTTTATTCCGTCCACTACATTCTTTCCACTTTAGTCTTTCCACTATTCTCTGTCCACTTTAGTCTTTCCACTTTAATCTTTCCACTATAGTCTCCACTTTATTCTGTCCACTACAGTCTTTCCACTATAATCTTTCCACTATAGTCTGTCCACTTTAGTCTTTCCACTATTCTCTGTCCACTTTAGTCTTTCCACTATAGTCTCCACTTTATTCTGTCCACTACAGTCTTTCCACTATAGTCTTTCCACTATAGTCTGTCCACTTTAGTCTTTCCACTTTAGTTTTTCCACTTTTGTCAGTCAACTTTAGTCTTTCCACTATTCTCTGTCCACTTTAGGCTTTCCACTATAGTCTCCATTTTATTCTGTCCACTACAGTCTTTCCACTATAGTCTGTCCACTTTAGTCTTTCCACTTTAGTCTATCCACTATAGTCTCCACTTTATTCTGTCCACTACAGTCTTTCCACTTTAGTTTTTCCACTATTCTCTGTCCACTAGTCTTTCCACTTTAGTCTTTCCACTATAGTCTCCACTTTATTCCGTCCAATACATTCTTTCCACTTTAGTCTTTCCACTATTCTCTGTCCACTTTAGTCTTTCCACTATAGTCTCCACTTTATTCTGTCCACTACATTCTTTCCACTTTAGTCTTTCCACTTTAGTCTTTCCACTTCAGTCTGTCCACTTTAGTCTTTCCGCTATAATCTGTCCACTTTAGTCTTTCCACTATAGTCTTTCCACTTTAGTCTGTCCACTAAGTCTTTCCACTATAGTCTTTCCACTATAGTCTGTCCACTTTAGTCTTTCCACTTTAGTCTATCCACTATAGTCTCCACTTTATTCTGTCCACTACAGTCTTTCCACTTTAGTCTTTCCACTATTCTCTGTCCACTTTAGTCTTTCCACTTTAGTCTTTCCACTATAGTCTCCACCTTATTCCGTCCACTACATTCTTTCCACTTTAGTCTTTCCACTATTCTCCGTCCACTTTAGTCTGTCCACTTTAGTATTTCCACTATAGTCTCCACTTTATTCCGTCCACTACATTCTTTCCACTTTAGTCTTTCCACTATTCTCTGTCCACTTTAGTCTTTCCACTTTAATCTTTCCACTATAGTCTCCACTTTATTCTGTCCACTACAGTCTTTCCACTATAATCTTTCCACTATAGTCTGTCCACTTTAGTCTTTCCACTATTCTCTGTCCACTTTAGTCTTTCCACTATAGTCTCCACTTTATTCTGTCCACTACAGTCTTTCCACTATAGTCTTTCCACTATAGTCTGTCCACTTTAGTCTTTCCACTTTAGTTTTTCCACTTTAGTCTGTCCACTTTCGTCTTTCCACTATTGTCTGTCTACTTTAGTCTTTCCACTTTAGTCTTTCCACTTTATTCTGTCCACTTCAGTGTGTACACTTTAGTCTGTCCACTGAGTCTTTCAACTTCAGTCTTTCCACTATAGTCTGTCCACTTTAGTCTTTCCACTATAGTCTCCACTTTATTCTGTCCACTACATTCTTTCCACTTTAGTCTTTCCACTATTCTCTGTCCACTTTAGTCTTTCCACTATAGTCTCCACTTTATTCTGTCCACTAAGTTTTTCCAATATAGTCTTTCCACTATAGTCTGTCCACTTTAGTCTTTCCACTATTCTCTGTCCACTATAGTCTTTCCACTATAGTCTCCACTTTATTCTGTCCACTACAGTCTTTCCACTATAGTCTTTCCACTATAGTCTGTCAACTTTAGTCTTTCCACTATTCGCTGTCCACTTTAGGCTTTCCACTATAGTCTCCACTTTATTCTTTCCACTACAGTCTTTCCACTATAGTCTTTCCACTATACTCTGTCCACTTTAGTCTTTCCACTTTAGTCTATCCACTATAGTCTCCACTTTATTCTGTCCACTACAGTCTTTCCACTTTAGTCTTTCCACTATTCTCTGTCCACTTTAGTCTTTTCACTACAGTCTCCACTTTATTCCGTCCAGTACAGTCTTTCCACTATAGTCTTTCCACTATAGTCTGTCCACTTTAGTCTTTCCACTATTCTCTGTCCACTTTAGTCTTTCCACTTCAGTCTGTCCACTTTAGTCTTTCCACTACAGTCTTTCCACTTTAGTCTGTCCACTTAGTCTTTCCACTTCAGTCTTTCCACTATAGTCTGTCCACTTTAGTCTTTCCCACTTTAGTCTTTACACTATAGTCTCCACTTTCTTCTGTCCACTACAGTCTTTCCCCTTTAGTCTTTCCACTGTTCTCTGTCCACTTTAGTCTTTCCACTATAGTCTCCAATTTATTCTGTCCACTACAGTCTTTCCACTGTAGTCTTTCCACTACAGTCTTTCCACTATAGTCTTTCCACTATAGTCTGTCCACTTTAGTCTTTCTACTTTAGTCTTTCCACTATTCTCTGACCACTTTAGTCTTTCCACTTTAGTCTTTCCACTATAGTCTACACTTTATTCTATCCACTACAGTCTCTCCACTATAGTCTTTCCACTATAGTCTGTCCACTTTAGTCTTTCCACTATTCTCTGTCTACTTTATTCTTTCCACTATACTCTCCACTTTATTCTGTCCACTACAGTCTTTCCACTACAGTCTTTCAACTATAGTCTTTCCACTATAGTCTGTCCACTTTAGTTTTTCCACTATAGTCTCCACTTTATTCTGTCCACTACAGTCTTTCCACAATAGACTTTCCACTATAGTCTGTCCACTTTAGTCTTTCCACTTTAGTTTTTCCACTTTAGTCTGTCCACTTTAGTCTTTCCCACTTTAGTCTTTACACTATAGTCTCCACTTTCTTCGGTCCACTACAGTCTTTCCCCTTTAGTCTTTCCACTGTTCTCTGTCCACTTTAGTCTTTCCACTATAGTCTCCAATTTATTCTGTCCACTACAGTCTGTCCACTGTAGTCTTTCCACTACAGTCTTTCCACTATAGTCTTTCCACTATAGTCTGTCCACTTTAGTCTTTCTACTTTAGTCTTTCCACTATTCTCTGTCCACTTTAGTCTTTCCACTTTAGTCTTTCCACTATAGTCTACACTTTATTCTATCCACTACAGTCTCTCCACTATAGTCTTTCCACTATAGTCTGTCCACTTTATTCTTTCCACTATTCTCTTTCTACTTTATTCTTTCCACTATACTCTCCACTTTATTCTGTCCACTACAGTCTTTCCACTACAGTCTTTCAACTATAGTCTTTCCACTATTCTCTGTCCACTTTAGTCTTTCCACTATAGTCTCCACTTTATTCTGTCCACTACATTCTTTCCACTTTAGTCTTCCCACTTTAGTCTTTCCACTTCAGTCTGTCCACTTTAGTCTTTCCGCTATAGTCTGTCCACTTTAGTCTTTCCACTATAGTCTTTCCACTTTAGTCTGTCCACTAAGTCTTTCCACTTCAGTCTTTCCACTATAGTCTGTCCACTTTAGTCTTTCCACTTTAATCTTTACACTATAGTCTCCACTTTATTCTGTCCACTACAGTCTTTCCACTTTAGTCTTTCCACTATTCTCTGTCCACTTTAGTCTTTCCACTATAGTCTCCACTTTATTCTGTCTACTACAGTCTTTCCACTGTAGTCTTTCTACTACAGTCTTTCCACTATAGTCTTTCCACTATAGTCTGTCCACTTTAGTCTTTCCACTATTCTCTGTCCACTTTAGTCTTTCCACTATAGTCTGTCCACTTTAGTCTTTCTACTTTAGTCTTTCCACTATTCTCTGTCCACTTTAGTCTTTCCAGTTTAGTCTTTCCACTATAGTCTCCACTTTATTCTGTCCACTACAGTCTCTCCACTATAGTCTTTCCACTATAGTCTGTCCACTTTAGTCTTTCCACTATTCTCTGTCCACCTTATTCTTTCCACTATACTCTCCACTTTATTCTGTCCACTACAGTCTTTCCACTACAGTCTTTCAACTATCGTCTTTCCACTATAGTCTGTCCACTTTAGCTTTTCCACTATAGTCTCCACTTTATTCTGTCAACTACAGTCTTTCCACAATAGTCTTTCCACTATAGTCTGTCCACTTTAGTCTTTCCATTTTAGTTTTTCCACTTTAGTCTGTCCACTTTAGTCTTTCCACTATAGTCTGTCCACTTTAGTCTTTCCACTTTAGTCTTTCCACTTTATTCTGTCCACTTCAGTGTGTACACTTTTGTCTGTCCACTGAGTCTTTCCACTTCAGTCTTTCCACTATAGTCTGTCAACTTTAGTCTTTCCACTTTAGTCTTTCCACTATAGTTTCCACTTTATTCTGTCCATTACATTCTTTCCACTTTAGTCTTTCCACTATTCTCTGTCCACTTTAGTCTTTCCACTTTAATCTTTCCACTATAGTCTCCACTTTATTCTGTCCACTACAGTCTTTCCACTATAATCTTTCCACTATAGTCTGTCCACTTTAGTCTTTCCACTATTCTCTGTCCACTTTAGTCTTTCCACTATAGTCTCCACTTTATTATGTCCACTACAGTCTTTCCACTATAGTCTTTCCACTATAGTCTGTTCACTTTAGTCTTTCCACTATAGTCTCCAATTTATTCTGTCCACTACAGTCTTTCCACTATAGTTTTTCCACTTTAGTCTGTCCACTTTAGTCTTTCCACTATATTCTTTCCACTATAGTCTGTCCACTTCAGTCTTTCCACTATTCTCTGTCCACTTTTGTCTTTCCACTATAGTCTGTCCACTTTAGTCTTTCCACTATTCTCTGTCCACTTTAGTCTTCCCACTATAGTCTCCACTTTATTATGTCCACTACAGTCTTTCCACTATAGTCTGTCCACTTTAGTCTTTCCACTATAGTCTCCACTTTATTCTGTCCACTACAGTCTTTCCACAATAGTCTTTCCACTATAGTCTGTCCACTTTAGTCTTTCCACTTTAGTTTTTCCACTTTAGTCTGTCCACTTTAGTCTTTCCACTATAGTCTGTCCACTTTAGTCTTTCCACTTTAGTCTTTCCACTTTATTCTGTCCACTTCAGTGTGTACACTTTAGTCTGTCCACTGAGTCTTTCAACTTCAGTCTTTCCACTATAGTCTGTCCACTTTAGTATTTCCACTACATTCTTTCCACTTTAGTCTTTCCACTATTCTCTGTCCACTTTAGTCTTTCCACTATAGTCTCCACTTTATTCTGTCCACTACAGTTTTTCCACTATAGTCTTTCCACTATAGTCTGTCCACTTTAGTCTTTCCACTATTCTCTGTCCACTTTAGTCTTTCCACTATAGTCTCCACTTTATTCTGTCCACTACAGTCTTTCCACTATAGTCTTTCCACTATAGTCTGTCAACTTTAGTCTTTCCACTGTTCTCTGTCCACTTTAGGCTTTCCACTATAGTCTCCATTTTATTCTGTCCACTACAGTCTTTCCACTATTCTCTGTCCACTTTAGTCTTTCCACTTTAGTCTTTCCACTATAGTCTCCACTTTATTCCGTCCAATACATTCTTTCCACTTTAGTCTTTCCACTATTCTCTGTCCACTTTAGTCTTTCCACTATAGTCTCCACTTTATTCTGTCCACTACAGTTTTTCCACTATAGTCTTTCCACTATAGTCTGTCCACTTTAGTCTTTCCACTATTCTCTGTCCACTTTAGTCTTTCCACTATAGTCTCCACTTTATTCTGTCCACTACAGTCTTTCCACTATAGTCTTTCCACTATAGTCTGTCAACTTTAGTCTTTCCACTGTTCTCTGTCCACTTTAGGCTTTCCACTATAGTCTCCATTTTATTCTGTCCACTACAGTCTTTCCACTATTCTCTGTCCACTTTAGTCTTTCCACTTTAGTCTTTCCACTATAGTCTCCACTTTATTCCGTCCAATACATTCTTTCCACTTTAGTCTTTCCACTATTCTCTGTCCACTTTAGTCTTTCCACTATAGTCTCCACTTTATTCTGTCCACTACAGTTTTTCCACTATAGTCTTTCCACTATAGTCTGTCCACTTTAGTCTTTCCACTATTCTCTGTCCACTTTAGTCTTTCCACTATAGTCTCCACTTTATTCTGTCCACTACAGTCTTTCCACTATAGTCTTTCCACTATAGTCTGTCAACTTTAGTCTTTCCACTGTTCTCTGTCCACTTTAGGCTTTCCACTATAGTCTCCATTTTATTCTGTCCACTACAGTCTTTCCACTATTCTCTGTCCACTTTAGTCTTTCCACTTTAGTCTTTCCACTATAGTCTCCACTTTATTCCGTCCAATACATTCTTTCCACTTTAGTCTTTCCACTATTCTCTGTCCACTTTAGTCTTTCCACTTTAATCTTTCCACTATAGTCTCCACTTTATTCCGTCCAATACATTCTTTCCACTTTAGTCTTTCCAGTATTCTCTGTCCACTTTAGTCTTTCCACTTTAATCTTTCCACTATAGTCTCCACTTTATTCTGTCCACTTTAGGCTTTCCACTATAGTCTCCACTTTATTCTGTCCACTACAGTCTTTCCACTATAGTCTTTCCACTATAGTCTGTCCACTTTAGTCTTTCCACTTTAGTCTATCCACTATAGTCTCAACTTTATTCTGTCCACTACAGTCTTTCCACTTTAGTCTTTCCACTATTCTCTGTCCACTTTAGTCTTTCCACTTTAGTCTTTCCACTATAGTCTCCACTTTATTCCGTCCACTACATTCTTTCCACTTTAGTCTTTCCACTATTCTCTGTCCACTTTAGTCTGTCCACTTTAGTCTTTCCATTATAGTCTCCACTTTATTCCGTCCACTACATTCTTTCCACTTTAGTCTTTCCACTATTCTCTGTCCACTTTAGTCTTTCCACTTTAATCTTTCCACTATAGTCTCCACTTTATTCTGTCCACTACAGTCTTTCCACTATAATCTTTCCACTATAGTCTGTCCACTTTAGTCTTTCCACTATTCTCTGTCCACTTTAGTCTTTCCACTATAGTCTCCACTTTATTCTGTCCACTACAGTCTTTCCACTATAGTCTTTCCACTATAGTCTGTCCATTTTAGTCTTTCCACTTTAGTTTTTCCACTTTAGTCTGTCCACTTTCGTCTTTCCACTATGGTCTGTCTACTTTAGTCTTTCCACTTTAGTCTTTCCACTTTATTCTGTCCACTTCAGTGTGTACACTTTAGTCTGTCCACTGAGTCTTTCAACTTCAGTCTTTCCACTATAGTCTGTCCACTTTAGTCTTTCCACTATAGTCTCCACTTTATTCTGTCCACTACATTCTTTCCACTTTAGTCTTTCAACTATTCTCTGTCCACTTTAGTCTTTCCACTATAGTCTCCACTTTATTCTGTCCACTAAGTTTTTCCACTATTGTCTTTCCACTTTATTCTGTCCACTAAGTTTTTCCACTATAGTCTTTCCACTATAGTCTGTCAACTTTAGTCTTTCCACTATTCTCTGTCCACTATAGTCTTTCCACTTTAGTCTTTCCACTTCAGTCTGTCCACTTTAGTCTTTCCGCTATAGTCTGTCCACTTTAGTCTTTCCACTATAGTCTTTCCACTTTAGTCTGTCCACTAAGTCTTTCCACTTCAGTCTTTCCACTATAGTCTGTCCACTTTAGTCTTTCCACTTTAGTCTTTACACTATAGTCTCCACTTTATTCTGTCCACGACAGTCTTTCCACTTTAGTCTTTCCACTATTCTCTGTCCACTTTAGTCTTTCCACTTTAGTCTTTCCACTATAGTTTCCACTTTATTCTGTCCATTACATTCTTTCCACTTTAGTCTTTCCACTATTCTCTGTCCACTTTAGTCTTTCCACTTTAAACTTTCCACTATAGTCTCCACTTTATTCTGTCCACTACAGTCTTTCCACTATAATCTTTCCACTATAGTCTGTCCACTTTAGTCTTTCCACTATTCTCTGTCCACTTTAGTCTTTCCACTATAGTCTCCACTTTATTATGTCCACTACAGTCTTTCCACTATAGTCTTTCCACTATAGTCTGTTCACTTTAGTCTTTCCACTATAGTCTCCAATTTATTCTGTCCACTACAGTCTTTCCACTATAGTTTTTCCACTTTAGTCTGTCCACTTTAGTCTTTCCACTATATTCTTTCCACTGTAGTCTGTCTACTTCAGTCTTTCCACTATTCTCTGTCCACTTTTGTCTTTCCACTATAGTCTGTCCACTTTAGTCTTTCCACTATTCTCTGTCTACTTTAGTCTTTCCACTATAGTCTCCACTTTATTATGTCCACTACAGTCTTTCCACTATAGTCTGTCCACTTTAGTCTTTCCACTATAGTCTCCACTTTATTCTGTCCACTACAGTCTTTCCACTATAGTCTTTCCACTATAGTCTGTCCACTTTAGTCTTTCCACTTTAGTTTTTCCACTTTAGTCTGTCCACTTTAGTCTTTCCACTATAGTCTGTCCACTTTAGTCTTTCCACTTTAGTCTTTCCACTTTATTCTGTCCACTTCAGTGTGTACACTTTAGTCTGTCCAATGAGTCTTTCAACTTCAGTCTTTCCACTATAGTCTGTCCACTTTAGTATTTCCACTATAGTCTCCACTTTATTCTGTCCACTACATTCTTTCCACTTTTAGTCTTTCCACTTTATTCTGTCCACTTCAGTGTGTACACTTTAGTCTGTCCACTGAGTCTTTCAACTTCAGTCTTTCCACTATAGTCTGTCCACTTTAGTATTTCCACTATAGTCTCCATTTTATTCTGTCCACTACATTTTTTCCACTATAGTCTTTCCACTATAGTCTGTCCACTTTAGTCTTTCCACTATTCTCTGTCCACTTTAGTCTTTCCACTATAGTCTATCTACTATAGTCTCCACTTTATTCTGTCCACTACAGTCTTTCCACTTTAGTCTTTCCACTATTCTCTGTCCACTTTAGTCTTTCCACTATAGTCTCCACTTTATTCCGTCCACTACATTCTTTCCACTTTAGTCTTTCCACTATTCTCTGTCCACTTTAGTCTGTCCACTTTAGTCTTTCCACTATAGTCTCCACTTTATTCCGTCCACTACATTCTTTCCACTTTAGTCTTTCCACTATTCTCTGTCCACTTTAGTCTTTCCACTTTAATCTTTCCACTATAGTCTCCACTTTATTCTGTCCACTACAGTCTTTCCACTATAATCTTTCCACTATAGTCTGTCCACTTTAGTCTTTCCACTATTCTCTGTCCACTTTAGTCTTTCCACTATAGTCTCCACTTTATTCTGTCCACTACAGTCTTTCCACTATAGTCTTTCCACTATAGTCTGTCCACTTTAGTCTTTCCACTTTAGTTTTTCCACTTTAGTCTGTCCACTTTCGTCTTTCCACTATAGTCTGTCTACTTTAGTCTTTCCACTTTAGTCTTTCCACTTTATTCTGTCCACTTCAGTGTGTACACTTTAGTCTGTTCACTGAGTCTTTCAACTTCAGTCTTTCCACTATAGTCTGTCCACTTTAGTCTTTCCACTATAGTCTCCACTTTATTCTGTCCACTACATTCTTTCCACTTTAGTCTTTCCACTATTCTCTGTCCACTTTAGTCTTTCCACTATAGTCTCCACTTTATTCTGTCCACTAAGTTTTTCCAATATAGTCTTTCCACTATAGTCTGTCCACTTTAGTCTTTCCACTATTCTCTGTCCACTATAGTCTTTCCACTATAGTCTCCACTTTATTCTGTCCACTACAGTCTTTCCACTATAGTCTTTCCACTATAGTCTGTCAACTTTAGTCTTTCCACTATTCGCTGTCCACTTTAGGCTTTCCACTATAGTCTCCACTTTATTCTTTCCACTACAGTCTTTCCACTATAGTCTTTCCACTATAGTCTGTCCACTTTAGTCTTTCCACTTTAGTCTATCCACTATAGTCTCCACTTTATTCTGTCCACTACAGTCTTTCCACTTTAGTCTTTCCACTATTCTCTGTCCACTTTAGTCTTTTCACTACAGTCTCCACTTTATTCCGTCCACTACAGTCTTTCCACTATAGTCTTTCCACTATAGTCTGTCCACTTTAGTCTTTCCACTATTCTCTGTCCACTTTAGTCTTTCCACTATAGTCTCCACTTTATTCTGTCCACTACATTCTTTCCACTTTAGTCTTTCCACTTTAGCCCTTCCTTCAGTCTGTCCACTTTAGTCTTTCCGCTATAGTCTGTCCACTTTAGTCTTTCCACTACAGTCTTTCCACTTTAGTCTGTCCACTTAGTCTTTCCACTTCAGTCTTTCCACTATAGTCTGTCCACTTTAGTCTTTCCCACTTTAGTCTTTACACTATAGTCTCCACTTTCTTCTGTCCACTACAGTCTTTCCCCTTTAGTCTTTCCACAGTTCTCTGTCCACTTTAGTCTTTCCACTATAGTCTCCAATTTATTCTGTCCACTACAGTCTTTCCACTGTAGTCTTTCCACTACAGTCTTTCCACTATAGTCTTTCCACTATAGTCTGTCCACTTTAGTCTTTCTACTTTAGTCTTTCCACTATTCTCTGTCCACTTTAGTCTTTCCACTTTAGTCTTTCCACTATAGTCTACACTTTATTCTATCCACTACAGTCTCCCCACTATAGTCTTTCCACTATAGTCTGTCCACTTTAGTCTTTCCACTATTCTCTGTCTACTTTATTCTTTCCACTATACTCTCCACTTTATTCTGTCCACTACAGTCTTTCCACTACAGTCTTTCAACTATAGTCTTTCCACTATAGTCTGTCCACTTTAGTTTTTCCACTATAGTCTCCACTTTATTCTGTCCACTACAGTCTTTCCACAATAGTCTTTCCACTATAGTCTGTCCACTTTAGTCTTTCCACTTTAGTTTTTCCACTTTATTCTGTCCACTTTAGTCTTTCCCACTTTAGTCTTTACACTATAGTCTCCACTTTCTTCTGTCCACTACAGTCTTTCCCCTTTAGTCTTTCCACTGTTCTCTGTCCACTTTAGTCTTGCCACTATAGTCTCCAATTTATTCTGTCCACTACAGTCTTTCCACTGTAGTCTTTCCACTACAGTCTTTCCACTATAGTCTTTCCACTATAGTCTGTCCACTTTAGTCTTTCTACTTTAGTCTTTCCACTATTCTCTGTCCACTTTAGTCTTTCCACTTTAGTCTTTCCACTATAGTCTACACTTTATTCTATCCACTACAGTCTCTCCACTATAGTCTTTCCACTATAGTCTGTCCACTTTAGTCTTTCCACTATTCTCTGTCTACTTTATTCTTTCCACTATACTCTCCACTTTATTCTGTTCACTACAGTCTTTCCACTACAGTCTTTCAACTATAGTCTTTCCACTATTCTCTGTCCACTTTAGTCTTTCCACTATAGTCTCCACTTTATTCTGTCCACTACATTCTTTCCACTTTAGTCTTTCCACTTTAGTCTTTCCACTTCAGTCTGTCCACTTTAGTCTTTCCGCTATAGTCTGTCCACTTTAGTCTTTCCACTATAGTTTTTCCACTTTAGTCTGTCCACTAAGTCTTTCCACTTCAGTCTTTCCACTATAGTCTGTCCACTTTAGTCTTTCCACTTTAGTCTTTACACTATAGTCTCCACTTTATTCTGTCCACTACAGTCTTTCCACTTTAGTCTTTCCACTATTCTCTGTCCACTTTAGTCTTTCCACTATAGTCTCCACTTTATTCTGTCCACTACAGTCTTTCCACTGTAGTCTTTCTACTACAGTCTTTCCACTATAGTCTTTCCACTACAGTCTGTCCACTTTAGTCTTTCCACTATTCTCTGTCCACTTTAGTCTTTCCACTATAGTCTGTCCACTTTAGTCTTTCTTTTTTAGTCTTTCCACTATTCTCTGTCCACTTTAGTCTTTCCAGTTTAGTCTTTCCACTATAGTCTCCACTTTATTCTGTCCACTACAGTCTCTCCACTATAGTCTTTCCACTATAGTCTGTCCACTTTAGTCTTTCCACTATTCTCTGTCCACCTTATTCTTTCCACTATACTCTCCACTTTATTCTGTCCACTACAGTCTTTCCACTACAGTCTTTCAACTATTGTCTTTCCACTATAGTCTGTCCAATTTAGCTTTTCCACTATAGTCTCCACTTTATTCTGTCAACTACAGTCTTTCCACAATAGTCTTTCCACTTTAGTCTGTCCACTTTAGTCTTTCCACTATAGTCTGTCCACTTTAGTCTTTCCACTTTATTCTGTCCACTTCAGTGTGTACACTTTAGTCTGTCCACTAAGTCTTTCCACTTCAGTCTTTCCACTATAGTCTGTCCACTTTAGTCTTTCCACTTTAGTCTTTACACTATAGTCTCCACTTTATTCTGTCCACTATAGTCTGTCCACTTTAGTCTTTCTACTTTAGTCTTTCCACTATTCTCTGTCCACTTTAGTCTTTCCACTTTAGTCTTTCCACTATAGTCTACACTTTATTCTATCCACTACAGTCTCTCCACTATAGTCTTTCCACTATAGTCTGTCCACTTTAGTCTTTCCACTATTCTCTGTCTACTTTATTCTTTCCACTATACTCTCCACTTTATTCTGTCCACTACAGTCTTTCCACTACAGTCTTTCAACTATAGTCTTTCCACTATTCTCTGTCCACTTTAGTCTTTCCACTATAGTCTCCACTTTATTCTGTCCACTACATTCTTTCCACTTTAGTCTTTCCACTTTAGTCTTTCCACTTCAGTCTGTCCACTTTAGTCTTTCCGCTATAGTCTGTCCACTTTAGTCTTTCCACTATAGTTTTTCCACTTTAGTCTGTCCACTAAGTCTTTCCACTTCAGTCTTTCCACTATAGTCTGTCCACTTTAGTCTTTCCACTTTAGTCTTTACACTATAGTCTCCACTTTATTCTGTCCACTACAGTCTTTCCACTTTAGTCTTTCCACTATTCTCTGTCCACTTTAGTCTTTCCACTATAGTCTCCACTTTATTCTGTCCACTACAGTCTTTCCACTGTAGTCTTTCTACTACAGTCTTTCCACTATAGTCTTTCCACTACAGTCTGTCCACTTTAGTCTTTCCACTATTCTCTGTCCACTTTAGTCTTTCCACTATAGTCTGTCCACTTTAGTCTTTCTTTTTTAGTCTTTCCACTATTCTCTGTCCACTTTAGTCTTTCCAGTTTAGTCTTTCCACTATAGTCTCCACTTTATTCTGTCCACTACAGTCTCTCCACTATAGTCTTTCCACTATAGTCTGTCCACTTTAGTCTTTCCACTATTCTCTGTCCACCTTATTCTTTCCACTATACTCTCCACTTTATTCTGTCCACTACAGTCTTTCCACTACAGTCTTTCAACTATTGTCTTTCCACTATAGTCTGTCCAATTTAGCTTTTCCACTATAGTCTCCACTTTATTCTGTCAACTACAGTCTTTCCACAATAGTCTTTCCACTTTAGTCTGTCCACTTTAGTCTTTCCACTATAGTCTGTCCACTTTAGTCTTTCCACTTTATTCTGTCCACTTCAGTGTGTACACTTTAGTCTGTCCACTAAGTCTTTCCACTTCAGTCTTTCCACTATAGTCTGTCCACTTTAGTCTTTCCACTTTAGTCTTTACACTATAGTCTCCACTTTATTCTGTCCACTATAGTCTGTCCACTTTAGTCTTTCCACTATTCTCTGTCCACTACAGTCTTTCCACTTTAGTCTTTCCACTATTCTCTGTCCACTTTAGTCTTTCCACTTTAGTCTTTCCACTATAGTCTCCACTTTATTCCGTCCACTACATTCTTTCCACTTTAGTCTTTCCACTATTCTCTGTCCACTTTAGTCTGTCCACTTTAGTCTTTCCATTATAGTCTCCACTTTATTCCGTCCACTACATTCTTTCCACTTTAGTCTTTCCACTATTCTCTGTCCACTTTAGTCTTTCCACTTTAATCTTTCCACTATAGTCTCCACTTTATTCTGTCCACTACAGTCTTTCCACTATAATCTTTCCACTATAGTCTGTCCACTTTAGTCTTTCCACTATTCTCTGTCCACTTTAGTCTTTCCACTATAGTCTCCACTTTATTCTGTCCACTACAGTCTTTCCACTATAGTCTTTCCACTATAGTCTGTCCATTTTAGTCTTTCCACTTTAGTTTTTCCACTTTAGTCTGTCCACTTTCGTCTTTCCACTATGGTCTGTCTACTTTAGTCTTTCCACTTTAGTCTTTCCACTTTATTCTGTCCACTTCAGTGTGTACACTTTAGTCTGTCCACTGAGTCTTTCAACTTCAGTCTTTCCACTATAGTCTGTCCACTTTAGTCTTTCCACTATAGTCTCCACTTTATTCTGTCCACTACATTCTTTCCACTTTAGTCTTTCAACTATTCTCTGTCCACTTTAGTCTTTCCACTATAGTCTCCACTTTATTCTGTCCACTAAGTTTTTCCACTATTGTCTTTCCACTTTATTCTGTCCACTAAGTTTTTCCACTATAGTCTTTCCACTATAGTCTGTCCACTTTAGTCTTTCCACTATTCTCTGTCCACTATAGTCTTTCCACTTTAGTCTTTCCACTTCAGTCTGTCCACTTTAGTCTTTCCGCTATAGTCTGTCCACTTTAGTCTTTCCACTATAGTCTTTCCACTTTAGTCTGTCCACTAAGTCTTTCCACTTCAGTCTTTCCACTATAGTCTGTCCACTTTAGTCTTTCCACTTTAGTCTTTACACTATAGTCTCCACTTTATTCTGTCCACGACAGTCTTTCCACTTTAGTCTTTCCACTATTCTCTGTCCACTTTAGTCTTTCCACTTTAGTCTTTCCACTATAGTTTCCACTTTATTCTGTCCATTACATTCTTTCCACTTTAGTCTTTCCACTATTCTCTGTCCACTTTAGTCTTTCCACTTTAAACTTTCCACTATAGTCTCCACTTTATTCTGTCCACTACAGTCTTTCCACTATAATCTTTCCACTATAGTCTGTCCACTTTAGTCTTTCCACTATTCTCTGTCCACTTTAGTCTTTCCACTATAGTCTCCACTTTATTATGTCCACTACAGTCTTTCCACTATAGTCTTTCCACTATAGTCTGTTCACTTTAGTCTTTCCACTATAGTCTCCAATTTATTCTGTCCACTACAGTCTTTCCACTATAGTTTTTCCACTTTAGTCTGTCCACTTTAGTCTTTCCACTATATTCTTTCCACTGTAGTCTGTCTACTTCAGTCTTTCCACTATTCTCTGTCCACTTTTGTCTTTCCACTATAGTCTGTCCACTTTAGTCTTTCCACTATTCTCTGTCCACATTAGTCTTTCCACTATAGTCTCCACTTTATTATGTCCACTACAGTCTTTCCACTATAGTCTGTCCACTTTAGTCTTTCCACTATAGTCTCCACTTTATTCTGTCCACTACAGTCTTTCCACTATAGTCTTTCCACTATAGTCTGTCCACTTTAGTCTTTCCACTTTAGTTTTTCCACTTTAGTCTGTCCACTTTAGTCTTTCCACTATAGTCTGTCCACTTTAGTCTTTCCACTTTAGTCTTTCCACTTTATTCTGTCCACTTCAGTGTGTACACTTTAGTCTGTCCAATGAGTCTTTCAACTTCAGTCTTTCCACTATAGTCTGTCCACTTTAGTATTTCCACTATAGTCTCCACTTTATTCTGTCCACTACATTCTTTCCACTTTTAGTCTTTCCACTTTATTCTGTCCACTTCAGTGTGTACACTTTAGTCTGTCCACTGAGTCTTTCAACTTCAGTCTTTCCACTATAGTCTGTCCACTTTAGTATTTCCACTATAGTCTCCATTTTATTCTGTCCACTACATTTTTTCCACTATAGTCTTTCCACTATAGTCTGTCCACTTTAGTCTTTCCACTATTCTCTGTCCACTTTAGTCTTTCCACTATAGTCTATCTACTATAGTCTCCACTTTATTCTGTCCACTACAGTCTTTCCACTTTAGTCTTTCCACTATTCTCTGTCCACTTTAGTCTTTCCACTATAGTCTCCACTTTATTCCGTCCACTACATTCTTTCCACTTTAGTCTTTCCACTATTCTCTGTCCACTTTAGTCTGTCCACTTTAGTCTTTCCACTATAGTCTCCACTTTATTCCGTCCACTACATTCTTTCCACTTTAGTCTTTCCACTATTCTCTGTCCACTTTAGTCTTTCCACTTTAATCTTTCCACTATAGTCTCCACTTTATTCTGTCCACTACAGTCTTTCCACTATAATCTTTCCACTATAGTCTGTCCACTTTAGTCTTTCCACTATTCTCTGTCCACTTTAGTCTTTCCACTATAGTCTCCACTTTATTCTGTCCACTACAGTCTTTCCACTATAGTCTTTCCACTATAGTCTGTCCACTTTAGTCTTTCCACTTTAGTTTTTCCACTTTAGTCTGTCCACTTTCGTCTTTCCACTATAGTCTGTCTACTTTAGTCTTTCCACTTTAGTCTTTCCACTTTATTCTGTCCACTTCAGTGTGTACACTTTAGTCTGTTCACTGAGTCTTTCAACTTCAGTCTTTCCACTATAGTCTGTCCACTTTAGTCTTTCCACTATAGTCTCCACTTTATTCTGTCCACTAAATTCTTTCCACTTTAGTCTTTCCACTATTCTCTGTCCACTTTAGTCTTTCCACTATAGTCTCTACTTTATTCTGTCCACTAAGTTTTTCCAATATAGTCTTTCCACTATAGTCTGTCCACTTTAGTCTTTCCACTATTCTCTGTCCACTATAGTCTTTCCACTATAGTCTCCACTTTATTCTGTCCACTACAGTCTTTCCACTATAGTCTTTCCACTATAGTCTGTCAACTTTAGTCTTTCCACTATTCGCTGTCCACTTTAGGCTTTCCACTATAGTCTCCACTTTATTCTTTCCACTACAGTCTTTCCACTATAGTCTTTCCACTATAGTCTGTCCACTTTAGTCTTTCCACTTTAGTCTATCCACTATAGTCTCCACTTTATTCTGTCCACTACAGTCTTTCCACTTTAGTCTTTCCACTATTCTCTGTCCACTTTAGTCTTTTCACTACAGTCTCCACTTTATTCCGTCCACTACAGTCTTTCCACTATAGTCTTTCCACTATAGTCTGTCCACTTTAGTCTTTCCACTATTCTCTGTCCACTTTAGTCTTTCCACTATAGTCTCCACTTTATTCTGTCCACTACATTCTTTCCACTTTAGTCTTTCCACTTTAGCCCTTCCTTCAGTCTGTCCACTTTAGTCTTTCCGCTATAGTCTGTCCACTTTAGTCTTTCCACTACAGTCTTTCCACTTTAGTCTGTCCACTTAGTCTTTCCACTTCAGTCTTTCCACTATAGTCTGTCCACTTTAGTCTTTCCCACTTTAGTCTTTACACTATAGTCTCCACTTTCTTCTGTCCACTACAGTCTTTCCCCTTTAGTCTTTCCACAGTTCTCTGTCCACTTTAGTCTTTCCACTATAGTCTCCAATTTATTCTGTCCACTACAGTCTTTCCACTGTAGTCTTTCCACTACAGTCTTTCCACTATAGTCTTTCCACTATAGTCTGTCCACTTTAGTCTTTCTACTTTAGTCTTTCCACTATTCTCTGTCCACTTTAGTCTTTCCACTTTAGTCTTTCCACTATAGTCTACACTTTATTCTATCCACTACAGTCTCCCCACTATAGTCTTTCCACTATAGTCTGTCCACTTTAGTCTTTCCACTATTCTCTGTCTACTTTATTCTTTCCACTATACTCTCCACTTTATTCTGTCCACTACAGTCTTTCCACTACAGTCTTTCAACTATAGTCTTTCCACTATAGTCTGTCCACTTTAGTTTTTCCACTATAGTCTCCACTTTATTCTGTCCACTACAGTCTTTCCACAATAGTCTTTCCACTATAGTCTGTCCACTTTAGTCTTTCCACTTTAGTTTTTCCACTTTATTCTGTCCACTTTAGTCTTTCCCACTTTAGTCTTTACACTATAGTCTCCACTTTCTTCTGTCCACTACAGTCTTTCCCCTTTAGTCTTTCCACTGTTCTCTGTCCACTTTAGTCTTTCCACTATAGTCTCCAATTTATTCTGTCCACTACAGTCTTTCCACTGTAGTCTTTCCACTACAGTCTTTCCACTATAGTCTTTCCACTATAGTCTGTCCACTTTAGTCTTTCTACTTTAGTCTTTCCACTATTCTCTGTCCACTTTAGTCTTTCCACTTTAGTCTTTCCACTATAGTCTACACTTTATTCTATCCACTACAGTCTCTCCACTATAGTCTTTCCACTATAGTCTGTCCACTTTAGTCTTTCCACTATTCTCTGTCTACTTTATTCTTTCCACTATACTCTCCACTTTATTCTGTCCACTACAGTCTTTCCACTACAGTCTTTCAACTATAGTCTTTCCACTATTCTCTGTCCACTTTAGTCTTTCCACTATAGTCTCCACTTTATTCTGTCCACTACATTCTTTCCACTTTAGTCTTTCCACTTTAGTCTTTCCACTTCAGTCTGTCCACTTTAGTCTTTCCGCTATAGTCTGTCCACTTTAGTCTTTCCACTATAGTTTTTCCACTTTAGTCTGTCCACTAAGTCTTTCCACTTCAGTCTTTCCACTATAGTCTGTCCACTTTAGTCTTTCCACTTTAGTCTTTACACTATAGTCTCCACTTTATTCTGTCCACTACAGTCTTTCCACTTTAGTCTTTCCACTATTCTCTGTCCACTTTAGTCTTTCCACTATAGTCTCCACTTTATTCTGTCCACTACAGTCTTTCCACTGTAGTCTTTCTACTACAGTCTTTCCACTATAGTCTTTCCACTACAGTCTGTCCACTTTAGTCTTTCCACTATTCTCTGTCCACTTTAGTCTTTCCACTATAGTCTGTCCACTTTAGTCTTTCTTTTTTAGTCTTTCCACTATTCTCTGTCCACTTTAGTCTTTCCAGTTTAGTCTTTCCACTATAGTCTCCACTTTATTCTGTCCACTACAGTCTCTCCACTATAGTCTTTCCACTATAGTCTGTCCACTTTAGTCTTTCCACTATTCTCTGTCCACCTTATTCTTTCCACTATACTCTCCACTTTATTCTGTCCACTACAGTCTTTCCACTACAGTCTTTCAACTATTGTCTTTCCACTATAGTCTGTCCACTTTAGCTTTTCCACTATAGTCTCCACTTTATTCTGTCAACTACAGTCTTTCCACAATAGTCTTTCCACTTTAGTCTGTCCACTTTAGTCTTTCCACTATAGTCTGTCCACTTTAGTCTTTCCACTTTATTCTGTCCACTTCAGTGTGTACACTTTAGTCTGTCCACTAAGTCTTTCCACTTCAGTCTTTCCACTATAGTCTGTCCACTTTAGTCTTTCCACTTTAGTCTTTACACTATAGTCTCCACTTTATTCTGTCCACTATAGTCTGTCCACTTTAGTCTTTCCACTATTCTCTGTCCACTTTAGTCTTTCCACTATAGTCTGTCCACTTTAGTCTTTCTACTTTAGTCTTTCCACTATTCTCTGTCCACTTTAGTCTTTCGAGTTTAGTCTTTCCACTATAGTCTCCACTTTAGTATGTCCACTACAGTCTTTCCACTATAGTCTTTCCACTATAGTCTGTTCACTTTAGTCTTTCCACTATAGTCTCCAATTTATTCTGTCCACTACAGTCTTTCCACTATAGTTTTTCCACTTTAGTCTGTCCACTTTAGTCTTTCCACTATATTCTTTCCACTATAGTCTGTCCACTTCAGTCTTTCCACTATTCTCTGTCCACTTTTGTCTTTCCACTATAGTCTGTCCACTTTAGTCTTTCCACTATTCTCTGTCCACTTTAGTCTTTCCACTATAGTCTCCACTTTATTATGTCCACTGCAGTCTTTCCACTATAGTCTGTCCACTTTAGTCTTTCCACTATAGTCTCCACTTTATTCTGTCCACTACAGTCTTTCCACAATAGTCTTTCCACTATAGTCTGTCCACTTTAGTCTTTCCACTTTAGTTTTTCCACTTTAGTCTGTCCACTTTAGTCTTTCCACTATAGTCTGTCCACTTTAGTCTTTCCACTTTAGTCTTTCCACTTTATCCTGTCCACTTCAGTGTGTACAATTTAGTCTGTCCACTGAGTCTTTCAACTTCAGTCTTTCCACTATAGTCTGTCCACTTTAGTATTTCCACTATAGTCTCCACTTTATTCTGTCCACTACATTCTTTCCACTTTAGTCTTTCCACTATTCTCTGTCCACTTTAGTCTTTCCACTATAGTCTCCACTTTATTCTGTCCACTACAGTTTTTCCACTATAGTCTTTCCACTATAGTCTGTCCACTTTAGTCTTTCCACTATTCTCTTCCCACTTTAGTCTTTCCACTATAGTCTCCACTTTATTCTGTCCACTACAGTCTTTCCACTATAGTCTTTCCACTATAGTCTGTCAACTTTAGTCTTTCCACTATTCTCTATCCACTTTAGGCTTTCCACTATAGTCTCCATTTTATTCTGTCCACTACAGTCTTTCCACTATAGTCTGTCCAATTTAGTCTTTCCACTTTAGTCTATCCACTATAGTCTCCACTTTATTCTGTCCACTACAGTCTTTCCACTTTAGTCTTTCCACTATTCTCTGTCCACTTTAGTCTTTCCACTTTAGTCTTTCCACTATAGTCTCCACTTTATTCCGTCCAATACATTCTTTCCACTTTAGTCTTTCCACTATTCTCTGTCCACTTTAGTCTTTCCACTTTAATCTTTCCACTATAGTCTCCACTTTTTTCTGTCCACTACAGTCTTTCCACTATAGTCTTTCCACTATAGTCTGTCAACTTTAGTCTTTCCACTATTCTCTGTCCACTTTAGGCTTTCCACTATAGTCTCCACTTTATTCTGTCCACTACAGTCTTTCCACTATAGTTTTTCCACTTTAGTCTGTCCACTTTAGTCTTTCCACTATATTCTTTCCACTGTAGTCTGTCTACTTCAGTCTTTCCACTATTCTCTGTCCACTTTTGTCTTTCCACTATAGTCTGTCCACTTTAGTCTTTCCACTATTCTCTGTCCACTTTAGTCTTTCCACTATAGTCTCCACTTTATTATGTCCACTACAGTCTTTCCACTATAGTCTGTCCACTTTAGTCTTTCCACTATAGTCTCCACTTTATTCTGTCCACTACAGTCTTTCCACTATAGTCTTTCCACTATAGTCTGTCCACTTTAGTCTTTCCACTTTAGTTTTTCCACTTTAGTCTGTCCACTTTAGTCTTTCCACTATAGTCTGTCCACTTTAGTCTTTCCACTTTAGTCTTTCCACTTTATTCTGTCCACTTCAGTGTGTACACTTTAGTCTGTCCAATGAGTCTTTCAACTTCAGTCTTTCCACTATAGTCTGTCCACTTTAGTATTTCCACTATAGTCTCCACTTTATTCTGTCCACTACATTCTTTCCACTTTTAGTCTTTCCACTTTATTCTGTCCACTTCAGTGTGTACACTTTAGTCTGTCCACTGAGTCTTTCAACTTCAGTCTTTCCACTATAGTCTGTCCACTTTAGTATTTCCACTATAGTCTCCATTTTATTCTGTCCACTACATTTTTTCCACTATAGTCTTTCCACTATAGTCTGTCCACTTTAGTCTTTCCACTATTCTCTGTCCACTTTAGTCTTTCCACTATAGTCTATCTACTATAGTCTCCACTTTATTCTGTCCACTACAGTCTTTCCACTTTAGTCTTTCCACTATTCTCTGTCCACTTTAGTCTTTCCACTATAGTCTCCACTTTATTCCGTCCACTACATTCTTTCCACTTTAGTCTTTCCACTATTCTCTGTCCACTTTAGTCTGTCCACTTTAGTCTTTCCACTATAGTCTCCACTTTATTCCGTCCACTACATTCTTTCCACTTTAGTCTTTCCACTATTCTCTGTCCACTTTAGTCTTTCCACTTTAATCTTTCCACTATAGTCTCCACTTTATTCTGTCCACTACAGTCTTTCCACTATAATCTTTCCACTATAGTCTGTCCACTTTAGTCTTTCCACTATTCTCTGTCCACTTTAGTCTTTCCACTATAGTCTCCACTTTATTCTGTCCACTACAGTCTTTCCACTATAGTCTTTCCACTATAGTCTGTCCACTTTAGTCTTTCCACTTTAGTTTTTCCACTTTAGTCTGTCCACTTTCGTCTTTCCACTATAGTCTGTCTACTTTAGTCTTTCCACTTTAGTCTTTCCACTTTATTCTGTCCACTTCAGTGTGTACACTTTAGTCTGTCCAATGAGTCTTTCAACTTCAGTCTTTCCACTATAGTCTTTCCACTTTAGTTTTTCCACTTTAGTCTTTCCACTATTCTCTGTCCACTTTAGTCTTTCCACTTTAATCTTTCCACTATAGTCTCCACTTTATTCTGTCCACTACAGTCTTTCCACTATAATCTTTCCACTATAGTCTGTCCACTTTAGTCTTTCCACTATTCTCTGTCCACTTTAGTCTTTCCACTATAGTCTCCACTTTATTCTGTCCACTACATTCTTTCCACTTTAGTCTTTCCACTATTCTCTGTCCACTTTAGTCTTTCCACTATAGTCTCCACTTTATTCTGTCCACTAAGTTTTTCCAATATAGTCTTTCCACTATAGTCTGTCCACTTTAGTCTTTCCACTATTCTCTGTCCACTATAGTCTTTCCACTATAGTCTCCACTTTATTCTGTCCACTACAGTCTTTCCACTATAGTCTTTCCACTATAGTCTGTCAACTTTAGTCTTTCCACTATTCGCTGTCCACTTTAGGCTTTCCACTATAGTCTCCACTTTATTCTTTCCACGACAGTCTTTCCACTATAGTCTTTCAACTATAGTCTGTCCACTTTAGTCTTTCCACTTTAGTCTATCCACTATAGTCTCCACTTTATTCTGTCCACTACAGTCTTTCCACTTTAGTCTTTCCACTATTCTCTGTCCACTTTAGTCTTTTCACTACAGTCTCCACTTTATTCCGTCCACTACAGTCTTTCCACTATAGTCTGTCCACTTTAGTCTTTCCACTTTAGTTTTTCCACTTTAGTCTGTCCACTTTCGTCTTTCCACTATAGTCTGTCCACTTTAGTCTTTCCACTTTAGTCTTTCCACTTTATTCTGTCCACTTCAGTGTGTACACTTTAGTCTGTCCAATGAGTCTTTCAACTTCAGTCTTTCCACTATAGTCTGTCCACTTTAGTATTTCCACTATAGTCTCCACTTTATTCTGTCCACTACATTCTTTCCACTTTTAGTCTTTCCACTTTATTCTGTCCACTTCAGTGTGTACACTTTAGTCTGTCCACTGAGTCTTTCAACTTCAGTCTTTCCACTATAGTCTGTCCACTTTAGTATTTCCACTATAGTCTCCATTTTATTCTGTCCACTACATTTTTTCCACTATAGTCTTTCCACTATAGTCTGTCCACTTTAGTCTTTCCACTATTCTCTGTCCACTTTAGTCTTTCCACTATAGTCTATCTACTATAGTCTCCACTTTATTCTGTCCACTACAGTCTTTCCACTTTAGTCTTTCCACTATTCTCTGTCCACTTTAGTCTTTCCACTATAGTCTCCACTTTATTCCGTCCACTACATTCTTTCCACTTTAGTCTTTCCACTATTCTCTGTCCACTTTAGTCTGTCCACTTTAGTCTTTCCACTATAGTCTCCACTTTATTCCGTCCACTACATTCTTTCCACTTTAGTCTTTCCACTATTCTCTGTCCACTTTAGTCTTTCCACTTTAATCTTTCCACTATAGTCTCCACTTTATTCTGTCCACTACAGTCTTTCCACTATAATCTTTCCACTATAGTCTGTCCACTTTAGTCTTTCCACTATTCTCTGTCCACTTTAGTCTTTCCACTTTAATCTTTCCACTATAGTCTCCACTTTATTCTGTCCACTACAGTCTTTCCACTATAATCTTTCCACTATAGTCTGTCCACTTTAGTCTTTCCACTATTCTCTGTCCACTATAGTCTTTCCACTATAGTCTCCACTTTATTCTGTCCACTACAGTCTTTCCACTATAGTCTTTCCACTATAGTCTGTCAACTTTAGTCTTTCCACTATTCGCTGTCCACTTTAGGCTTTCCACTATAGTCTCCACTTTATTCTTTCCACTACAGTCTTTCCACTATAGTCTTTCAACTATAGTCTGTCCACTTTAGTCTTTCCACTTTAGTCTATCCACTATAGTCTCCACTTTATTCTGTCCACTACAGTCTTTCCACTTTAGTCTTTCCACTATTCTCTGTCCACTTTAGTCTTTTCACTACAGTCTCCACTTTATTCCGTCCACTACAGTCTTTCCACTATAGTCTTTCCACTATAGTCTGTCCACTTTAGTCTTTCCACTATTCTCTGTCCACTTTAGTCTTTCCACTATAGTCTCCACTTTATTCTGTCCACTACATTCTTTCCACTTTAGTCTTTCCACTTTAGCCCTTCCTTCAGTCTGTCCACTTTAGTCTTTCCGCTATAGTCTGTCCACTTTAGTCTTTCCACTACAGTCTTTCCACTTTAGTCTGTCCACTTAGTCTTTCCACTTCAGTCTTTCCACTATAGTCTGTCCACTTTAGTCTTTCCCACTTTAGTCTTTACACTATAGTCTCCACTTTCTTCTGTCCACTACAGTCTTTCCCCTTTAGTCTTTCCACAGTTCTCTGTCCACTTTAGTCTTTCCACTATAGTCTCCAATTTATTCTGTCCACTACAGTCTTTCCACTGTAGTCTTTCCACTACAGTCTTTCCACTATAGTCTTTCCACTATAGTCTGTCCACTTTAGTCTTTCTACTTTAGTCTTTCCACTATTCTCTGTCCACTTTAGTCTTTCCACTTTAGTCTTTCCACTATAGTCTACACTTTATTCTATCCACTACAGTCTCCCCACTATAGTCTTTCCACTATAGTCTGTCCACTTTAGTCTTTCCACTATTCTCTGTCTACTTTATTCTTCCCACTATACTCTCCACTTTATTCTGTCCACTACAGTCTTTCCACTACAGTCTTTCAACTATAGTCTTTCCACTATAGTCTGTCCACTTTAGTTTTTCCACTATAGTCTCCACTTTATTCTGTCCACTACAGTCTTTCCACAATAGTCTTTCCACTATAGTCTGTCCACTTTAGTCTTTCCACTTTAGTTTTTCCACTTTATTCTGTCCACTTTAGTCTTTCCCACTTTAGTCTTTACACTATAGTCTCCACTTTCTTCTGTCCACTACAGTCTTTCCCCTTTAGTCTTTCCACTGTTCTCTGTCCACTTTGGTCTTTCCACTATAGTCTCCAATTTATTCTGTCCACTACAGTCTTTCCACTGTAGTCTTTCCACTACAGTTTTTCCACTATAGTCTTTCCACTATAGTCTGTCCACTTTAGTCTTTCTACTTTAGTCTTTCCACTATTCTCTGTCCACTTTAGTCTTTCCACTTTAGTCTTTCCACTATAGTCTACACTTTATTCTATCCACTACAGTCTCTCCACTATAGTCTTTCCACTATAGTCTGTCCACTTTAGTCTTTCCACTATTCTCTGTCTACTTTATTCTTTCCACTATACTCTCCACTTTATTCTGTCCACTACAGTCTTTCCACTACAGTCTTTCAACTATAGTCTTTCCACTATTCTCTGTCCACTTTAGTCTTTCCACTATAGTCTCCACTTTATTCTGTCCACTACATTCTTTCCACTTTAGTCTTTCCACTTTAGCCCTTCCTTCAGTCTGTCCACTTTAGTCTTTCCGCTATAGTCTGTCCACTTTAGTCTTTCCACTACAGTCTTTCCACTTTAGTCTGTCCACTTAGTCTTTCCACTTCAGTCTTTCCACTATAGTCTGTCCACTTTAGTCTTTCCCACTTTAGTCTTTACACTATAGTCTCCACTTTATTCTATCCACTACAGTCTCTCCACTATAGTCTCTCCACTATAGTCTTTCCACTATAGTCTGTCCACTTTAGTCTTTCCACTATTCTCTGTCTACTTTATTCTTTCCACTATACTCTCCACTTTATTCTGTCCACTACAGTCTTTCCACTACAGTCTTTCAACTATAGTCTTTCCACTATAGTCTGTCCACTTTAGTTTTTCCACTATAGTCTCCACTTTATTCTGTCCACTACAGTCTTTCCACAATAGTCTTTCCACTATAGTCTGTCCACTTTAGTATTTCCACTTTAGTTTTTCCACTTTATTCTGTCCACTTTAGTCTTTCCCACTCTAGTCTTTACACTATAGTCTCCACTTTCTTCTGTCCACTACAGTCTTTCCCCTTTAGTCTTTCCACTGTTCTCTGTCCACTTTAGTCTTTCCACTATAGTCTCCAATTTATTCTGTCCACTACAGTCTTTCCACTGTAGTCTTTCCACTACAGTCTTTCCACTATAGTCTTTCCACTATAGTCTGTCCACTTTAGTCTTTCTACTTTAGTCTTTCCACTATTCTCTGTCCACTTTAGTCTTTCCACTTTAGTCTTTCCACTATAGTCTACACTTTATTCTATCCACTACAGTCTCTCCACTATAGTCTTTCCACTATAGTCTGTCCACTTTAGTCTTTCCACTATTCTCTGTCTACTTTATTCTTTCCACTATACTCTCCACTTTATTCTGTCCACTACAGTCTTTCCACTACAGTCTTTCAACTATAGTCTTTCCACTATTCTCTGTCCACTTTAGTCTTTCCACTATAGTCTCCACTTTATTCTGTCCACTACATTCTTTCCACTTTAGTCTTTCCACTTTAGTCTTTCCACTTCATTCTGTCCACTTTAGTCTTTCCGCTATAGTCTGTCCACTTTAGTCTTTCCACTATAGTTTTTCCACTTTAGTCTGTCCACTAAGTCTTTCCACTTCAGTCTTTCCACTATAGTCTGTCCACTTTAGTCTTTCCACTTTAGTCTTTACACTATAGTCTCCACTTTATTCTGTCCACTACAGTCTTTCCACTTTAGTCTTTCCACTATTCTCTGTCCACTTTAGTCTTTCCACTATAGTCTCCACTTTATTCTGTCCACTACAGTCTTTCCACTGTAGTCTTTCTACTACAGTCTTTCCACTATAGTCTTTCCACTACAGTCTGTCCACTTTAGTCTTTCCACTATTCTCTGTCCACTTTAGTCTTTCCACTATAGTCTGTCCACTTTAGTCTTTCTTTTTTAGTCTTTCCACTATTCTCTGTCCACTTTAGTCTTTCCAGTTTAGTCTTTCCACTATAGTCTCCACTTTATTCTGTCCACTACAGTCTCTCCACTATAGTCTTTCCACTATAGTCTGTCCACTTTAGTCTTTCCACTATTCTCTGTCCACCTTATTCTTTCCACTATACTCTCCACTTTATTCTGTCCACTACAGTCTTTCCACTACAGTCTTTCAACTATTGTCTTTCCACTATAGTCTGTCCACTTTAGCTTTTCCACTATAGTCTCCACTTTATTCTGTCAACTACAGTCTTTCCACAATAGTCTTTCCGCTTTAGTCTGTCCACTTTAGTCTTTCCACTATAGTCTGTCCACTTTAGTCTTTCCACTTTATTCTGTCCACTTCAGTGTGTACACTTTAGTCTGTCCACTAAGTCTTTCCACTTCAGTCTTTCCACTATAGTCTGTCCACTTTAGTCTTTCCACTTTAGTCTTTACACTATAGTCTCCACTTTATTCTGTCCACTATAGTCTGTCCACTTTAGTCTTTCCACTATTCTCTGTCCACTTTAGTCTTTCCACTATAGTCTGTCCACTTTAGTCTTTCTACTTTAGTCTTTCCACTATTCTCTGTCCACTTTAGTCTTTCGAGTTTAGTCTTTCCACTATAGTCTCCACTTTAGTATGTCCACTACAGTCTTTCCACTATAGTCTTTCCACTATAGTCTGTTCACTTTAGTCTTTCCACTATAGTCTCCAATTTATTCTGTCCACTACAGTCTTTCCACTATAGTTTTTCCACTTTAGTCTGTCCACTTTAGTCTTTCCACTATATTCTTTCCACTATAGTCTGTCCACTTCAGTCTTTCCACTATTCTCTGTCCACTTTTGTCTTTCCACTATAGTCTGTCCACTTTAGTCTTTCCACTATTCTCTGTCCACTTTAGTCTTTCCACTATAGTCTCCACTTTATTATGTCCACTGCAGTCTTTCCACTATAGTCTGTCCACTTTAGTCTTTCCACTATAGTCTCCACTTTATTCTGTCCACTACAGTCTTTCCACAATAGTCTTTCCACTATAGTCTGTCCACTTTAGTCTTTCCACTTTAGTTTTTCCACTTTAGTCTGTCCACTTTAGTCTTTCCACTATAGTCTGTCCACTTTAGTCTTTCCACTTTAGTCTTTCCACTTTATTCTGTCCACTTCAGTGTGTACAATTTAGTCTGTCCACTGAGTCTTTCAACTTCAGTCTTTCCACTATAGTCTGTCCACTTTAGTATTTCCACTATAGTCTCCACTTTATTCTGTCCACTACATTCTTTCCACTTTAGTCTTTCCACTATTCTCTGTCCACTTTAGTCTTTCCACTATAGTCTCCACTTTATTCTGTCCTCTACAGTTTTTCCACTATAGTCTTTCCACTATAGTCTGTCCACTTTAGTCTTTCCACTATTCTCTTCCCACTTTAGTCTTTCCACTATAGTCTCCACTTTATTCTGTCCACTACAGTCTTTCCACTATAGTCTTTCCACTATAGTCAACTTTAGTCTTTCCACTATTCTCTGTCCACTTTAGGCTTTCCACTATAGTCTCCATTTTATTCTGTCCACTACAGTCTTTCCACTATAGTCTGTCCAATTTAGTCTTTCCACTTTAGTCTATCCACTATAGTCTCCACTTTATTCTGTCCACTACAGTCTTTCCACTTTAGTCTTTCCACTATTCTCTGTCCACTTTAGTCTTTCCACTTTAGTCTTTCCACTATAGTCTCCACTTTATTCCGTCCAATACATTCTTTCCACTTTAGTCTTTCCACTATTCTCTGTCCACTTTAGTCTTTCCACTTTAATCTTTCCACTATAGTCTCCACTTTTTTCTGTCCACTACAGTCTTTCCACTATAGTCTTTCCACTATAGTCTGTCAACTTTAGTCTTTCCACTATTCTCTGTCCACTTTAGGCTTTCCACTATAGTCTCCACTTTATTCTGTCCACTACAGTCTTTCCACTATAGTCTTTCCACTATAGTCTGTCCACTTTAGTCTTTCCACTTTAGTCTATCCACTATAGTCTCCACTTTATTCTGTCCACTACAGTCTTTCCACTATTCTCTGTCCACTTTATTCTTTCCACTTTAGTCTTTCCACTATAGTCTCCACTTTATTCCGTCCACTACATTCTTTCCACTTTAGTCTTTCCACTATTCTCTGTCCACTTTAGTCTGTCCACTTTAGTCTTTCCATTATAGTCTCCACTTTATTCCGTCCACTACATTCTTTCCACTTTAGTCTTTCCACTATTCTCTGTCCACTTTAGTCTTTCCACTTTAATCTTTCCACTATATAGTCTCCACTTTATTCTGTCCACTACAGTCTTTCCACTATAATCTTTCCACTATAGTCTGTCCACTTTAGTCTTTCCACTATTCTCTGTCCACTTTAGTCTTTCAACTATAGTCTCCACTTTATTCTGTCCACTACAGTCTTTCCACTATAGTCTTTCCACTATAGTCTGTCCACTTTAGTCTTTCCACTTTAGTTTTTCCACTTTATTCTGTCCACTTCAGTGTGTACACTTTAGTCTGTCCACTGAGTCTTTCAACTTCAGTCTTTCCACTATAGTCTGTCCACTTTAGTCTTTCCACTATAGTCTCCACTTTATTCTGTCCACTACATTCTTTCCACTTTAGTCTTTCCACTATTCTCTGTCCACTTTAGTCTTTCCACTATAGTCTCCACTTTATTCTGTCCACTAAGTTTTTCCACTATAGTCTTTCCACTTTATTCTGTCCACTAAGTTTTTCCACTATAGTCTTTCCACTATAGTCTGTCCACTTTAGTCTTTCCACTATTCTCTGTCCACTATAGTCTTTCCACTTTAGTCTTTCCACTTCAGTCTGTCCACTTTAGTCTTTCCGCTATAGTCTGTCCACTTTAGTCTTTCCACTATAGTCTTTCCACTTTAGTCTGTCCACTAAGTCTTTCCACTTCAGTCTTTCCACTATAGTCTGTCCACTTTAGTCTTTCCACTTTAGTCTTTACACTATAGTCTCCACTTTATTCTGTCCACGACAGTCTTTCCACTTTAGTCTTTCCACTATTCTCTGTCCACTTTAGTCTTTCCACTTTAGTCTTTCCACTATAGTTTCCACTTTATTCTGTCCATTACATTCTTTCCACTTTAGTCTTTCCACTATTCTCTGTCCACTTTAGTCTTTCCACTTTAATCTTTCCACTATAGTCTCCACTTTATTCTGTCCACTACAGTCTTTCCACTATAATCTTTCCACTATAGTCTGTCCACTTTAGTCTTTCCACTATTCTCTGTCCACTTTAGTCTTTCCACTATAGTCTCCACTTTATTATGTCCACTACAGTCTTTCCACTATAGTCTTTCCACTATAGTCTGTTCACTTTAGTCTTTCCACTATAGTCTCCAATTTATTCTGTCCACTACAGTCTTTCCACTATAGTTTTTCCACTTTAGTCTGTCCACTTTAGTCTTTCCACTATATTCTTTCCACTGTAGTCTGTCTACTTCAGTCTTTCCACTATTCTCTGTCCACTTTTGTCTTTCCACTATAGTCTGTCCACTTTAGTCTTTCCACTATTCTCTGTCCACTTTAGTCTTTCCACTATAGTCTCCACTTTATTATGTCCACTACAGTCTTTCCACTATAGTCTGTCCACTTTAGTCTTTCCACTATAGTCTCCACTTTATTCTGTCTACTACAGTCTTTCCACTATAGTCTTTCCACTATAGTCTGTCCACTTTAGTCTTTCCAATTTAGTTTTTCCACTTTAGTCTGTCCACTTTAGTCTTTCCACTATAGTCTGTCCACTTTAGTCTTTCCACTTTAGTCTTTCCACTTTATTCTGTCCACTTCAGTGTGTACCCTTTAGTCTGTCCACTGAGTCTTTCAACTTCAGTCTTTCCACTATAGTCTGTCCACTTTAGTATTTCCACTATAGTCTCCACTTTATTCTGTCCACTACATTCTTTCCACTTTAGTCTTTCCACTATTCTCTGTCCACTTTAGTCTTTCCACTATAGTCTCCATTTTATTCTGTCCACTACAGTTTTTCCACTATAGTCTTTCCACTATAGTCTGTCCACTTTAGTCTTTCCACTATTCTCTGTCCACTTTAGTCTTTCCACTATAGTCTCCACTTTATTCTGTCCACTACAGTCTTTCCACTATAGTCTTTCCACTATAGTCTGTCAACTTTAGTCTTTCCACTATTCTCTGTCCACTTTAGGCTTTCCACTATAGTCTCCATTTTATTCTGTCCACTACAGTCTTTCCACTATAGTCTGTCCAATTTAGTCTTTCCACTTTAGTCTATCCACTATAGTCTCCACTTTATTCTGTCCACTACAGTCTTTCCACTTTAGTCTTTCCACTATTCTCTGTCCACTTTAGTCTTTCCACTTTAGTCTTTCCACTATAGTCTCCACTTTATTCCGTCCAATACATTCTTTCCACTTTAGTCTTTCCACTATTCTCTGTCCACTTTAGTCTTTCCACTTTAATCTTTCCACTATAGTCTCCACTTTATTCTGTCCACTACAGACTTTCCACTATAGTCTTTCCACTATAGTCTGTCAACTTTAGTCTTTCCACTATTCTCTGTCCACTTTAGGCTTTCCACTATAGTCTCCACTTTATTCTGTCCACTACAGTCTTTCCACTATAGTCTTTCCACTATAGTCTGTCCACTTTAGTCTTTCCACTTTAGTCTATCCACTATAGTCTCCACTTTATTCTGTCCACTACAGTCTTTCCACTTTAGTCTTTCCACTATTCTCTGTCCACTTTAGTCTTTCCACTATAGTCTCCACTTTATTCCGTCCACTACATTCTTTCCACTTTAGTCTTTCCACTATTCTCTGTCCACTTTAGTCTGTCCACTTTAGTCTTTCCACTATAGTCTCCACTTTATTCCGTCCACTACATTCTTTCCACTTTAGTCTTTCCACTATTCTCTGTCCACTTTAGTCTTTCCACTTTAATCTTTCCACTATAGTCTCCACTTTATTCTGTCCACTACAGTCTTTCCACTATAATCTTTCCACTATAGTCTGTCCAGTTTAGTCTTTCCACTATTCTCTGTCCACTTTAGTCTTTCCACTATAGTCTCCACTTTATTATGTCCACTACAGTCTTTCCACTATTGTCTTTCCACTATAGTCTGTCCACTTCAGTCTTTCCACTATTCTCTGTCCACTTTTGTCTTTCCAATATAGTCTGTCCACTTTAGTCTTTCAACTATTCTCTGTCCACTTTAGTCTTTCCACTATAGTCACCACTTTATTATGTCCACTACAGTCTTTCCACTATAGTCTGTCCACTTTAGTCTTTCCACTATAGTCTCCACTTTATTCTGTCCACTACAGTCTTTCCACCATAGTCTTTCCACTATAGTCGGTCCACTTTATTCTTTCCACTTTAGTTTTTCCAGTTTAGTCTGTCCACTTTAGTCTTTCCACTATAGTCTGTCCACTTTATTCTTTCCACTTTATTTTGTCCACTTCAGTGTGTACACTTTAGTCTGTCCACTGAGTCTTTCAACTTCAGTCTTTCCACTATAGTCTGTCCACTTTAGTATTTCCACTATTGTCTCCACTTTATTCTGTCCACTACATTCTTTCCACTTTCGTCTTTCCACTATTCTCTGTCCACTTTAGTCTTATCACTATAGTCTCCACTTTATTCTGTCCACTACAGTTTTTCCACCATAGTCTTTCCACTTTGGTCTGTCCACTTTAGTCTTTCCACTATTCTCTGTCCACTTTAGTCTTTCCAATATAGTCTCCACTTTATTCTGTCCACTACAGTCTTTCCACTATAGTCTTTCCACTATAGTCTGTCAACTTTAGTCTTTCCACTATTCTCTGTCCACTTTAGGCTTTCCACTATAGTCTCCACTTTATTCTGTCCACTACAGTCTTTCCACTATAGTCTTTCCACTATAGTCTGTCCACTTTAGTCTTTCCAATTTAGTCTATCCACTATAGTCGGTCCACTTTATTCTTTCCACTTTAGTTTTTCCAGTTTAGTCTGTCCACTTTAGTCTTTCCACTATAGTCTGTCCACTTTAGTCTTTCCACTTTATTTTGTCCACTTCAGTGTGTACACTTTAGTCTGTCCACTGAGTCTTTCAACTTCAGTCTTTCCACTATAGTCTGTCCACTTTAGTATTTCCACTATTGTCTCTACTTTATTCTGTCCACTACATTCTTTCCACTTTAGTCTTTCCACTATTCTCTGTCCACTTTAGTCTTTCCACTATAGTCTCCACTTTATTCTGTCCACTACAGTTTTTCCACTATAGTCTTTCCACTTTAGTCTGTCCACTTTAGTCTTTCCACTATTCTCTGTCCACTTTAGTCTTTCCACTATAGTCTCCACTTTATTCTGTCCACTACAGTCTTTCCACTATAGTCTTTCCACTATAGTCTGTCAACTTTAGTCTTTCCACTATTCTCTGTCCACTTTTGTCTTTCCACTATAGTCTGTCCACTTTAGTCTTTCCACTATTCTCTGTCCACTTTAGTCTTTCCACTATAGTCTCCACTTTATTATGTCCACTACAGTCTTTCCACTATAGTCCGTCCACTTTAGTCTTTCCACTATAGTCTCCACTTTATTCTGTCCACTACAGTCTTTCCACTATAGTCTTTCCACTATAGTCTGTCCACTTTAGTCTTTCCAATTTAGTTTTTCCACTTTAGTCTGTCCACTTTAGTCTTTCCACTATAGTCTGTCCACTTTAGTCTTTCCACTTTAGTCTTTCCACTTTATTCTGTCCACTTCAGTGTGTACACTTTAGTCTGTCCACTGAGTCTTTCAACTTCAGTCTTTCCACTATAGTCTGTCCACTTTAGTATTTCCACTATAGTCTCCACTTTATTCTGTCCACTACATTCTTTCCACTTTAGTCTTTCCACTATTCTCTGTCCACTTTAGTCTTTCCACTATAGTCTCCATTTTATTCTGTCCACTACAGTTTTTCCACTATAGTCTTTCCACTATAGTCTGTCCACTTTAGTATTTCCACTATAGTCTCCACTTTATTCTGTCCACTACATTCTTTCCACTTTAGTCTTTCCACTATTCTCTGTCCACTTTAGTCTTTCCACTATAGTCTCCATTTTATTCTGTCCACTACAGTTTTTCCACTATAGTCTTTCCACTATAGTCTGTCAACTTTAGTCTTTCCACTATTCTCTGTCCACTTTAGGCTTTCCACTATAGTCTCCATTTTATTCTGTCCACTACAGTCTTTCCACTATAGTCTGTCCAATTTAGTCTTTCCACTTTAGTCTATCCACTATAGTCTCCACTTTATTCTGTCCACTACAGTCTTTCCACTTTAGTCTTTCCACTATTCTCTGTCCACTTTAGTCTTTCCACTATAGTCTCCACTTTATTCCGTCCAATACATTCTTTCCACTTTAGTCTTTCCACTATTCTCTGTCCACTTTAGTCTTTCCACTTTAATCTTTCCACTATAGTCTCCACTTTATTCTGTCCACTACAGTCTTTCCACTATAGTCTTTCCACTATAGTCTGTCAACTTTAGTCTTTCCACTATTCTCTGTCCACTTTAGGCTTTCCACTATAGTCTCCACTTTATTCTGTCCACTACAGTCTTTCCACTATAGTCTTTCCACTATAGTCTGTCCACTTTAGTCTTTCCACTTTAGTCTATCCACTATAGTCTCCACTTTATTCTGTCCACTACAGTCTTTCCACTTTAGTCTTTCCACTATTCTCTGTCCACTTTAGTCTTTCCACTATAGTCTCCACTTTATTCCGTCCACTACATTCTTTCCACTTTAGTCTTTCCACTATTCTCTGTCCACTTTAGTCTGTCCACTTTAGTCTTTCCACTATAGTCTCCACTTTATTCCGTCCACTACATTCTTTCCACTTTAGTCTTTCCACTATTCTCTGTCCACTTTGGTCTTTCCACTTTAATCTTTCCACTATAGTCTCCACTTTATTCTGTCCACTACAGTCTTTCCACTATAATCTTTCCACTATAGTCTGTCCAGTTTAGTCTTTCCACTATTCTCTGTCCACTTTAGTCTTTCCACTATAGTCTCCACTTTATTATGTCCACTACAGTCTTTCCACTATTGTCTTTCCACTATAGTCTGTCCACTTCAGTCTTTCCACTATTCTCTGTCCACTTTTGTCTTTCCAATATAGTCTGTCCACTTTAGTCTTTCCACTATTCTCTGTCCACTTTAGTCTTTCCACTATAGTCACCACTTTATTATGTCCACTACAGTCTTTCCACTATTCTCTGTCCACTTTAGTCTTTCCACTATAGTCTCCACTTTATTCTGTCCACTACAGTCCTTCCACTATAGTCTTTCCACTATAGTCGGTCCACTTTATTCTTTCCACTTTAGTTTTTCCAGTTTAGTCTGTCCACTTTAGTCTTTCCACTATAGTCTGTCCACTTTAGTCTTTCCAATTTATTTTGTCCACTTCAGTGTGTACACTTTAGTCTGTCCACTGAGTCTTTCAACTTCAGTCTTTCCACTATAGTCTGTCCACTTTAGTATTTCCACTATTGTCTCCACTTTATTCTGTCCACTACATTCTTTCCACTTTCGTCTTTCCACTATTCTCTGTCCACTTTAGTCTTTCCACTATAGTCTCCACTTTATTCTGTCCACTACAGTTTTTCCACCATAGTCTTTCCACTTTAGTCTGTCCACTTTAGTCTTTCCACTATTCTCTGTCCACTTTAGTCTTTCCACTATAGTCTCCACTTTATTCTGTCCACTACAGTCTTTCCACTATAGTCTTTCCACTATAGTCTGTCAACTTTAGTCTTTCCACTATTCTCTGTCCACTTTAGGCTTTCCACTATAGTCTCCACTTTATTCTGTCCACTACAGTCTTTCCACTATAGTCTTTCCACTATAGTCTGTCCACTTTAGTCTTTCCAATTTAGTCTATCCACTATAGTCGGTCCACTTTATTCTTTCCACTTTAGTTTTTCCAGTTTAGTCTGTCCACTTTAGTCTTTCCACTATAGTCTGTCCACTTTAGTCTTTCCACTTTATTTTGTCCACCTCAGTGTGTACACTTTAATCTGTCCACTGAGTCTTTCAACTTCAGTCTTTCCACTATAGTCTGTCCACTTTAGTATTTCCACTATTGTCTCCACTTTATTCTGTCCACTACATTCTTTCCACTTTAGTCTTTCCACTATTCTCTGTCCACTTTAGTCTTTCCACTATAGTCTCCACTTTATTCTGTCCACTACAGTTTTTCCACTATAGTCTTTCCACTTTAGTCTGTCCACTTTAGTCTTTCCACTATTCTCTGTCCACTTTAGTCTTTCCACTATAGTCTCCACTTTATTCTGTCCACTACAGTCTTTCCACTATAGTCTTTCCACTATAGTCTGTCAACTTTAGTCTTTCCACTATTCTCTGTCCACTTTAGGCTTTCCACTATAGTTTCCATTTTATTCTGTCCACTACAGTCTTTCCACTATAGTCTGTCCAATTTAGTCTTTCCACTTTAGTCTATCCACTATAGTCTCCACTTTATTCTGTCCACTACAGTCTTTCCACTTTATTCTTTCCACTATTCTCTGTCCACTTTAGTCTTTCTACTTTAATCTTTCCACTATAGTCTCCACTTTATTCTGTCCACTTTAGTCTTTCCACTTTAGTCTATCAACTATAGTCTCCACTTTATTCTGTCCATTACAGTCTTTCCACTTTAGTCTTTCCACTATAATCTTTCCACTATAGTCTGTCCAGTTTAGTCTTTCCACTATTCTCTGTCCACTTTAGTCTTTCCACTATAGTCTCCACTTTATTATGTCCACTACAGTCTTTCCACTATTGTCTTTCCACTATAGTCTGTCCACTTCAGTCTTTCCACTATTCTCTGTCCACTTTTGTCTTTCCAATATAGTCTGTCCACTTTAGTCTTTCCACTATTCTCTGTCCACTTTAGTCTTTCCACTATAGTCACCACTTTATTATGTCCACTACAGTCTTTCCACTATTCTCTGTCCACTTTAGTCTTTCCACTATAGTCTCCACTTTATTCTGTCCACTACAGTCCTTCCACTATAGTCTTTCCACTATAGTCGGTCCACTTTATTCTTTCCACTTTAGTTTTTCCAGTTTAGTCTGTCCACTTTAGTCTTTCCACTATAGTCTGTCCACTTTAGTCTTTCCAATTTATTTTGTCCACTTCAGTGTGTACACTTTAGTCTGTCCACTGAGTCTTTCAACTTCAGTCTTTCCACTATAGTCTGTCCACTTTAGTATTTCCACTATTGTCTCCACTTTATTCTGTCCACTACATTCTTTCCACTTTCGTCTTTCCACTATTCTCTGTCCACTTTAGTCTTTCCACTATAGTCTCCACTTTATTCTGTCCACTACAGTTTTTCCACCATAGTCTTTCCACTTTAGTCTGTCCACTTTAGTCTTTCCACTATTCTCTGTCCACTTTAGTCTTTCCACTATAGTCTCCACTTTATTCTGTCCACTACAGTCTTTCCACTATAGTCTTTCCACTATAGTCTGTCAACTTTAGTCTTTCCACTATTCTCTGTCCACTTTAGGCTTTCCACTATAGTCTCCACTTTATTCTGTCCACTACAGTCTTTCCACTATAGTCTTTCCACTATAGTCTGTCCACTTTAGTCTTTCCAATTTAGTCTATCCACTATAGTCGGTCCACTTTATTCTTTCCACTTTAGTTTTTCCAGTTTAGTCTGTCCACTTTAGTCTTTCCACTATAGTCTGTCCACTTTAGTCTTTCCACTTTATTTTGTCCACCTCAGTGTGTACACTTTAATCTGTCCACTGAGTCTTTCAACTTCAGTCTTTCCACTATAGTCTGTCCACTTTAGTATTTCCACTATTGTCTCCACTTTATTCTGTCCACTACATTCTTTCCACTTTAGTCTTTCCACTATTCTCTGTCCACTTTAGTCTTTCCACTATAGTCTCCACTTTATTCTGTCCACTACAGTTTTTCCACTATAGTTTTTCCACTTTAGTCTGTCCACTTTAGTCTTTCCACTATTCTCTGTCCACTTTAGTCTTTCCACTATAGTCTCCACTTTATTCTGTCCACTACAGTCTTTCCACTATAGTCTTTCCACTATAGTCTGTCAACTTTAGTCTTTCCACTATTCTCTGTCCACTTTAGGCTTTCCACTATAGTCTCCATTTTATTCTGTCCACTACAGTCTTTCCACTATAGTCTGTCCAATTTAGTCTTTCCACTTTAGTCTATCCACTATAGTCTCCACTTTATTCTGTCCACTACAGTCTTTCCACTTTATTCTTTCCACTATTCTCTGTCCACTTTAGTCTTTCTACTTTAATCTTTCCACTATAGTCTCCACTTTATTCTGTCCACTTTAGTCTTTCCACTTTAGTCTATCAACTATAGTCTCCACTTTATTCTGTCCATTACAGTCTTTCCACTTTAGTCTTTCCACTATTCTCTGTCCACTTTAGTCTTTCCACTATAGTCTCCACTTTATTCCGTCCACTACATTCTTTCCACTTTAGTCTTTCCACTATTCTCTGTCCACTTTAGTCTGTCCACTTTAGTCTTTCCACTATAGTCTCCACTTTATTCCGTCCACTACATTCTTTCCACTTTAGTCTTTCCACTATTCTCTGTCCACTTTAGTCTTTCCTCTTTAATCTTTCCACTATATTCTCCACTTTATTCTGTTCACTACAGTCTTTCCACTATAATCTTTCCACTATAGTCTGTCCAGTTTAGTCTTTCCACTATTCTCTGTCCACTTTAGTCTTTCCACTATAGTCTCCACTTTATTCTGTCCACTACAGTCTTTCCACTATAGTCTTTCCACTATAGTCTGTCCATTTTAGTCTTTCCACTTTAGTTTTTCCACTTTAGTCTGTCCACTTTCTTTTTTCCACTATAGTCTGTCTACTTTAGTCTTTCCACTTTAGTCTTTCCACTTTATTCTGTCCACTTCAGTGTGTACACTTTAGTCTGTCCACTGAGTCTTTCAACTTCAGTCTTTCCACTATAGTCTGTCCACTTTAGTCTTTCCACTATAGTCTCCACTATATTCTGTCCACTACATTCTTTCCACTTTACTCTTTCCACTATTCTCTGTCCACTTTAGTCTTTCCACTATAGTCTCCACTTTATTCTGTCCACTAAGTTTTTGCACTATAGTCTTTCCACTATAGTCTGTCCACTTTAGTCTTTCCACTATTCTCTGTCCACTATAGTCTTTCCACTATAGTCTCCACTTTATTCTGTCCACTACAGTCTTTCCACTATAGTCTTTCCACTATAGTCTGTCAACTTTAGTCTTTCCACTATTCGCTGTCCACTTTAGGCTTTCCACTATAGTCTCCACTTTATTCTTTCCACTACAGTCTTTCCACTATAGTCTTTCCACTATAGTCTGTCCACTTTAGTCTTTCCACTTTAGTCTATCCACTACAGTCTCCACTTTATTCTGTCCACTACAGTCTTTCCACTTTAGTCTTTCCACTATTCTCTGTCCACTTTAGTCTTTTCACTACGGTCTCCACTTTATTCCGTCCACTACAGTCTTTCCACTATAGTCTTTCCACTATAGTCTGTCCACTTTAGTCTTTCCACTATTCTCTGTCCACTTTAGTCTTTCCACTATAGTCTCCACTTTATTCTGTCCACTACATTCTTTCCACTTTAGTCTTTCCACTTTAGTCCTTCCACTTCAGTCTGTCCACTTTAGTCTTTCCGCTATAGTCTGTCCACTTTAGTCTTTCCACTACAGTCTTTCCACTTTAGTCTGTCCACTTAGTCTTTCAACTTCAGTCTTTCCACTATAGTCTGTCCACTTTAGCCTTTCCCACTTTAGTCTTTACACTATAGTCTCCACTTTCTTCTGTCCACTACAGTCTTTCCCCTTTAGTCTTTCCACTGTTCTCTGTCCACTTTAGTCTTTCCACTATAGTCTCCAATTTATTCTGTCCACTACAGTCTTTCCACTGTAGTCTTTCCACTACAGTCTTTCCACTATAGTCTTTCCACTATAGTCTGTCCACTTTAGTCTTTCTACTTTAGTCTTTTCACTATTCTCTGTCCACTTTAGTCTTTCCACTTTAGTCTTTCCACTACAGTCTACACTTTATTCTATCCACTACAGTCTCTCCACTATAGTCTTTCCACTATAGTCTGTCCACTTTAGTCTTTCCACTATTCTCTGTTTACTTTATTCTTTCCACTATACTCTCCACTTTATTCTGTCCACTACAGTCTTTCCACTACAGTCTTTCAACTATAATCTTTCCACTATAGTCTGTCCACTTTAGTTTTTCCACTATAGTCTCCACTTTATTCTGTCCACTACAGTCTTTCCACAATAGTCTTTCCACCATAGTCTGTCCACTTTAGTCTTTCCACTTTAGTTTTTCCACTTTAGTCGGTCCACTTTAGTCTTTCCACTATTGTCTGTCCACTTTAGTCTTTCCACTTTAGTCTTTCCACTTTATTCTGTCCACTTCAGTGAGTACACTGTAGTCTGTCCACTGAGTCTTTCCACTTCAGTCTTTCCACTACAGTCTGTCCACTTTAGTCTTTCCACTTTAGTCTTTCCACTATAGTCTCCACTTTATTCCGTCCACTACATTCTTTCCACTTTAGTCTTTCCACTATTCTCTGTCCACTTTAGTCTTTCCACTTTAATCTTTCCACTATAGTCTCCACTTTATTCTGTCCACTACAGTCTTTCCACTATAGTCTTTCCACTATAGTCTGTCAACTTTAGTCTTTCCACTATTCTCTGTCCACTTTATTCTTTCCACTATACTCTCCACTTTATTCTGTCCACTACAGTCTTTCCACTACAGTCTTTCAACTATAGTCTTTCCACTATAGTCTGTCCACTTTAGTTTTTCCACTACAGTCTTTCCACTATAGTCTTTCCACTATAGTCTGTCCACTTTAGTCTTTCCACTATAGTCTGTCCACTTTAGTCTTTCCACTTTAGTCTTTCCACTTTATTCTGTCCACTTCAGTGTGTACACTTTAGTCTGTCCACTGAGTCTTTCCTCTTCAGTCTTTCCACTATAGTCTGTCCACTTTAGTCTTTCCACTTTAGTCTTTCCACTATAGTTTCCACTTTATTCTGTCCATTACATTCTTTCCTCTTTAGTCTTTCCACTATTCTCTGTCCACTTTAGTCTTTCCACTTTAATCTTTCCACTATAGTCTCCACTTTATTCTGTCCACTACAGTCTTTCCACTGTAATCTTTCCACTATAGTCTGTCCACTATAGTCTTTCCACTATTCTCTGTCCACTTTAGTCTTTCCATTATAGTCTCCACTTTATTATGTCCACTACAGTCTTTCCACTATAGTCTTTCCACTATAGTCTGTTCACTTTAGTCTTTCCACTATAATCTCCAATTTATTCTGTCCACTACAGTCTTTCCACTATAGTTTTTTCCACTTTAGTCTTTCCACTTTATTCTGTCCACTTCAGTGTGTACACTTTAGTCTGTCCACTGAGTCTTTCCACTTCAGTCTTTCCACTATAGTCTGTCCACTTTAGTCTTTCCACTTTAGTCTTTCCACTATAGTTTCCACTTTATTCTGTCCATTACATTCTTTCCATTTTAGTCTTTCCACTATTGTCTGTCCACTTTATTCTTTCCACTTTACTCTCCACTTTATTCTGTCCACTACAGTCTTTCAACTATAGTCTTTCCACTTTAGTCTTTCCACTTTAGTCTTTCCATTTTAGCCTTTCCACTAGAGTCTGTCCACTTTAGTCTTTCCACTTTAGTCTTTCCACTTTAGTGTGTCCACTTTAGTCTTTCCACTATAGTCTGTCCACTTTAGTCTTTCCTCTATTCTCTGTCCACTTTAGTCTTTCCACTTTAGTGTGTTCACCTTAGTCTTTCCACTTTAATCTGTCCTCTTTAGTCTTTCCACTATAGTCTGTCCACTTTAGTCTTTCCTCTATTCTCTGTCCACTTTAGTCTTTCCACTTTAGTCTTTCCGCTATAGTCTCCACTTTAGTCTTTCTACTTTAGTCTTTCCACTATAGTCTCCACTTTATTCTGTCCACTACAATCTTTCCACTATAGTCTTTCCACTATAGTCTGTCCACTTTAGTCTTTCCTATAGTCTATCCACTTTAGTCTTTCCACTATAGTCTTTCCACTTTAGTCTGTCCACTTAGTCTTTCCACTTCAGTCTTTCCACTATAATCTGTCCACTTTAGTCTTTCCACTTTAGTCTTTCCACTATAGTCTCCACTTTATTCTGTCCACTACAGTCTTTCCACTTTAGTCTTTCCACTATTCTCTGTCCACTTTCGTCTTTCCACTATAATCTCCACTTTATTCTGCCCACTACAGTCTTTCCACTGTAGTCTTTCACTATAGTCTGTCCACTTTAGTCTTTCCACTATTCTCTGTCCACTTTAGTCTTTCCACTATAGCCTACACTTTATTCTGTCCAATACAGTCTTATCACTATAGTCTTTCCACTATAGTCTGTCCACTTTAGTCTTTCCACTTTAGTTTTTCCATTTTAGTCTGTCCACTTCAGTCTTTCCATTATAGTCTGTCCACTTTAGTCTTTCCACTTTAGTCTTTCCACTATAGTCTCCACTTTATTCTGTCCACTGCAGTCTTTCCACTATAGTCTTTCCACTATAGTCTGTTCACTTTAGTCTTTCCACTATTCTCTGTCCACTTTAGTCTTTCCACTATAGTCTCCACTTTATTCTGTCCACTACAGTCTTTCCACTATAGTCTTTCCACAATAGTCTGTCCACTTTAGTCTTTCCACTATAGTCTTTCCACTATTCTCTGTCCACTTTAGTCTTTCCACTTTAGTCTTTCCACTATAGTCTCCACTTTATTCTGTACAATACAGTCTCTCCACTATAGTCTTTCCAATATAGTCTGTTCACTTTAGTCTTTCCACTATTCTCTGTCCACTTTATTCTTTCCACTATACTCTCCAATTTATTCTGTCCACTACAGTCTTTCCACTATAGTCTGTCCACTTTAGTCTTTCCACTTTAGTCTTTTAACATTAGTCTGTCCACTTTAGTATTTCCACTATAGTCTGTCCACTTTAGTCTTTCCACTATTCTCTGTCCACTTTAGTCTTTCCACTTTAGTCTTTCCACTATAGTCTCCACTTTATTCTGTCCACTACAGTCTTTCCACTATAGTCTTTCCAATATAGTCTTTCCACTTTAGTCTTTCCGCTTTAGTCTGTCCACTTAGTCTTTCCACTTCAGTCTTTCCACTAGAGTCTGTCCACTTTAGTCTTTCCACTTTAGTCTATCCACTTTAGTATGTCCACTTTAGTCTTTCCACTTTAGTCATTTCCACTATCGTCTGTCCACTTTAGTCTTTCCACTTTAGTCTTTCCACTTTAGTGTGTCCACTTTAGTCTTTCCACTATAGACTGTCCACTTTAGTCTTTCCACTAAAGTCTGTCCACTTTAGTCTTTCCACTTTAGTCTTTCCACTTTAGTCTTTCCACTATAGTCTGTCCACTTTAGTCTTTCCACTATTCTCTGTCCACTTTAGTCTTTCCACCATAGTCTCCACTTTATTCTGTCCACTACAGTCTTTCCAATATAGTCTTTCCACTATAGTCTGTCCACTTTAGTCTTTCCACCTTAGTCTTTCCACTTTAGTCTGTCTACTTTAGTCTTTCCACTATAGTCTGTCCACTTTAGTCTTTCCTCTATTCTCTGTCCACTTTAGTTTTTCCACTTTAGTCTTTCCACTATAGTCTCCACTTTATTCTGTCCACTATAGTCTTTCCACTATGGTCTTTCCACTATAGTCTGTCCACTTTAGTCTTTCCACTTTAGTCTTTCCACTATAGTCTGTCCACTTTAGTCTTTCCACTACAGTCTGTCCACTTTAGTTTTTCCACTTTAGTCTTTCCACTTTAGTCTGTCCACTTTAGTCTTTCCACTATAGTCTGTCCACTTTAGTCTTTCCACTTTAGTCTTTCCACTATAGTCTTTTCACTCAGTCTGTCCACTTTAGTCTTTCCAGTATAGTCTGTCCACTTTAGTCTTTCCACTATCGTCTTTCCACTTTAGTCTGTCCACTTTAGTCTTTCCACTATGGTCTTTCCACTATAGTCTGTCCACTTTAGTTTTTCCACTTTAGTCTTTCCACTATAGTCTCCACTTTATTCTGTCCACTATAGTCTTTCCACTATGGTCTTTCCACTATAGTCTGTCCACTTTAGTCTTTCCACTTTAGTCTTTCCACTTTAGTCGGTCCACTTTAGTCTTTCCACTATAGTCTGTCCACTTTAGTCTTTCCACTATAGTCTTTCCACTTTAGTCTGTCCACTTTAGTCTTTCCACTATAGTCTTTCCACTATAGTCTTTCCACTATAGTCTGTCCACTTTAGTCATTCCACTATAGTCTCCCCTTTATTCTGTCCACTACAGTCTTTCCACTATAGTCTTTCCACTATAGTCTGTCCACTTTAGTCTTTCCACTTTAGTTTTTCCACTTTAGTCTGCCCACTTTAGTCTTTCCACTATAGTCTGTCCACTTTAGTCTTTCCACTTTAGTCTTTCCACTTTATTCTGTCCACTTCAGTGTGTACACTTTAGTCTGTCCACTGAGTCTTTCCACTTCAGTCTTTCCACTATAGTCTGTCCACTTTAGTCATTCCACTTTATTCTTTCCACTATAGTCTCCACTTTATTATGTCCACTACAGTCTTTCCACTATAACCTTTCCACTATAGTCTGTCCACTTTAGTCTTTCCACTAGTCTCTGTCCACTTTAGCCTTTCCACTATAGTCTCCACTTTATTATGTCCACTACAGTCTTTCCACTATAGTCTTTCCACTATAGTCTGTCCACTTTAGTCTTTCCACTATAGTCTCCACTTTATTCTGTCCACTACAGTCTTTCCACTATAGTCTTTCCACTATAGTCTGTCCACTTTAGTCTTTCCACTTTAGTTTTTCCACTTTAGTCTGTCCACTTTAGTCTATCCACTATAGTCTTTCCACTATAGTCTGTCCACTTTAGTCTTTCCACTATAGTCTCCACTTTATTATGTCCCCTACAGTCTTTCCACTTTAGTCTTTCCGCTTTAGTCTGTCCACTTAGTCTTTCCACTTCAGTCTTTCCACTAGAGTCTGTCCACTTTAGTCTTTCCACTTTAGTCTATCCACTTTAGTATGTCCACTTTAGTCTTTCCACTTTAGTCATTTCCACTATCGTCTGTCCACTTTAGTCTTTCCACTTTAGTCTTTCCACTTTAGTGTGTCCACTTTAGCCTTTCCACTATAGACTGTCCACTTTAGTCTTTCCACTAAAGTCTGTCCACTTTAGTCTTTCCACTTTAGTCTTTCCACTTTAGTCTTTCCACTATAGTCTGTCCACTTTAGTCTTTCCACTATTCTCTGTCCACTTTAGTCTTTCCACCATAGTCTCCACTTTATTCTGTCCACTACAGTCTTTCCAATATAGTCTTTCCACTATAGTCTGTCCACTTTAGTCTTTCCACCTTAGTCTTTCCACTTTAGTCTGTCTACTTTAGTCTTTCCACTATAGTCTGTCCACTTTAGTCTTTCCTCTATTCTCTGTCCACTTTAGTTTTTCCACTTTAGTCTTTCCACTATAGTCTCCACTTTATTCTGTCCACTATAGTCTTTCCACTATGGTCTTTCCACTATAGTCTGTCCACTTTAGTCTTTCCACTTTAGTCTTTCCACTATAGTCTGTCCACTTTAGTCTTTCCACTACAGTCTGTCCACTTTAGTCTTTCCACTTTAGTCTTTCCACTTTAGTCTGTCCACTTTAGTCTTTCCACTATAGTCTGTCCACTTTAGTCTTTCCACTTTAGTCTTTCCACTATAGTCTTTTCACTCAGTCTGTCCACTTTAGTCTTTCCAGTATAGTCTGTCCACTTTAGTCTTTCCACTATCGTCTTTCCACTTTAGTCTGTCCACTTTAGTCTTTCCACTATGGTCTTTCCACTATAGTCTGTCCACTTTAGTTTTTCCACTTTAGTCTTTCCACTATAGTCTCCACTTTATTCTGTCCACTATAGTCTTTCCACTATGGTCTTTCCACTATAGTCTGTCCACTTTAGTCTTTCCACTTTAGTCTTTCCACTTTAGTCGGTCCACTTTAGTCTTTCCACTATAGTCTGTCCACTTTAGTCTTTCCACTATAGTCTTTCCACTTTAGTCCGTCCACTTTAGTCTTTCCACTATAGTCTTTCCACTATAGTCTTTCCACTATAGTCTGTCCACTTTAGTCATTCCACTATAGTCTCCCCTTTATTCTGTCCACTACAGTCTTTCCACTATAGTCTTTCCACTATAGTCTGTCCACTTTAGTCTTTCCACTTTCGTTTTTCCACTTTAGTCTGCCCACTTTAGTCTTTCCACTATAGTCTGTCCACTTTAGTCTTTCCACTTTAGTCTTTCCACTTTATTCTGTCCACTTCAGTGTGTACACTTTAGTCTGTCCACTGAGTCTTTCCACTTCAGTCTTTCCACTATAGTCTTTCCAATATAGTCTTTCCACTTTAGTCTTTCCGCTTTAGTCTGTCCACTTAGTCTTTCCACTTCAGTCTTTCCACTAGAGTCTGTCCACTTTAGTCTTTCCACTTTAGTCTATCCACTTTAGTATGTCCACTTTAGTCTTTCCACTTTAGTCATTTCCACTATCGTCTGTCCACTTTAGTCTTTCCACTTTAGTCTTTCCACTTTAGTGTGTCCACTTTAGTCTTTCCACTATAGACTGTCCATTTTAGTCTTTCCACTATTCTCTGTCCACTTTAGTCTTTCCACCATAGTCTCCACTTTATTCTGTCCACTACAGTCTTTCCAATATAGTCTTTCCACTATAGTCTGTCCACTTTAGTCTTTCCACCTTAGTCTTTCCACTTTAGTCTGTCTACTTTAGTCTTTCCACTATAGTCTGTCCACTTTAGTCTTTCCTCTATTCTCTGTCCACTTTAGTTTTTCCACTTTAGTCTTTCCACTATAGTCTCCACTTTATTCTGTCCACTATAGTCTTTCCACTATGGTCTTTCCACTATAGTCTGTCCACTTTAGTCTTTTCACTTTAGTCTTTCCACTATAGTCTGTCCACTTTAGTCTTTCCACTACAGTCTGTCCACTTTAGTCTTTCCACTTTAGTCTTTCCACTTTCGTCTGTCCACTTTAGTCTTTCCACTATAGTCTGTCCACTTTAGTCTTTCCACTTTAGTCTTTCCACTATAGTCTTTTCACTCAGTCTGTCCACTTTAGTCTTTCCAGTATAGTCTGTCCACTTTAGTCTTTCCACTATCGTCTTTCCACTTTAGTCTGTCCACTTTAGTCTTTCCACTATGGTCTTTCCACTATAGTCTGTCCACTTTAGTTTTTCCACTTTAGTCTTTCCACTATAGTCTCCACTTTATTCTGTCCACTATAGTCTTTCCACTATGGTCTTTCCACTATAGTCTGTCCACTTTAGTCTTTCCACTTTAGTCTTTCCACTTTAGTCGGTCCACTTTAGTCTTTCCACTATAGTCTGTCCACTTTAGTCTTTCCACTATAGTCTTTCCACTTTAGTCTGTCCACTTTAGTCTTTCCACTATAGTCTTTCCACTATAGTCTTTCCACTATAGTCTGTCCACTTTAGTCATTCCACTATAGTCTCCCCTTTCTTCTGTCCACTACAGTCTTTCCACTATAGTCTTTCCACTATAGTCTGTCCACTTTAGTCTTTCCACTTTAGTTTTTCCACTTTAGTCTGCCCACTTTAGTCTTTCCACTATAGTCTGTCCACTTTAGTCTTTCCACTTTAGTCTTTCCACTTTATTCTGTCCACTTCAGTGTGTACACTTGAGTCTGTCCACTGAGTCTTTCCACTTCAATCTTTCCACTATAGTCTGTCCACTTTAGTCATTCCACTTTATTCTTTCCACTATAGTCTCCACTTTATTATGTCCACTACAGTCTTTCCACTATAACCTTTCCACTATAGTCTGTCCACTTTAGTCTTTCCACTAGTCTCTGTCCACTTTAGCCTTTCCACTATAGTCTCCACTTTATTATGTCCACTACAGTCTTTCCACTATAGTCTTTCCACTATAGTCTGTCCACTTTAGTCTTTCCACTATAGTCTCCACTTTATTCTGTCCACTACAGTCTTTCCACTATAGTCTTTCCACTATAGTCTGTCCACTTTAGTCTTTCCACTTTAGTTTTTCCACTTTAGTCTGTCCACTTTAGTCTATCCACTATAGTCTTTCCACTATAGTCTGTCCACTTTAGTCTTTCCAATATTCTCTGTCCACTTTAGTTTTTCCACTATAGTCTCCACTTTATTATGTCCACTACAGTCTTTCCACTGTAGTCTTTCCACTATAGTCTGTCCACTTTAGTCTTTCCACTATAGTGTCTACTTTATTCTGTCAACGACAGTCTTTCCACTATAGTCTTTCCACTATAGTCTGTCCACTTTAGTCTTTCCACTTTAGTTTTTCCACTTTAGTCTGTCCACTTTAGTCTTTCCACTATAGTCTGTCCACTTTAGTCTTTCCACTTTATTCTGTCCACTTGAGTGTGTACACTTTAGTGTGTCCACTGAGTCTTTCAACTTCAGTCTTTCCACTATAGTCTGTCCACTTTACTCTTTCCACTACATTCTTTCCACTTTAGTCTTTCCACGATTCTCTGTCCACTTTATTCTTTCCACTATAGTCTCCACTTTATTCTGTCCACTACAGTCTTTCCACTATAGTCTGTCCACTTTAGTCTTTCCACTATTCTCTGTCCACTTTAGTCTTTCCACTATAGTCTCCACTTTATTCTGTCCACTACAGTCTTTCCACTATAGTCTTTCCACTATAGTCTGTCAACTTTAGTCTTTCCACTATTCTCTGTCCACTTTAGGCTTTCCACTATAGTCTCCACTTTATTCTGTCCACTACAGTCTTTCCACTATAGTCTTTCCACTATAGTCTGTCCACTTTGGTCTTTCCACTTTAGTCTATCCACTATAGTCTCCACTTTATTCTGTCCACTACAGTCTTTCCATTTTAGTCTGTCCACTATTCTCTGTCCACTTTAGTCTTTCCACTTCAGTCTTTCCACTATAGTCTCCACTTTATTCCGTCCACTACAGTTTTTCCACTATAGTCTTTCAACTATAGTCTGTCCACTTTAGTCTTTCCACTATTCTCTGTCCACTTTAGTCTTTCCACTATAGTCTCCACTTTATTCTGTCCACTACATTCTTTCCACTTTAGTCTTCCTACTATAGTCTTTCCACTTCAGTTTGTCCACTTTAGTCTTTCCACTATAGTCTGTCCACTTTAGTCTTTCCACTATAGTCTTTCCACTTTAGTCCGTCCACTTAGTCTTTCCACTTCAGTCTTTCCACTATAGTCTGTCCACTTTAGTCTTTCCACTTTAGTCTTTACACTATAGTCTCCACTTTATTCTGTCCACTACAGTCTTTCCACTTTAGTCTTTCCACTATTCTCTGTCCACTTTAGTCTTTCCATGATAGTCTCCACTTTATTCTGTCCACTACAGTCTTTCCACTGTAATCTTTCCACTCTAGTCTGTCCACTTTATTCTTTCCACTATTCTCTGTCCACTTTAGTCTTTCCACTATAGTCTACACTTTATTCTGTCCACTACAGTCTTTCCACCATAGTCTTTCCAGTATAGTCTGTCCACTTTAGTCTTTCCACTTTAGCTTTTCCACTTTAGTCTGTCCACTTCAATCTTTCCACTATAGTCTTTCCACTATTCTCTGTCCACTTTAGTCTTTCCACTATAGTCTCCACTTTATTCTGTCCACTACAGTCTTTCCACTATAGTCTTTCCACTATAGTCTGTCCACTTTAGTCTTTCCACTTTAGTCTTTCCACTATTCTCTGTCCACTTTAGTCTTTCCACTATAGTCTCCACTTTATTCTGTCCACTACAGTCTTTCCACTATAGTCTTTCCACTATAGTCTGTCCACTTTAGTCTTTCCACTTTAGTCTTTCCACTATTCTCTTTCCACTTTAGTATTTCCACTTTAGTCTTTCCACTATAGTCTCCACTTTATTCTGTCCACTACAGTCTCTCCACTATAGTCTTTCCACTACGGTCTTTCCACGTTAGTCTTTCCACTATTCTCTGTCCACTTTATTCTTTCCACTATACTCTCCGCTTTATTCTGTCCACTACAGACTTTCCACTATAGTCTGTCCACTTTAGTCTTTCCACTTTAGTCTTTCCATTTTAGTCTGTCCACTTTAGTCTTTCCACTATAGTCTGTCCACTTTATTCTTTCCACTATTCTCTGTCCACTTTAGTCTTTCCACTATAGTCTCCACTTTATTCTGTCCACTACAGTCTTTCCACTATAGTCTTTCCACTATAGTCTGTCCACTTTAGTCTTTCCACTATTCTCTGTCCACTTTAGTCTTTCCACTATAGTCTCCACTTGATTCTGTCCACTACAGTCTTTCCACTATAGTCTTTCCACTATAGTCTGTCCACTTTAGTCATTCCACTATTCTCTGTCCACTTTAGTCTTTCCACTATAGTCTCCACTTTATTCTGTCCACTACAATCTTTCCACTATAGTCTTTCCACTATAGTCTGTCCACTTTAGTCTTTCCACTTTAGTCTTCCCACTATTCTCTGTCCACTTTAGTATTTCCACTTTAGTCTTTCCACTATAGTCTCCACTTCATTCTGTCCACTACAGTCTCTCCACTATAGTCTTTCCACTGTAGTCTGTCCACTTTAGTCTTTCCACTATTCTCTGTCCACTTTAGTCTTTCCACTATTCTCTGTCCACTTTAGTCTTTCCACTTTAGTCTTTCCATTTTAGTCTGTCCACTTTAGTCTTTCCACTATAGTCTGTCCACTTTATTCTTTCCACTATTCTCTGTCCACTTTAGTCTTTCCACTATAGTCTCCACTTTATTCTGTCCACTACAGTCTTTCCACTGTAGTCTGTCCACTTTAGTCTTTCCACTATTCTCTGTCCACTTTATTCTTTCCACTATACTCTCCGCTTTATTCTGTCCACTACAGTCTTTCCACTTTAGTCTTTACACTATAGTCTCCACTTTAGTCTTTCCACTATACTCTCCGCTTTATTCTGTCCACTACAGTCTTTCCACTATAGTCTGTCCACTTTAGTCTTTCCACTTTAGTCTTTCCATTTTAGTCTGTCCACTTTAGTCTTTCCACTATAGTCTGTCCACTTTATTCTTTCCACTATTCTCTGTCCACTTTAGTCTTTCCACTATAGTCTCCACTTTATTCTGTCCACTACAGTCTTTCCACTATAGTCTTTCCACTATAGTCTGTCCACTTTAGTCTTTCCACTATTCTCTGTCCACTTTAGTCTTTCCACTATAGTCTCCACTTTATTCTGTCCACTACAGTCTTTCCACTATAGTCTTTCCACTATAGTCTGTCCACTTTAGTCTTTCCACTATTCTCTGTCCACGTTAGTCTTTCCACTATAGTCTCCTCTTTATTCTGTCCACTACAATCTTTCCACTATAGTCTTTCCACTATAGTCTGTCCACTTTAGTCTTTCCACTTTAGTCTTTCCACTATTCTCTGTCCACTTTAGTATTTCCACTTTAGTCTTTCCACTATAGTCTCCACTTTATTCTGTCCACTACAGTCTCTCCACTATAGTCTTTCCACTGTAGTCTGTCCACTTTAGTTTTTCCACTATTCTCTGTCCACTTTAGTCTTTCCACTATTCTCTGTCCACTTTAGTCTTTCCACTTTAGTCTTTCCATTTTAGTCTGTCCACTTTAGTCTTTCCACTATAGTCTGTCCACTTTAGTATTTCCACTTTAGTCTTTCCACTATAGTCTCCACTTTATTCTGTCCACTACAGTCTCTCCACTATAGTCTTTCCACTGTAGTCTGTCCACTTTAGTCTTTCCACTATTCTCTGTCCACTTTATTCTTTCCACTATACTCTCCGCTTTATTCTGTCCACTACAGTCTTTCCACTATAGTCTGTCCACTTTAGTCTTTTCACTTTAGTCTTTCCACATTAGTTTGTCCACTTTAGTATTTCCACTATAGTCTGTCCACTTTAGTCTTTCCACTATTCTCTGTCCACTTTAGTCTTTCCACTTTAGTCTTTCCACTATAGTCTCCACTTTATTTTGTCCACTACAGTCTTTCCACTATAGTCTTTCCAATATAGTCTGTCCACTTTAGTCTTTCCACTTTAGTCTTTCCACTTTAGTCTGTCCACTTTAGTCTTTCCACTATAGTCTGTCCACTATAGTCTTTCCACTTTAGTCTTTCCGCTTTAGTCTTTCCACTTAGTCTTTCCACTTTAGTCTTTCCACTAGAGTCTGTCCACTTTAGTCTTTCCACTTTAGTCTGTCCACTTTAGTATGTCCACTTTAGTATTTCCACTTTAGTCATTTCCACTATCGTCTGTCCACTTTAGTCGTTCCACTTTAGTCTTTCCACTTTAGTGTGTCCACTTTAGTTTTTCCACTATAGACTGTCCACTTTAGACTTTCCACTAAAGTCTGTCCACTTTAGTCTTTCCACTTTAGTCTTTCCACTTTAGTCTTTCCACTATAGTCTGTCCACTTTAGTCTTTCCACTATTCTCTGTCCACTTTAGTCTTTCCACAATAGTCTCCACTTTATTCTGTCCACTACAGTCTTTCCAATATAGTCTTTCACCTATAGTCTGTCCACTTTAGTCTTTCCACCTTAGTCTTTCCACTTTAGTCTGTCCACTTTAGTCTTTCCACTATAGTCTCCACTTTATTCTGTCCACTATAGTCTTTCCACTATGGTCTTTCCACTATAGTCTGTCCACTTTAGTCTTTCCACTTTAGTCTTTCCACTTTAGTCGGTCCACTTTAGTCTTTCCACTATAGTCTGTCCACTTTAGTCTTTCCACTACAGTCTGTCCACTTTAGTCTTTCCACTTTAGTCTTTCCACTTTAGTCTGTCCACTTTAGTCTTTCCACTATAGTCTGTCCACTTTAGTCTTTCCACTTTAGTCTTTCCACTTTATTCTGTCCACTTCAGTGTGTACACTTTAGTTTGTCCACTGAGTCTTGCCGCTTCAGTCTTTCCACTATAGTCTGTCCACTTTAGTCTTTCCACTTTTGTCTTTCCACTATAGTCTTTTCACTTCAGTCTGTCCACTTTAGTCTTTCCACTATAGTCTGTCCACTTTAGTCTTTCCACTATCGTCTTCCACTTTAGTCTGTCCACTTAGTCTTTCCACTTCAGTCTTTCCACTATAGTCTGTCCACTTTAGTCTTTCCACTTTAGTCTTTACACTATAGTCTCCACTTTATTCTGTCCACTACAGTCTTTCCACTTTAGTCTTTCCACTATTCTCTGTCCACTTTAGTCTTTCCATGATAGTCTCCACTTTATTCTGTCCACTACAGTCTTTCCACTGTAATCTTTCCACTCTAGTCTGTCCACTTTATTCTTTCCACTATTCTCTGTCCACTTTAGTCTTTCCACTATAGTCTACACTTTATTCTGTCCACTACAGTCTTTCCACCATAGTCTTTCCAGTATAGTCTGTCCACTTTAGTCTTTCCACTTTAGCTTTTCCACTTTAGTCTGTCCACTTCAATCTTTCCACTATAGTCTTTCCACTATTCTCTGTCCACTTTAGTCTTTCCACTATAGTCTCCACTTTATTCTGTCCACTACAGTCTTTCCACTATAGTCTTTCCACTATAGTCTGTCCACTTTAGTCTTTCCACTTTAGTCTTTCCACTATTCTCTGTCCACTTTAGTCTTTCCACTATAGTCTCCACTTTATTCTGTCCACTACAGTCTTTCCACTATAGTCTTTCCACTATAGTCTGTCCACTTTAGTCTTTCCACTTTAGTCTTTCCACTATTCTCTTTTTACTTTAGTATTTCCGCTTTAGTCTTTCCACTATAGTCTCCACTTTATTCTGTCCACTACAGTCTCTCCACTATAGTCTTTCCACTACGGTCTTTCCACGTTAGTCTTTCCACTATTCTCTGTCCACTTTATTCTTTCCACTATACTCTCCGCTTTATTCTGTCCACTACAGACTTTCCACTATAGTCTGTCCACTTTAGTCTTTCCACTTTAGTCTTTCCATTTTAGTCTGTCCACTTTAGTCTTTCCACTATAGTCTGTCCACTTTATTCTTTCCACTATTCTCTGTCCACTTTAGTCTTTCCACTATAGTCTCCACTTTATTCTGTCCACTACAGTCTTTCCACTATAGTCTTTCCACTATAGTCTGTCCACTTTAGTCTTTCCACTATTCTCTGTCCACTTTAGTCTTTCCACTATAGTCTCCACTTGATTCTGTCCACTACAGTCTTTCCACTATAGTCTTTCCACTATAGTCTGTCCACTTTAGTCATTCCACTATTCTCTGTCCACTTTAGTCTTTCCACTATAGTCTCCACTTTATTCTGTCCACTACAATCTTTCCACTATAGTCTTTCCACTATAGTCTGTCCACTTTAGTCTTTCCACTTTAGTCTTTCCACTATTCTCTGTCCACTTTAGTATTTCCACTTTAGTCTTTCCACTATAGTCTCCACTTTATTCTGTCCACTACAGTCTCTCCACTATAGTCTTTCCACTGTAGTCTGTCCACTTTAGTCTTTCCACTATTCTCTGTCCACTTTAGTCTTTCCACTATTCTCTGTCCACTTTAGTCTTTCCACTTTAGTCTTTCCATTTTAGTCTGTCCACTTTAGTCTTTCCACTATAGTCTGTCCACTTTATTCTTTCCACTATTCTCTGTCCACTTTAGTCTTTCCACTATAGTCTCCACTTTATTCTGTCCACTACAGTCTTTCCACTGTAGTCTGTCCACTTTAGTCTTTCCACTATTCTCTGTCCACTTTATTCTTTCCACTATACTCTCCGCTTTATTCTGTCCACTACAGTCTTTCCACTTTAGTCTTTACACTATAGTCTCCACTTTAGTCTTTCCACTATACTCTCCGCTTTATTCTGTCCACTACAGTCTTTCCACTATAGTCTGTCCACTTTAGTCTTTCCACTTTAGTCTTTCCATTTTAGTCTGTCCACTTTAGTCTTTCCACTATAGTCTGTCCACTTTATTCTTTCCACTATTCTCTGTCCACTTTAGTCTTTCCACTATAGTCTCCACTTTATTCTGTCCACTACAGTCTTTCCACTATAGTCTTTCCACTATAGTCTGTCCACTTTAGTCTTTCCACTATTCTCTGTCCACTTTAGTCTTTCCACTATAGTCTCCACTTTATTCTGTCCACTACAGTCTTTCCACTATAGTCTTTCCACTATAGTCTGTCCACTTTAGTCTTTCCACTATTCTCTGTCCACTTTAGTCTTTCCACTATAGTCTCCACTTTATTCTGTCCACTACAATCTTTCCACTATAGTCTTTCCACTATAGTCTGTCCACTTTAGTCTTTCCACTTTAGTCTTTCCACTATTCTCTGTCCACTTTAGTATTTCCACTTTAGTCTTTCCACTATAGTCTCCACTTTATTCTGTCCACTACAGTCTCTCCACTATAGTCTTTCCACTGTAGTCTGTCCACTTTAGTCTTTCCACTATTCTCTGTCCACTTTAGTCTTTCCACTATTCTCTGTCCACTTTAGTCTTTCCACTTTAGTCTTTCCATTTTAGTCTGTCCACTTTAGTCTTTCCACTATAGTCTGTCCACTTTAGTATTTCCACTTTAGTCTTTCCACTATAGTCTCCACTTTATTCTGTCCACTACAGTCTCTCCACTATAGTCTTTCCACTGTAGTCTGTCCACTTTAGTCTTTCCACTATTCTCTGTCCACTTTATTCTTTCCACTATACTCTCCGCTTTATTCTGTCCACTACAGTCTTTCCACTATAGTCTATCCACTTTAGTCTTTTCACTTTAGTCTTTCCACATTAGTTTGTCCACTTTAGTATTTCCACTATAGTCTGTCCACTTTAGTCTTTCCACTATTCTCTGTCCGCTTTAGTCTTTCCACTTTAGTCTTTCCACTATAGTCTCCACTTTATTTTGTCCACTACAGTCTTTCCACTATAGTCTTTCCAATATAGTCTGTCCACTTTAGTCTTTCCACTTTAGTCTTTCCACTTTAGTCTGTCCACTTTAGTCTTTCCACTATAGTCTGTCCACTATAGTCTTTCCACTTTAGTCTTTCCGCTTTAGTCTGTCCACTTAGTCTTTCCACTTCAGTCTTTCCACTAGAGTCTGTCCACTTTAGTCTTTCCACTTTAGTCTGTCCACTTTAGTATGTCCACTTTAGTATTTCCACTTTAGTCATTTCCACTATCGTCTGTCCACTTTAGTCGTTCCACTTTAGTCTTTCCACTTTAGTGTGTCCACTTTAGTCTTTCCACTATAGACTGTCCACTTTAGACTTTCCACTAAAGTCTGTCCACTTTAGTCTTTCCACTTTAGTCTTTCCACTTTAGTCTTTCCACTATAGTCTGTCCACTTTAGTCTTTCCACTATTCTCTGTCCACTTTAGTCTTTCCACAATAGTCTCCACTTTATTCTGTCCACTACAGTCTTTCCAATATAGTCTTTCACCTATAGTCTGTCCACTTTAGTCTTTCCACCTTAGTCTTTCCACTTTAGTCTGTCCACTTTAGTCTTTCCACTATAGTCTCCACTTTATTCTGTCCACTATAGTCTTTCCACTATGGTCTTTCCACTATAGTCTGTCCACTTTAGTCTTTCCACTTTAGTCTTTCCACTTTAGTCGGTCCACTTTAGTCTTTCCACTATAGTCTGTCCACTTTAGTCTTTCCACTACAGTCTGTCCACTTTAGTCTTTCCACTTTAGTCTTTCCACTTTAGTCTGTCCACTTCAGTCTTTCCACTATAGTCTGTCCACTTTAGTCTTTCCACTTTAGTCTTTCCACTTTATTCTGTCCACTTCAGTGTGTACACTTTAGTTTGTCCACTGAGTCTTGCCGCTTCAGTCTTTCCACTATAGTCTGTCCACTTTAGTCTTTCCACTTTTGTCTTTCCACTATAGTCTTTTCACTTCAGTCTGTCCACTTTAGTCTTTCCACTATAGTCTGTCCACTTTAGTCTTTCCACTATCGTCTTCCACTTTAGTTTGTCCACTTAGTCTTTCCACTTCAGTCTTTCCACTATAGTCTGTCCACTTTAGTCTTTCCGCTATTCTCTGTCCACTTTAGTCTTTCCACTTTGATCTTTCCACTATAGTCTCCACTTTATTCTGTCCACTACAGTCTTTCCACTATAATCTTTCCACTATAGTCTTTCCACTTTAGTCTTTCCATTTTAGTCTGTCCACTTTAGTCTTTCCACTATAGTCAGTCCACTTTAGTATTTCCACTTTAGTCTTTCCACTATAGTCTCAACTTTATTCTGTCCACTACAGTCTCTCCACTATAGTCTTTCCACTGTAGTCTGTCCACTTTAGTCTTTCCACTATTCTCTGTCCACTTTATTCTTTCCACTATACTCTCCGCTTTATTCTGTCCACTACAGTCTTTCCACTATAGTCTGTCCACTTTAGTCTTTTCACTTTAGTCTTTCCACATTAGTTTGTCCACTTTAGTATTTCCACTATAGTCTGTCCACTTTAGTCTTTCCACTATTCTCTGTCCACTTTAGTCTTTCCACTTTAGTCTTTCCACTATAGTCTCCACTTTATTTTGTCCACTACAGTCTTTCCACTATAGTCTTTCCAATATAGTCTGTCCACTTTAGTCTTTCCACTTTAGTCTTTCCACTTTAGTCTGTCCACTTTAGTCTTTCCACTATAGTCTGTCCACTATAGTCTTTCCACTTTAGTCTTTCCGCTTTAGTCTGTCCACTTAGTCTTTCCACTTCAGTCTTTCCACTAGAGTCTGTCCACTTTAGTCTTTCCACTTTAGTCTGTCCACTTTAGTATGTCCACTTTAGTATTTCCACTTTAGTCATTTCCACTATCGTCTGTCCACTTTAGTCGTTCCACTTTAGTCTTTCCACTTTAGTGTGTCCACTTTAGTCTTTCCACTATAGACTGTCCACTTTAGACTTTCCACTAAAGTCTGTCCACTTTAGTCTTTCCACTTTAGTCTTTCCACTTTAGTCTTTCCACTATAGTCTGTCCACTTTAGTCTTTCCACTATTCTCTGTCCACTTTAGTCTTTCCACAATAGTCTCCACTTTATTCTGTCCACTACAGTCTTTCCAATATAGTCTTTCACCTATAGTCTGTCCACTTTAGTCTTTCCACCTTAGTCTTTCCACTTTAGTCTGTCCACTTTAGTCTTTCCACTATAGTCTCCACTTTATTCTGTCCACTATAGTCTTTCCACTATGGTCTTTCCACTATAGTCTGTCCACTTTAGTCTTTCCACTTTAGTCTTTCCACTTTAGTCGGTCCACTTTAGTCTTTCCACTATAGTCTGTCCACTTTAGTCTTTCCACTACAGTCTGTCCACTTTAGTCTTTCCACTTTAGTCTTTCCACTTTAGTCTGTCCACTTTAGTCTTTCCACTATAGTCTGTCCACTTTAGTCTTTCCACTTTAGTCTTTCCACTTTATTCTGTCCACTTCAGTGTGTACACTTTAGTTTGTCCACTGAGTCTTGCCGCTTCAGTCTTTCCACTATAGTCTGTCCACTTTAGTCTTTCCACTTTTGTCTTTCCACTATAGTCTTTTCACTTCAGTCTGTCCACTTTAGTCTTTCCACTATAGTCTGTCCACTTTAGTCTTTCCACTATCGTCTTCCACTTTAGTCTGTCCACTTAGTCTTTCCACTTCAGTCTTTCCACTATAGTCTGTCCACTTTAGTCTTTCCACTTTAGTCTTTACACTATAGTCTCCACTTTATTCTGTCCACTACAGTCTTTCCACTTTAGTCTTTCCACTATTCTCTGTCCACTTTAGTCTTTCCATGATAGTCTCCACTTTATTCTGTCCACTACAGTCTTTCCACTGTAATCTTTCCACTCTAGTCTGTCCACTTTATTCTTTCCACTATTCTCTGTCCACTTTAGTCTTTCCACTATAGTCTACACTTTATTCTGTCCACTACAGTCTTTCCACTATAGTCTTTCCACTATAGTCTGTCCACTTTAGTCTTTCCACTTTAGTCTTTCCACTATTCTCTGTCCACTTTAGTCTTTCCACTATAGTCTCCACTTTATTCTGTCCACTACAGTCTTTCCACTATAGTCTTTCCACTATAGTCTGTCCACTTTAGTCTTTCCACTTTAGTCTTTCCACTATTCTCTTTTTACTTTAGTATTTCCGCTTTAGTCTTTCCACTATTCTCTGTCCACTTTAGTCTTTCCACTTTGATCTTTCCACTTTAGTCTGTCCACTTTAGTCTTTCCACTATAGTCTTTCCACTATAGTCTGTCCACTTTAGTCTTTCCGCTATTCTCTGTCCACTTTAGTCTTTCCACTTTGATCTTTCCACTATAGTCTCCACTTTATTCTGTCCACTACAGACTTTCCACTATAATCTTTCCACTATAGTCTGTCCACTTTAGTCTTTCCACTATTCTCTGTCCACTTTAGTCTTTCCACTATAGTCTCCACTTTATTATTTCCACTACAGTCTTTCAACTATAGTCTTTCCACCATAGTCTTTCCACTATAGTCTGTCCACTTTAGTCTTTCCACTATAGTCTCCACTTTATTCTGTCCACTACAGTCTTTCCACTATAGTCTTTCCACTATAGTCTGTCCACTTTAGTCTTTCCACTTTAGTTTTTCCACTTTAATCTGTCCACTTTAGTCTTTCCACTACAGTCTGTCCACTTTAGTCCTTCCACTTTAGTCTTTCCACTTTATTCTGTCCACTTCAGTGTGTACACTTTAGTCTATCCACTGAGTCTTTCCACTTCAGTCTTTCCACTATAGTCTGTCCACTTTAGTCTTTCCACTTTATTCTTTCCACTATAGTCTCCACTTTATTATGTCCACTACAGTCTTTCCACTATAATCTTTCCACTATAGTCTGTCCACTTTAGTCTTTCCACCTGTCTCTGTCCACTTTAGTCTTTCCATTATAGTCTCCACTTTATTATGTCCACTACAGTCTCTCCACTATAGTCTTTCCACTATAGTCTGTCCACTTTAGTCTTTCCACTATAGTCTCCACTTTATTCTGTCCACTTCAGTGTGTACACTTTAGTCTGTCCACTGAGTCTTTCCACTTCAGTCTTTCCACTTTATTCTGTCCACTTCAGTGTGTACACTTTAGTCTGTCCACTGAGTCTTTCCACTTCAGTCTTTCCACTTTAGTCGGTCCACTTTAGTCTTTCCACTATTGTCTTTCCACTATAGTCTGTCCACTTTAGTATTTCCACTATTCTCTGTCCACTTTAGTCTTTCCACTATAGTCTGTCCACTTTAGACTTTCCACTATTCTCTGTCCACTTTAGTCTTTCCACTATAGTCTCCACTTTATTATGTCCACTACAGTCTTTTCACTGTAGTCTTTCCACTATAGTCTGTCGAATTTAGTCTTTCCACTATAGTCTCCACTTTATTCTGTCCACGACAGTCTTTCCACTATAGTCTTTCCACTATAGTCTGTCCACTTTAGTCTTTCCACTTTAGTTTTTCCACTTTAGTCTGTCCACTTTAGTCTTTCCACTATAGTCTGTCCACTTTAGTCTTTCCACTTTAGTCTTTCCACTTTATTCTGTCCACTTCAGTGCTTACACTTTAGTGTGTCCACTGAGTCTTTCAACTTCAGTCTTTCCACTACAGTCTGTCCACTTTAGTCTTTCCACTTTAGTCTTTCCACTATAGTCTCCACTTTATTCTGTCCACTACATTCTTTCCACTTTAGTCTTTCCACTATTCTCTGTCCACTTTAGTCTTTCCACTATAGTCTCCACTTTATTCTGTCCACTACAGTCTTTCCACTATAGTCTTTCCATTATAGTCTGTCCACTTTAGTCTTTCCACTATTCTCTGTCCACTTTAGTCTTTCCACTATGGTCTCCACTTTATTCTGTCCACTACAGTCTTTCCACTATAGTCTTTTCACTATAGTCTGTCAACTTTAGTCTTTCCACTATTCTCTGTCCACTTTAGGCTTTCCACTATAGTCTCCACTTTATTCTGTCCACTACAGTCTTTCCACTATATTCTTTCCACTATAGTCTTTTCACTATAGTCTGTCAACTTTAGTCTTTCCACTATTCTCTGTCCACTTTAGGCTTTCCACTATTCTCTGTCCACTTTAGTCTTTCCACTATGGTCTCCACTTTATTCTGTCCACTACAGTCTTTCCACTATAGTCTTTTCACTATAGTCTGTCAACTTTAGTCTTTCCACTATTCTCTGTCCACTTTAGGCTTTCCACTATAGTCTCCACTTTATTCTGTCCACTACAGTCTTTCCACTATAGTCTTTCCACTATAGTCTTTTCACTATAGTCTGTCAACTTTAGTCTTTCCACTATTCTCTGTCCACTTTAGGCTTTCCACTATAGTCTCCACTTTATTCTGTCCACTACAGTCTTTCCACTATAGTCTTTCCACTATAGTCTGTCCACTTTAGTCTTTCCACTACAGTCTATCCACTACAGTCTCCACTTTATTCCGTCCACTACAGTTTTTCCACTATAGTCTTTCCACTATAGTCTGTCCACTTTAGTCTTTCCACTATTCTCTGTCCACTTTAGTCTTTCCACTATAGTCTCCACTTTATTCTGTCCACTACATTCTTTCCACTTTAGTCTTCCTACTATAGTCCTTCCACTTCAGTCTGTCCACTTTAGTCTTTCCACTATAGTCTGTCCACTTTAGTCTTTCCACGATAGTCTTTCTACTTTAGTCCGTCCTCTTAGTCTTTCCACTTCAGTCTTTCCACTATAGTCTGTCCACTTTAATCTTTCCACTTTAGTCTTTACACTATAGTCTCCACTTTATTCTGTCCACTACAGTCTTTCCACTGTAGTCTTTCCACTATAGTCTGTCCACTTTATTCTTTCCACTATTCTCTGTCCACTTTAGTCTTTCCTCTATAGTCTACACTTTATTCTGTCCACTACAGTCTTTCCACTATAGTCTTTCCACTATAGTCTGTCCACTTTAGTCTTTCCACTTTAGCTTTTCCACTTTATTCTGTCCACTTCAATCTTTCCACTATAGTCTTTCCACTATTCTCTGTCCACTTTAGTCTTTCCATTATAGTCTCCACTTTATTCTGTCCACTAAATTCTTTCCACTGTAGTCTTTCCACTATAGTCTGTCCACTTTATTCTTTCCACTATTCTCTGTCCACTTTAGTCTTTCCTCTATAGTCTACACTTTATTCTGTCCACTACAGTCTTTCCACTATAGTCTTTCCACTATAGTCTGTCCACTTTAGTCTTTCCACTTTAGCTTTTCCACTTTAGTCTGTCCACTTCAACCTTTCCACTATAGTCTTTCCACTATTCTCTGTCCACTTTAGTCTTTCCACAATAGTCTCCACTTTATTCTGTCCACTACAGTCTTTCCACTATAGTCTTTCCACTATCGTCTGTCCACTTTAGTCTTTCCACTATTCTCTGTCGACTTTAGTATTTGCACTTTAGTCTTTCCACTATAGTCTCCACTTTATTCTGTCCACTACAGTCTCTCCACTATAGTCTTTCCACTATAGTCTGTCCACTTTAGTCTTTCCACTATTCTCTGTCCACTTTATTCTTTCCACTATACTCTCCGCTTTATTCTGTCCACTACAGTCTTTCCACTATAGTCTGTCCACTTTAGTCTTTCCACTTTAGTCTTTCCATTTTAGTCTGTCCACTTTAGTCTTTCCACTATTCTCTGTCCACTTTAGTCTTTCCACTATAGTCTCCACTTTATTCTGTCCACTACATTCTTTCCACTTTAGTCTTCCTACTATAGTCTTTCCACTTCAGTTTGTCCACTTTAGTCTTTCCACTATAGTCTGTCCACTTTAGTCTTTCCACTATAGTCTTTCCACTTTAGTCCGTCCACTTAGTCTTTCCACTTCAGTCTTTCCACTATAGTCTGTCCACTTTAGTCTTTCCACTTTAGTCTTTACACTATAGTCTCCACTTTATTCTGTCCACTACAGTCTTTCCACTATAGTCTTTCCACTATAGTCTGTCCACTTTAGTCTTTCCACTTTAGCTTTTCCACTTTAGTCTGTCCACTTCAATCTTTCCACTATAGTCTTTCCACTATTCTCTGTCCACTTTAGTCTTTCCACAATAGTCTCCACTTTATTCTGTCCACTACAGTCTTTCCACTATAGTCTTTCCACTATTGTCTGTCCACTTTAGTCTTTCCACTATTCTCTGTCCACTTTAGTCTTTCCACTATAGTCTCCACTTTAGTCTTTCCACTACAGTCTTTCAACTATAGTCTTTCCACTATAGTCTGTCCACTTTAGTCTTTCCACTTTAGTCTTTCCACTATTCTATGTCCACTTTATTCTTTCCACTATACTCTCCGCTTTATTCTGTCCACTACAGTCTTTCCACTATAGTCTGTCCACTTTAGTCTTTCCACTTTAGTCTTTCCATTTTAGTCTGTCCACTTTAGTCTTTCCACTATAGTCTGTCCACTTTATTCTTTCCACTATTCTCTGTCCACTTTAGTCTTTCCACTATAGTCTCCACTTTATTCTGTCCACTACAGTCTTTCCACTATAGTCTTTCCACTATAGTCTGTCCACTTTAGTCTTTCCACTATTCTCTGTCCACTTTAGTCTTTCCACTATAGTCTCCACTTTATTCTGTCCACTACAGTCTTTCCACTATAGTCTTTCCACTATAGTCTGTCCACTTTAGTCTTTCCACTTTAGTCTTTCCACTATTCTCTGTCCACTTTAGTATTTCCACTTTAGTCTTTCCACTATAGTCTCCACTTTCTTCTGTCCACTACAGTCTCTCCACTATAGTCTTTCCACTGTAGTCTGTCGACTTTAGTCTTTCCACTATTCTCTGTCCACTTTATTCTTTCCACTATACTCTCCGCTTTATTCTGTCCACTACACTCTTTCCACTATAATCTGTCCACTTTAGTCTTTTCACTTTAGTCTTTCCACATTAGTCTGTCCACTTTAGTATTTCCACTATAGTCTGTCCACTTTAGTCTTTCCACTATTCTCTGTCCACTTTAGTCTTTCCACTTTAGTCTTTCCACTATAGTCTCCACTTTATTCTGTCCACTACAGTCTTTCCACTATAGTCTTTCCACTATAGTCTGTCCACTTTAGTCTTTCCACTTTAGTCTTTCCACTTTAGTCTGTCCACTTTAGTCTTTCCACTATAGTCTGTCCCCTATAGTCTTTCCACTTTAGTCTTTCCGCTTTATTCTGTCCACTTAGTCTTTCCACTTCAGTCTTTCCACTAGAGTCTGTCCACTTTAGTCTTTCCACTTTAGTCTGTCCACTTTAGTATGTCCACTTTAGTATTTCCACTTTAGTCATTTCCACTATCGTCTGTCCACTTTAGTCGTTCCACTTTAGTCTTTCCACTTTAGTGTGTCCACTTTAGTCTTTCCACTATAGACTGTCCACTTTAGTCTTTCCACTAAAGTCTGTCCACTTTAGTCTTTCCACTTTAGTCTTTCAACTTCAGTCTTTCCACTATAGTCTGTCCACTTTAGTCTTTCCACTTTAGTCTTTCCACTATAGTCTCCACTTTATTCTGTCCACTACATTCTTTCCACTTTAGTCTTTCCACTATTCTCTGTCCACTTTAGTCTTTCCACTATAGTCTCCACTTTATTCTGTCCACTACAGTCTTTCCACTATAGTCTGTCCCCTATAGTCTGTCCACTTTAGTCTTTCCACTTTAGTCTTTCCACTTTAGTCTGTCCACTTTAGTCTTTCCACTATAGTCTGTCCCCTATAGTCTTTCCACTTTAGTCTTTCCGCTTTATTCTGTCCACTTAGTCTTTCCACTTCAGTCTTTCCACTAGAGTCTGTCCACTTTAGTCTTTCCACTACAGTCTGTCCACTTTAGTCTTTCCACTTCAGTCTTTCCACTAGAGTCTGTCCACTTTAGTCTTTCCACTATAGTCTGTCCACTTTAGTCTTTCCACTTTAGTCTTTCCACTTTATTCTGTCCACTTCAGTGCTTACACTTTAGTGTGTCCACTGAGTCTTTCAACTTCAGTCTTTCCACTACAGTCTGTCCACTTTAGTCTTTCCACTTTAGTCTTACCACTATAGTCTCCACTTTATTCTGTCCACTACATTCTTTCCACTTTAGTCTTTCCACTATTCTCTGTCCACTTTAGTCTTTCCACTATAGTCTCCACTTTATTCTGTCCACTACAGTCTTTCCACTATAGTCTTTCCATTATAGTCTGTCCACTTTAGTCTTTCCACTATTCTCTGTCCACTTTAGTCTTTCCACTATGGTCTCCACTTTATTCTGTCCACTACAGTCTTTCCACTATAGTCTTTTCACTATAGTCTGTCAACTTTTGTCTTTCCACTATTCTCTGTCCACTTTAGGCTTTCCACTATAGTCTCCACTTTATTCTGTCCACTACAGTCTTTCCACTATAGTCTTTCCACTATAGTCTTTTCACTATAGTCTGTCAACTTTAGTCTTTCCACTATTCTCTGTCCACTTTAGGCTTTCCACTATTCTCTGTCCACTTTAGTCTTTCCACTATGGTCTCCACTTTATTCTGTCCACTACAGTCTTTCCACTATAGTCTTTTCACTATAGTCTGTCAACTTTAGTCTTTCCACTATTCTCTGTCCACTTTAGGCTTTCCACTATAGTCTCCACTTTATTCTGTCCACTACAGTCTTTCCACTATAGTCTTTCCACTCTAGTCTTTTCACTATAGTCTGTCAACTTTAGTCTTTCCACTATTCTCTGTCCACTTTAGGCTTTCCACTATAGTCTCCACTTTATTCTGTCCACTACAGTCTTTCCACTATAGTCTTTCCACTATAGTCTGTCCACTTTAGTCTTTCCACTTTAGTCTATCCACTACAGTCTCCACTTTATTCCGTCCACTACAGTTTTTCCACTATAGTCTTTCCACTATAGTCTGTCCACTTTAGTCTTTCCACTATTCTCTGTCCACTTTAGTCTTTCCACTATAGTCTCCACTTTATTCTGTCCACTACATTCTTTCCACTTTAGTCTTCCTACTATAGTCCTTCCACTTCAGTCTGTCCACTTTACTCTTTCCACTATAGTCTGTCCACTTTAGTCTTTCCACGATAGTCTTTCTACTTTAGTCCGTCCTCTTAGTCTTTCCACTTCAGTCTTTCCACTATAGTCTGTCCACTTTAATCTTTCCACTTTAGTCTTTACACTATAGTCTCCACTTTATTCTGTCCACTACAGTCTTTCCACTGTAGTCTTTCCACTATAGTCTGTCCACTTTATTCTTTCCACTATTCTCTGTCCACTTTAGTCTTTCCTTTATAGTCTACACTTTATTCTGTCCACTACAGTCTTTCCACTATAGTCTTTCCACTATAGTCTGTCCACTTTAGTCTTTCCACTTTAGCTTTTCCACTTTAGTCTGTCCACTTCAATCTTTCCACTATAGTCTTTCCACTATTCTCTGTCCACTTTAGTCTTTCCATTATAGTCTCCACTTTATTCTGTCCACTAAATTCTTTCCACTGTAGTCTTTCCACTATAGTCTGTCCACTTTATTCTTTCCACTATTCTCTGTCCACTTTAGTCTTTCCTCTATAGTCTACACTTTATTCTGTCCACTACAGTCTTTCCACTATAGTCTTTCCACTATAGTCTGTCCACTTTAGTCTTTCCACTTTAGCTTTTCCACTTTAGTCTGTCCACTTCAACCTTTCCACTATAGTCTTTCCACTATTCTCTGTCCACTTTAGTCTTTCCACAATAGTCTCCACTTTATTCTGTCCACTACAGTCTTTCCTCTATAGTCTTTCCACTATCGTCTGTCCACTTTAGTCTTTCCACTATTCTCTGTCCACTTTAGTCTTTCCACTATAGTCTCCACTTTATTCTTTCCACTACAGTCTTTCCACTATAGTCTTTCCACTATAGTCTGTCCACTTTAGTCTTTCCACTTTAGTCTTTCCACTATTCTCTGTCGACTTTAGTATTTGCACTTTAGTCTTTCCACTATAGTCTCCACTTTATTCTGTCCACTACAGTCTCTCCACTATAGTCTTTCCACTATAGTCTGTCCACTTTAGTCTTTCCTCTATTCTCTGTCCACTTTATTCTTTCCACTATACTCTCCGCTTTATTCTGTCCACTACAGTCTTTCCACTATAGTCTGTCCACTTTAGTCTTTCCACTTTAGTCTTTCCATTTTAGTCTGTCCACTTTAGTCTTTCCACTATTCTCTGTCCACTTTAGTCTTTCCACTATAGTCTCCACTTTATTCTGTCCACTACATTCTTTCCACTTTAGTCTTCCTACTATAGTCTTTCCACTTCAGTTTGTCCACTTTAGTCTTTCCACTATAGTCTGTCCACTTTAGTCTTTCCACTATAGTCTTTCCACTTTAGTCCGTCCACTTAGTCTTTCCACTTCAGTCTTTCCACTATAGTCTGTCCACTTTAGTCTTTCCACTTTAGTCTTTACACTATAGTCTCCACTTTATTCTGTCCACTACAGTCTTTCCACTATAGTCTTTCCACTATAGTCTGTCCACTTTAGTCTTTCCACTTTAGCTTTTCCACTTTAGTCTGTCCACTTCAATCTTTCCACTATAGTCTTTCCACTATTCTCTGTCCACTTTAGTCTTTCCACAATAGTCTCCACTTTATTCTGTCCACTACAGTCTTTCCACTATAGTCTTTCCACTATTGTCTGTCCACTTTAGTCTTTCCACTATTCTCTGTCCACTTTAGTCTTTCCACTATAGTCTCCACTTTATTCTTTCCACTACAGTCTTTCCACTATAGTCTTTCCACTATAGTCTGTCCACTTTAGTCTTTCCACTTTAGTCTTTCCACTATTCTATGTCCACTTTATTCTTTCCACTATACTCTCCGCTTTATTCTGTCCACTACAGTCTTTCCACTATAGTCTGTCCACTTTAGTCTTTCCACTTTAGTCTTTCCATTTTAGTCTGTCCACTTTAGTCTTTCCACTATAGTCTGTCCACTTTATTCTTTCCACTATTCTCTGTCCACTTTAGTCTTTCCACTATAGTCTCCACTTTATTCTGTCCACTACAGTCTTTCCACTATAGTCTTTCCACTATAGTCTGTCCACTTTAGTCTTTCCACTATTCTCTGTCCACTTTAGTCTTTCCACTATAGTCTCCACTTTATTCTGTCCACTACAGTCTTTCCACTATAGTCTTTCCACTATAGTCTGTCCACTTTAGTCTTTCCACTTTAGTCTTTCCACTATTCTCTGTCCACTTTAGTATTTCCACTTTAGTCTTTCCACTATAGTCTCCACTTTCTTCTGTCCACTACAGTCTCTCCACTATAGTCTTTCCACTGTAGTCTGTCGACTTTAGTCTTTCCACTATTCTCTGTCCACTTTATTCTTTCCACTATACTCTCCGCTTTATTCTGTCCACTACACTCTTTCCACTATAATCTGTCCACTTTAGTCTTTTCACTTTAGTCTTTCCACATTAGTCTGTCCACTTTAGTATTTCCACTATAGTCTGTCCACTTTAGTCTTTCCACTATTCTCTGTCCACTTTAGTCTTTCCACTTTAGTCTTTCCACTATAGTCTCCACTTTATTCTGTCCACTACAGTCTTTCCACTATAGTCTTTCCACTATAGTCTGTCCACTTTAGTCTTTCCACTTTAGTCTTTCCACTTTAGTCTGTCCACTTTAGTCTTTCCACTATAGTCTGTCCCCTATAGTCTTTCCACTTTAGTCTTTCCGCTTTATTCTGTCCACTTAGTCTTTCCACTTCAGTCTTTCCACTAGAGTCTGTCCACTTTAGTCTTTCCACTTTAGTCTGTCCACTTTAGTATGTCCACTTTAGTATTTCCACTTTAGTCATTTCCACTATCGTCTGTCCACTTTAGTCGTTCCACTTTAGTCTTTCCACTTTAGTGTGTCCACTTTAGTCTTTCCACTATAGACTGTCCACTTTAGTCTTTCCACTAAAGTCTGTCCACTTTAGTCTTTCCACTTTAGTCTTTCAACTTCAGTCTTTCCACTATAGTCTGTCCACTTTAGTCTTTCCACTTTAGTCTTTCCACTATAGTCTCCACTTTATTCTGTCCACTACATTCTTTCCACTTTAGTCTTTCCACTATTCTCTGTCCACTTTAGTCTTTCCACTATAGTCTCCACTTTATTCTGTCCACTACAGTCTTTCCACTATAGTCTTTCCATTATAGTCTGTCCACTTTAGTCTTTCCACTATTCTCTGTCCACTTTAGTCTTTCCACTATGGTCTCCACTTTATTCTGTCCACTACAGTCTTTCCACTATAGTCTTTTCACTATAGTCTGTCAACTTTAGTCTTTCCACTATTCTCTGTCCACTTTAGGCTTTCCACTATAGTCTCCACTTTATTCTGTCCACTACAGTCTTTCCACTATAGTCTTTCCACTATAGTCTTTTCACTATAGTCTGTCAACTTTAGTCTTTCCACTATTCTCTGTCCACTTTAGGCTTTCCACTATAGTCTCCACTTTATTCTGTCCACTACAGTCTTTCCACTATAGTCTTTCCACTATTGTCCGTCCACTTTAGTCTTTCCACTTTAGTCTATCCACTATAGTCTCCACTTTATTCCGTCCACTACAGTTTTTCCACTATAGTCTTTCCACTATAGTCTGTCCACTTTAGTCTTTCCACTATTCTCTGTCCACTTTAGTCTTTCCACTATAGTCTGTCCACTTTAGTCTTTCCACTATTCTCTGTCCACTTTAGTCTTTCCACTATAGTCTCCACTTTATTCTGTCCACTACATTCTTTCCACTTTAGTCTTCCTACTATAGTCTTTCCACTTCAGTCTGTCCACTTTAGTCTTTCCACTATAGTCTGTCCACTTTAGTCTTTCCACGATAGTCTTTCTACTTTGGTCCGTCCTCTTAGTCTTTCCACTTCAGTCTTTCCACTATAGTCTGTCCACTTTAATCTTTCCACTTTAGTCTTTACACTATAGTCTCCACTTTATTCTGTCCACTACAGTCTTTCCACTGTAGTCTTTCCACTATAGTCTGTCCACTTTATTCTTTCCACTATTCTCTGTCCACTTTAGTCTTTCCTCTATAGTCTTTCCACTATAGTCTGTCCACTTTAGTCTTTCCACGATAGTCTTTCTACTTTAGTCCGTCCTCTTAGTCTTTCCACTTCAGTCTTTCCACTATAGTCTGTCCACTTTAATCTTTCCACTTTAGTCTTTACACTATAGTCTCCACTTTATTCTGTCCACTACAGTCTTTCCACTGTAGTCTTTACACTATAGTCTCCACTTTATTCTGTCCACTACAGTCTTTCCACTATAGTCTTTCCACTATAGTCTGTCCACTTTAGTCTTTCCACTTTAGCTTTTCCACTTTAGTCTCTCCACTTCAATCTTTCCACTATAGTCTTTCCACTATTCTCTGTCCACTTTAGTCTTTCCATTATAGTCTCCACTTTATTCTGTCCACTACATTCTTTCCACTGTAGTCTTTCCACTATAGTCTGTCCACTTTATTCTTTCCACTATTCTCTGTCCACTTTAGTCTTTCCTCTATAGTCTACACTTTATTCTGTCCACTACAGTCTTTCCACTATAGTCTTTCCACTATAGTCTGTCCACTTTAGTCTTTCCACTTTAGCTTTTCCACTTTAGTCTGTCCACTTCAATCTTTCCACTATAGTCTTTCCACTATTCTCTGTCCACTTTAGTCTTTCCACAATAGTCTCCACTTTATTCTGTCCACTACAGTCTTTCCACTATAGTCTTTCCACTATCGTCTGTCCACTTTAGTCTTTCCACTATTCTCTGTCCACTTTAGTCTTTCCACTATAGTCTCCACTTTATTCTTTCCACTACAGTCTTTCCACTATAGTCTTTCCACTATAGTCTGTCCACTTTAGTCTTTCCACTTTAGTCTTTCCACTATTCTCTGTCGACTTTAGTATTTGCACTTTAGTCTTTCCACTATAGTCTCCACTTTATTCTGTCCACTACAGTCTCTCCACTATAGTCTTTCCACTATAGTCTGTCCACTTTAGTCTTTCCACTATTCTCTGTCCACTTTATTCTTTCCACTATACTCTCCGCTTTATTCTGTCCACTACAGTCTTTCCACTATAGTCTGTCCACTTTAGTCTTTCCACTTTAGTCTTTCCATTTTAGTCTGTCCACTTTAGTCTTTCCACTATTCTCTGTCCACTTTAGTCTTTCCACTATAGTCTCCACTTTATTCTGTCCACTACATTCTTTCCACTTTAGTCTTCCTACTATAGTCTTTCCACTTCAGTTTGTCCACTTTAGTCTTTCCACTATAGTCTGTCCACTTTAGTCTTTCCACTATAGTCTTTCCACTTTAGTCCGTCCACTTAGTCTTTCCACTTCAGTCTTTCCACTATAGTCTGTCCACTTTAGTCTTTCCACTTTAGTCTTTACACTATAGTCTCCACTTTATTCTGTCCACTACAGTCTTTCCACTATAGTCTTTCCACTATAGTCTGTCCACTTTAGTCTTTCCACTTTAGCTTTTCCACTTTAGTCTGTCCACTTCAATCTTTCCACTATAGTCTTTCCACTATTCTCTGTCCACTTTAGTCTTTCCACAATAGTCTCCACTTTATTCTGTCCACTACAGTCTTTCCACTATAGTCTTTCCACTATCGTCTGTCCACTTTAGTCTTTCCACTATTCTCTGTCCACTTTAGTCTTTCCACTATAGTCTCCACTTTATTCTTTCCACTACAGTCTTTCCACTATAGTCTTTCCACTATAGTCTGTCCACTTTAGTCTTTCCACTTTAGTCTTTCCACTATTCTATGTCCACTTTATTCTTTCCACTATACTCTCCGCTTTATTCTGTCCACTACAGTCTTTCCACTATAGTCTGTCCACTTTAGTCTTTCCACTTTAGTCTTTCCATTTTAGTCTGTCCACTTTAGTCTTTCCACTATAGTCTGTCCACTTTATTCTTTCCACTATTCTCTGTCCACTTTAGTCTTTCCACTATAGTCTCCACTTTATTCTGTCCACTACAGTCTTTCCACTATAGTCTTTCCACTATAGTCTGTCCACTTTAGTCTTTCCACTATTCTCTGTCCACTTTAGTCTTTCCACTATAGTCTCCACTTTATCCTGTCCACTACAGTCTTTCCGCTATAGTCTTTCCACTATAGTCTGTCCACTTTAGTCTTTCCACTTTAGTCTTTCCACTATTCTCTGTCCACTTTAGTATTTCCACTTTAGTCTTTCCACTATAGTCTCCACTTTCTTCTGTCCACTACAGTCTCTCCACTATAGTCTTTCCACTGTAGTCTGTCGACTTTAGTCTTTCCACTATTCTCTGTCCACTTTATTCTTTCCACTATACTCTCCGCTTTATTCTGTCCACTACACTCTTTCCACTATAATCTGTCCACTTTAGTCTTTTCACTTTAGTCTTTCCACATTAGTCTGTCCACTTTAGTATTTCCACTATAGTCTGTCCACTTTAGTCTTTCCACTATTCTCTGTCTACTTTAGTCTTTCCACTTTAGTCTTTCCACAATAGTCTCCACTTATGTTCTACATATGTTATGTAGATAACATATGTTCTATAGATATAGCTGGTGCTTTTGACAATATAACGCATTCTCAGGCCCTATTTTCTCTCATTACTTCTGGCGTGAATCTGTCTGTCGTCTATCTGTTAAAATTTTGGTATGGTCATTCTTCAGTAAGGTTCAAATGGCAAGGTAGCTTGTCAGAGATTATTTCTGTCCGAACTGGTGTTCGCCAAGGGGGAGTCTTATCTCCCTACATCTTCAAATCGGCCATATCTTCTTGTCTCGATTCTTTGCTTCCTGCTTACTTCTATAAAGACTATGCCTTCAGCTACATAGCCTATGCGGACGACTTGCTCTTAGTAAGCCGTAGCCGATCCACACTCACAAAAAATGTAAGTAAGCTGTCGTCAGAACTTCTGAAAATTGGCCTTGAAGTTAACCTTTCAAAATGTGAGTACCTGCATTTCAACCCTTCGTCAAATTGTTCGAGTGCATCTAAAGCTTCTATATCTCTTGGATCGTTCATCGTCAAATCAACAGACTCTCTACGGTGGCTCGGCATAACATTCAAATCTTCATTGTCAAAATTTTGCTCATCGGTTGTTCAAGAAGTTTATAAGTCGATCCGTAGCGCCTATGGGCGCATCGTCCCCAACCGGGGGCGCTATAATCGTAAAGCTTTGGGAAATTTGTACAGCACCTTCTGCGCTCCTTCTATACTATTTCGTTCTGGCGTCACTCATGTTCTGCGAAAGAAGGAGATTAAAAAGATGAGATCATGTTATTTTAAATATGCAAAGCACCTCCTCCACTTGTCGAAATTATGTCATAACCATACATTGACGGAGAAATTCAAAATTCAAGACGCAAGTGTTACCCTTTTGGATGTTTCGTCATCACTTTCAAAACTCATGGACAACAAGGCCCAACCAGCACACGATGTCGTCCACTGCTTCCTGACCGAAGATTAAAAATTAAGTGTCTTTTTCTGTGTGTATATATGTGTTTTGTTTATTTTCTTTACTTTTGTCATTTACTCCGCCTTTTCAAAATGGCGGGTCATAAATAAATTACTTACTTACTTACTTACTTTATTCTGTCCACTACAGTCTTTCCACTATAGTCTTTCCATTATAGTCTGTCCACTTTAGTCTTTCCACTTTAGTCTTTCCACTTTAGTCTGTCCACTTTAGTCTTTCCACTATAGTCTGTCCCCTATAGTCTTTCCACTTTAGTCTTTCCGCTTTAGTCTGTCCACTTAGTCTTTCCACTTCAGTCTTTCCACTAGAGTCTGTCCACTTTAGTCTTTCCACTTTAGTCTGTCCACTTTAGTATGTCCACTTTAGTATTTCCACTTTAGTCATTTCCACTATCGTCTGTCCACTTTAGTCGTTCCACTTTAGTCTTTCCACTTTAGTGTGTCCACTTTAGTCTTTCCACTATAGACTGTCCACTTTAGTCTTTCCACTGAAGTCTGTCCACTTTAGTCTTTCCACTTTAGTCTTTCCACTTTAGTCTTTCCACTTTAGTCTTTCCACTATAGTCTGTCCACTTTATTCTTTCCACTATAGTCTTTCCACTTTAGTCCGTCCACTTAGTCTTTCCACTTCAGTCTTTCCACTATAGTCTGTCCACTTTAGTCTTTCCACTTTAGTCTTTACACTATAGTCTCCACTTTATTCTTTCCACTACAGTCTTTCCACTTTAGTCTTTCCACTATAGTCTGTCCACTTTAGTCTTTCCACTTTAGTCTTTCCACTATTCTCTGTCCACTTTAGTCTTTCCACTATAGTTTCCACTTTATTCTGTCCACTACAGTCTTTCCACTATAGTCTTTCCACTATAGTCTGTCCACTTTAGTCTTTCCACTTTAGTCTTTCCACTATTCTCTGTCCACTTTAGTATTTCCACTTTAGTCTTTCCACTATAGTCTCCACTTTATTCTGTCCACTACAGTCTCTCCACTATAGTCTTTCCACTATGGTCTGTCCACGTTAGTCTTTCCACTATTCTCTGTCCACTTTATTCGTTCCACTATACTCTCCGCTTTATTCTGTCCACTACAGTCTTTCCACTATAGTCTGTCCACTTTAGTCTTTCCACTTTAGTCTTTCCCATTTTAGTCTGTCCACTTTAGTCTTTCCACTATAGTCTGTCCACTTTATTCTTTCCACTATTCTCTGTCCACTTTAGTCTTTCCACTATAGTCTCCACTTTATTCTGTCCACTACAGTCTTTCCACTATAGTCTTTCCACTATAGTCTGTCCACTTTAGTCTTTCCACTATTCTCTGTCCACTTTAGTCTTTCCACTATAGTCTCCACTTTATTCTGTCCACTACAGTCTTTCCACTATAGTCTTTCCATTATAGTCTGTCCACTTTAGTCTTTCCACTTTAGTCTTTCCACTATTCTCTGTCCACTTTAGTATTTCCACTTTAGTCTTTCCACTATAGTCTCCACTTTCTTCTGTCCACTACAGTCTCTCCACTATAGTCTTTCCACTGTAGTCTGTCGACTTTAGTCTTTCCACTATTCTCTGTCCACTTTATTCTTTCCACTATACTCTCCGCTTTATTCTGTCCACTACACTCTTTCCACTATAGTCTGTCCACTTTAGTCTTTTCACTTTAGTCTTTCCACATTAGTCTGTCCACTTTAGTATTTCCACTATAGTCTGTCCACTTTAGTCTTTCCACTATTCTCTGTCCACTTTAGTCTTTCCACTCCTAGTCTTTCCACTATAGTCTCCACTTTATTCTGTCCACTACAGTCTTTCCACTATAGTCTTTCCACTATAGTCTGTCCACTTTAGTCTTTCCACTTTAGTCTTTCCACTTTAGTCTGTCCACTTTAGTCTTTCCACTATAGTCTGTCCCCTACAGTCTTTCCACTTTAGTCTTTCCGCTTTAGTCTGTCCACTTAGTCTTTCCACTTCAGTCTTTCCACTAGAGTCTGTCCACTTTAGTCTTTCCACTTTAGTCTGTCCACTTTAGTATGTCCACTTTAGTATTTCCACTTTAGTCATTTCCACTATCGTCTGTCCACTTTAGTCGTTCCACTTTAGTCTTTCCACGTTAGTGTGTCCACTTTAGTCTTTCCACTATAGACTGTCCACTTTAGTCTTTCCACTAAAGTCTGTCCACTTTAGTCTTTCCACTTTAGTCTTTCCACTTTAGTCTTTCCACTATAGTCTGTCCACTTTAGTCTTTCCACTATTCTCTGTCCACTTTAGTCTTTCCACAATAGTCTCCACTTTATTCTGTCCACTACAGTCTTTCCAATATAGTCTTTCCACTATAGTCTGTCCACTTTAGTCTTTCCACTTTAGTCTTTCCACTTTAGTCTGTCCACTTTAGTCTTTACACTATAGTCTGTCCACTTTAGTCTTTCCTCTATTCTCTGTCCACTTTAGTCTTTCCACTTTAGTCTTTCCACTATAGTCTCCACTTTATTCTGTCCACTATAGTCTTTCCACTATGGTCTTTCCACTATAGTCTGTCCACTTTAGTCTTTCCACTTTAGTCTTTCCACTTTAGTCGGTCCAGTTTAGTCTTTCCACTATAGTCTGTCCACTTTGGTCTTTCCACTACAGTCTGTCCACTTTAGTCTTTCCACTTTAGTCTTTCCACTTTATTCTGTCCACTTCAGTGTGTACACTTTAGTTTGTCCACTGAGTCTTGCCGCTTCAGTCTTTCCACTATAGTCTGTCCACTTTAGTCTTTCCACTTTTGTCTTTCCACTATAGTCTTTTCACTTCAGTCTGTCCACTTTAGTCTTTCCACTATAGTCTGTCCACTTTAGTCTTTCCACTATCGTCTTTCCACTTTAGTCTGTCCACTTAGTCTTTCAACTTCAGTCTTTCCACTATAGTCTGTCCACTTTAGTCTTTCCGCTATTCTCTGTCCACTTTAGTCTTTCCACTTTGATCTTTCCACTATAGTCTCCACTGTATTCTGTGCACTACAGTCTTTCCACTATAATCTTTCCACTGTAGTCTGTCCACTTTAGTCTTTCCACTATTCTCTGTCCACTTTAGTCTTTCCACTATAGTCTCCACTTTATTATTTCCACTACATTCTTTCCACTATAGTCTTTCCACTATAGTCTTTCCACTATAGTCTGTCCACTTTAGTCTTTCCACTATAGTCTCCACTTTATTCTGTCCACTACAGTCTTTCCACTATAGTCTTTCCACAATAGTCTTTCCACTATAGTCTGTCCACTTTAGTCTTTCCACTTTAGTTTTTCCACTTTAATCTGTCCACTTTAGTCTTCCCACTACAGTCTGTCCACTTTAGTCCTTCCACTTTAGTCTTTCCACTTTATTCTGTCCACTTCAGTGTGTACACTTTAGTCTGTCCACTGAGTCTTTCCACTTCAGTCTTTCCACTATAGTCTGTCCACTTTAGTCTTTCCACTTTATTCTTTCCACTATAGTCTCCACTTTATTATGTCCACTACAGTCTTTCCACTATAATCTTTCCACTATAGTCTGTCCACTTTAGTCTTTCCACCTGTCTCTGTCCACTTTAGTCTTTCCACTATAGTCTCCACTTTATTATGTCCACTACAGTCTTTCCACTATAGTCTTTCCACTATAGTCTGTCCACTTTAGTCTTTCCACTATAGTCTCCACTTTATTCTGTCAACTACAGTCTTTCCACTATAGTCTTTCCACTATAGTCTGTCCACTTTAGTCTTTCCACTTTAGTTTTTCCACTTTAGTCGGTCCACTTTAGTCTTTCCACTATTGTCTTTCCATTATAGTCTGTCCACTTTAGTATTTCCACTATTCTCTGTCCACTTTAGTCTTTCCACTATAGTCTGTCCACTTTAGTCTTTCCACTATTCTCTGTCCACTTTAGTCTTTCCACTATAGTCTCCACTTTATTATATCCACTACAGTCTTTTCACTGTAGTCTTTCCACTATAGTCTGTCCACTTTAGTCTTTCCACTATAGTCTCCACTTTATTCTGTCCACGACAGTCTTTCCACTATAGTCTTTCCACTATAGTCTGTCCACTTTAGTCTTTCCACTTTAGTTTTTCCACTTTAATCTGTCCACTTTAGTCTTTCCACTATAGTCTGTCCACTTTAGTCTTTCCACTTTAGTCTTTCCACTTTATTCTGTCCACTTCAGTGCTTACACATTAGTGTGTCCACTGAGTCTTTCAACTTCAGTCTTTCCACTATAGTCTGTCCACTTTAGTCTTTCCACTTTAGTCTTTCCACTATAGTCTCCAATTTATTCTGTCCACTACATTCTTTCCACTTTAGTCTTTCCACTATTCTCTGTCCACTTTAGTCTTTCCACTATAGTCTCCACTTTATTCTGTCCACTACAGTCTTTCCACTATAGTCTTTCCATTATAGTCTGTCCACTTTAGTCTTTCCACTATTCTCTGTCCACTTTAGTCTTTCCACAATGGTCTCCACTTTATTCTGTCCACTACAGTCTTTCCACTATAGTCTTTCCACTATAGTCTTTCCACTATAGTCTGTCAACTTTAGTCTTTCCACTATTCTCTGTCCACTTTAGGCTTTCCACTATAGTCTCCACTTTATTCTGTCCAATACAGTCTTTCCACTATAGTCTTTCCACTACAGTCTGTCCACTTTAGTCTTTCCACTTTAGTCTATCCACTATAGTCTCCACTTTATTCTGTCCACTACAGTCTTTCCACTATTCTCTGTCCACTTTAGTCTTTCCACTATAGTCTCCACTTTATTCCGTCCACTACAGTTTTTCCACTATAGTCTTTCCACTATAGTCTGTCCACTTTAGTCTTTCCACTATTCTCTGTCCACTTTAGTCTTTCCACTATAGTCTCCACTTTATTCTGTCCACTACATTCTTTCCACTTTAGTCTTCCTACTATAGTCTTTCCACTTCAGTCTGTCCACTTTAGTCTTTCCACTATAGTCTGTCCACTTTAGTCTTTCCACGATAGTCTTTCCACTATAGTCTGTCCACTTTAATCTTTCCACTTTAGTCTTTACACTATAGTCTCCACTTTATTCTGTCCACTACAGTCTTTCCACTTTAGTCTTTCCACTATTCTCTGTCCACTTTAGTCTTTCCATTATAGTCTCCACTTTATTCTGTCCACTACAGTCTTTCCACTGTAGTCTTTCCACTATAGTCTGTCCACTTTATTCTTTCCACTATTCTCTGTCCACTTTAGTCTTTCCTCTATAGTCTACACTTTATTCTGTCCACTACAGTCTTTCCACTATAGTCTTTCCACTATAGTCTGTCCACTTTAGTCTTTCCACTTTAGCTTTTCCACTTTAGTCTGTCCACTTCAATCTTTCCACTATAGTCTTTCCACTATTCTCTGTCCACTTTAGTCTTTCCACAATAGTCTCCACTTTATTCTGTCCACTACAGTCTTTCCACTATAGTCTTTCCACTATCGTCTGTCCACTTTAGTCTTTCCACTATTCTCTATCCACTTTAGTCTTTCCACTATAGTCTCCACTTTATTCTGTCCACTACAGTCTTTCCACTATAGTCTTTCCACTATAGTCTGTCCACTTTAGTCTTTCCACTTTAGTCTTTCCACTATTCTCTGTCGACTTTAGTATTTGCACTTTAGTCTTTCCACTATAGTCTGTCCACTTTAGTCTTTCCACTTTAGTCTTTCCACTTTATTCTGTCCACTTCAGTGCTTACACATTAGTGTGTCCACTGAGTCTTTCAACTTCAGTCTTTCCACTATAGTCTGTCCACTTTAGTCTTTCCACTTTAGTCTTTCCACTATAGTCTCCAATTTATTCTGTCCACTACATTCTTTCCACTTTAGTCTTTCCACTATTCTCTGTCCACTTTAGTCTTTCCACTATAGTCTCCACTTTATTCTGTCCACTACAGTCTTTCCACTATAGTCTTTCCATTATAGTCTGTCCACTTTAGTCTTTCCACTATTCTCTGTCCACTTTATTCTTTCCACTATACTCTCCGCTTTATTCTGTCCACTACAGTCTTTCCACTATAGTCTGTCCACTTTAGTCTTTCCACTTTAGTCTTTCCATTTTAGTCTGTCCACTTTAGTCTTTCCACTATAGTCTGTCCACTTTATTCTTTCCACTATTCTCTGTCCACTTTATTCTTTCCACTATACTCTCCGCTTTATTCTGTCCACTACAGTCTTTCCACTATAGTCTGTCCACTTTAGTCTTTCCACTTTAGTCTTTCCATTTTAGTCTGTCCACTTCATTCTTTCCACTATTCTCTGTCCACTTTAGTCTTTCCACTATAGTCTCCACTTTATTCTGTCCACTACATTCTTTCCACTTTAGTCTTTCCACTATTCTCTGTCCACTTTAGTCTTTCCACTATAGTCTCCACTTTATTCTGTCCACTACAGTCTTTCCACTATAGTCTTTCCAGTATAGTCTGTCCACTTTAGTCTTTCCACTTTAGTCTTTCCACTATTCTCTGTCGACTTTAGTATTTGCACTTTAGTCTTTCCACTATAGTCTCCACTTTATTCTGTCCACTACAGTCTCTCCACTATAGTCTTTCCACTATAGTCTGTCCACTTTAGTCTTTCCACTATTCTCTGTCCACTTTATTCTTTCCACTATACTCTCCGCTTTATTCTGTCCACTACAGTCTTTCCACTATAGTCTGTCCACTTTAGTCTTTCCACTTTAGTCTTTCCACTATTCTCTGTCGACTTTAGTATTTGCACTTTAGTCTTTCCACTATAGTCTCCACTTTATTCTGTCCACTACAGTCTCTCCACTATAGTCTTTCCACTATAGTCTGTCCACTTTAGTCTTTCCACTATTCTCTGTCCACTTTAGTCTTTCCACTATAGTCTCCATTTTATTCTTTCCACTTTAGTCTTCCTACTATAGTCTTTCCACTTCAGTTTGTCCACTTTAGTCTTTCCACTATAGTCTGTCCACTTTAGTCTTTCCACTATAGTCTTTCCACTTTAGTCCGTCCACTTAGTCTTTCCACTTCAGTCTTTCCACTATAGTCTGTCCACTTTAGTCTTTCCACTTTAGTCTTTACACTATAGTCTCCACTTTATTCTGTCCACTACAGTCTTTCCACTTTAGTCCTTCCACTATTCTCTGTCCACTTTAGTCTTTCCATTATAGTCTCCACTTTATTCTGTCCACGACAGTCTTTCCACTATAGTCTGTCCACTACAGTCTCTCCACTATAGTCTTTCCACTATAGTCTGTCCACTTTAGTCTTTCCACTATTCTCTGTCCACTTTAGTCTTTCCACTATAGTCTCCATTTTATTCTTTCCACTTTAGTCTTCCTACTATAGTCTTTCCACTTCAGTTTGTCCACTTTAGTCTTTCCACTATAGTCTGTCCACTTTAGTCTTTCCACTATAGTCTTTCCACTTTAGTCCGTCCACTTAGTCTTTCCACTTCAGTCTTTCCACTATAGTCTGTCCACTTTAGTCTTTCCACTATAGTCTGTCCACTTTAGTCTTTCCACTGTAATCTTTCCACTATAGTCTGTCCACTTTATTCTTTCCACTATTCTCTGTCCACTTTAGTCTTTCCACTATAGTCTACACTTTATTCTGTCCACGACAGTCTTTCCACCATAGTCTTTCCAGTATAGTCTGTCCACTTTAGTCTTACCACTTTAGCTTTTCCACTTTAGTCTGTCCACTTCAATCTTTCCACTATAGTCTTTCGACTATTCTCTGTCCACTTTAGTCTTTCCACTATAGTCTCCACTTTATTCTGTCCACTACAGTCTTTCCACTATAGTCTTTCCACTATAGTCTGTCCACTTTAGTCTTTCCACTTTAGTCTTTCCACTATTCTCTGTCCACTTTAGTCTTTCCACTATAGTCTCCACTTTATTCTGTCCACTACAGTCTTTCCACTATAGTCTTTCCACTATAGTCTGTCCACTTTAGTCTTTCCACTTTAGTCTTTCCACTATTCTCTGTCCACTTTAGTATTTCCACTTTAGTCTTTCCACTATAGTCTCCACTTTATTCTGTCCACTACAGTCTCTCCACTATAGTCTTTCCACTATGGTCTGTCCACGTTAGTCTTTCCACTATTCTCTGTCCACTTTATTCTTTCCACTATACTCTCCGCTTTATTCTGTCCACTACAGTCTTTCCACTATAGTCTGTCCACTTTAGTCTTTCCACTTTAGTCTTTCCATTTTAGTCTGTCCACTTTAGTCTTTCCACTATAGTCTGTCCACTTTATTCTTTCCACTATTCTCTGTCCACTTTAGTCTTTCCACTATAGTCTCCACTTTATTCTGTCCACTACAGTCTTTCCACTATAGTCTTTCCACTATAGTCTGTCCACTTTAGTCTTTCCACTATTCTCTGTCCACTTTAGTCTTTCCACTATAGTCTCCACTTTATTCTGTCCACTACAGTCTTTCCACTATAGTCTTTCCACTATAGTCTGTCCACTTTAGTCTTTCCACTTTAGTCTTTCCACTATTCTCTGTCCACTTTAGTATTTCCACTTTAGTATTTCCACTATTGTCTCCACTTTCTTCTGTCCACTACAGTCTCTCCACTATAGTCTTTCCACTGTAGTCTGTCCACTTTAGTCTTTCCACTATTCTCTGTCCACTTTATTCTTTCCACTATACTCTCCGCTTTATCCTGTCCACTACACTCTTTCCACTATAGTCTGTCCACTTTAGTCTTTTCACTTTAGTCTTCCACATTAGTCTGTCCACTTTAGTATTTCCACTATAGTCTGTCCACTTTAGTCTTTCCACTATTCTCTGTCCACATTAGTCTTTCCACTTTAGTCTTTCCACTATAGTCTCCACTTTATTCTGTCCACTACAGTCTTTTCACTATAGTCTTTCCACTATAGTCTGTCCACTTTAGTCTTTCCACTTTAGTCTTTCCACTTTAGTCTGTCCACTTTAGTCTTTCCACTATAGTCAGTCCCCTATAGTATTTCCACTTTAGTCTTTCCGCTTTAGTCTGTCCACTTAGTCTTTCCACTTCAGTCTTTCCACTAGAGTCTGTCCACTTTAGTCTTTCCACTTCAGTCTGTCCACTTTAGTATGTCCACTTTAGTATTTCCACTTTAGTCATTTCCACTATCGTCTGTCCACTTTAGTCGTTCCACTTTAGTCTTTCCACTTTAGTGTGTCCACTTTAGTCTTTCCACTATAGACTGTCCACTTTAGTCTTTCCACTAAAGTCTGTCCACTTTAGCCTTTCCACTTTAGTCTTTCCACTTTAGTCTTTCCACTATAGTCTGTCCACTTTAGTCTTTCCACTATTCTCTGTCCACTTTAGTCTTTCCACAATAGTCTCCACTTTATTCTGTCCACTACAGTCTTTCCAATATAGTCTTTCCACTATAGTCTGTCCACTTTAGTCTTTCCACTTTAGTCTTTCCACTTTAGTCTGTCCACTTTAGTCTTTCCACTATAGTCTGTCCACTTTAGTCTTTCCTCTATTCTCTGTCCACTTTAGTCTTTCCACTTTAGTCTTTCCACTATAGTCTCCACTTTATTCTGTCCACTATAGTCTTTCCACTTCAGTCTTTCCACTAGAGTCTGTCCACTTTAGTCTTTCCACTTCAGTCTGTCCACTTTAGTATGTCCACTTTAGTATTTCCACTTTAGTCATTTCCACTATCGTCTGTCCACTTTAGTCGTTCCACTTTAGTCTTTCCACTTTAGTGTGTCCACTTTAGTCTTTCCACTATAGACTGTCCACTTTAGTCTTTCCACTAAAGTCTGTCCACTTTAGTCTTTCCACTTTAGTCTTTCCACTTTAGTCTTTCCACTATAGTCTGTCCACTTTAGTCTTTCCACTATTCTCTGTCCACTTTAGTCTTTCCACAATAGTCTCCACTTTATTCTGTCCACTACAGTCTTTCCAATATAGTCTTTCCACTATAGTCTGTCCACTTTAGTCTTTCCACTTTAGTCTTTCCACTTTAGTCTGTCCACTTTAGTCTTTCCACTATAGTCTGTCCACTTTAGTCTTTCCTCTATTCTCGGTCCACTTTAGTCTTTCCACTATAGTCTGTCCACTTTGGTCTTTCCACTACAGTCTGTCCACTTTAGTCTTTCCACTTTAGTCTGTCCACTTTAGTCTTTCCGCTATAGTCTGTCCACTTTAGTCTTTCCACTTTAGTCTTTCCACTTTATTCTGTCCACTTCAGTGTGTACACTGAGTCTTGCCGCTTCGGTCTTTCCACTATAGTCTGTCCACTTTAGTCTTTCCACTTTTGTCTTTCCACTATAGTCTTTTCACTTCAGTCTGTCCACTTTAGTCTTTCCACTATAGTCTGTCCACTTTAGTCTTTCCACTATCGTCTTTCCACTTTAGTCTGTCCACTTAGTCTTTCCACTTCAGTCTTTCCACTATAGTCTGTCCACTTTAGTCTTTCCGCTATTCTCTGTCCACTTTAGTCTTTCCACTTTGATCTTTCCACTATAGTCTCCACTTTATTCTGTCCACTACAGTCTTTCCACTCTAGTCTTTCCACTATAGTCTTTCCACTATAGTCTGTCCACTTTAGTCTTTCCACTTTAGTTTTTCCACTTTAATCTGTCCACTTTAGTCTTCCCACTACAGTCTGTCCACTTTAGTCTTTCCACTTTAGTTTTTCCACTTTAATCTGTCCACTTTAGTCTTCCCACTACAGTCTGTCCACTTTAGTCCTTCCACTTTAGTCTTTCCACTTTATTCTGTCCACTTCAGTGTGTACACTTTAGTCTGTCCACTGAGTCTTTCCACTTCAGTCTTTCCACTATAGTCTGTCCACTTTAGTCTTTCCACTTTATTCTTTCCACTATAGTCTCCACTTTATTATTTCCACTACAGTCTTTCCACTATAATCTTTCCACTATAGTCTGTCCACTTTAGTCTTTCCACCTGTCTCTGTCCACTTTAGTCTTTCCACTATAGTCTCCACTTTATTATGTCCACTACAGTCTTTCCACTATAGTCTTTCCACTATAGTCTGTCCACTTTAGTCTTTCCACTATAGTCTCCACTTTATTCTGTCCACTACAGTCTTTCCACTATAGTCTTTCCACTATAGTCTGTCCACTTTAGTCTTTCCACTTTAGTTTTTCCACTTTAGTCGGTCCACTTTAGTCTCTCCACTATTGTCTTTCCACTATAGTCTGTCCACTTAAGTATTTCCACTATTCTCTGTCCACTTTAGTCTTTCCACTATAGACTGTCCACTTTAGTCTTTCCACTAAAGTCTGTCCACTTTAGTCTTTCCACTTTAGTCTTTCCACTTTAGTCTTTCCACTATAGTCTGTCCACTTTAGTCTTTCCACTATTCTCTGTCCACTTTAGTCTTTCCACAATAGTCTCCACTTTATTCTGTCCACTACAGTCTTTCCAATATAGTCTTTCCACTATAGTCTGTCCACTTTAGTCTTTCCACTTTAGTCTTTCCACTTTAGTCTGTCCACTTTAGTCTTTACACTATAGTCTGTCCACTTTAGTCTTTCCTCTATTCTCTGTCCACTTTAGTCTTTCCACTTTAGTCTTTCCACTATAGTCTCCACTTTATTCTGTCCACTATAGTCTTTCCATTATGGTCTTTCCACCATAGTCTGTCCACTTTAGTCTTTCCACTTTAGTCTTTCCACTTTAGTCGGTCCACTTTAGTCTTTCCACTATAGTCTGTCCACTTTGGTCTTTCCACTACAGTCTGTCCACTTTAGTCTTTCCACTTTAGTCTTTCCACTTTATTCTGTCCACTTCAGTGTGTACACTTTAGTTTGTCCACTGAGTCTTGCCGCTTCAGTCTTTCCACTATAGTCTGTCCACTTTAGTCTTTCCACTTTTGTCTTTCCACTATAGTCTTTTCACTTCAGTCTGTCCACTTTAGTCTTTCCACTATAGTCTGTCCACTTTAGTCTTTCCACTATCGTCTTTCTACTTTAGTCTGTCCACTTAGTCTTTCAACTTCAGTCTTTCCACTATAGTCTGTCCACTTTAGTCTTTCCACTTTGATCTTTCCACTATAGTCTCCACTTTATTCTGTCCACTACAGTCTTTCCACTATAATCTTTCCACTGTAGTCTGTCCACTTTAGTCTTTCCACTATTCTCTGTCCACTTTAGTCTTTCCACTATAGTCTCCACTTTATTATTTCCACTACAGTCTTTCCACTATAGTCTTTCCACTATAGTCTTTCCACTATAGTCTGTCCACTTTAGTCTTTCCACTATAGTCTCCACTTTATTCTGTCCACTACAGTCTTTCCACTATAGTCTTTCCACAATAGTCTTTCCACTATAGTCTGTCCACTTTAGTCTTTCCACTTTAGTTTTTCCACTTTAATCTGTCCACTTTAGTCTTCCCACTACAGTCTGTCCACTTTAGTCCTTCCACTTTAGTCTTTCCACTTTATTCTGTCCACTTCAGTGTGTACACTTTAGTCTGTCCACTGAGTCTTTCCACTTTATTCTTTCCACTATAGTCTCCACTTTATTATGTCCACTACAGTCTTTCCACTATAATCTTTCCACTATAGTCTGTCCACTTTAGTCTTTCCACCTGTCTCTGTCCACTTTAGTCTTTCCACTATAGTCTCCACTTTATTATGTCCACTACAGTCTTTCCACTATAGTCTTTCCACTATAGTCTGTCCACTTTAGTCTTTCCACTATAGTCTCCACTTTATTCTGTCCACTACAGTCTTTCCACTATAGTCTTTCCACTATAGTCTGTCCACTTTAGTCTTTCCACTTTAGTTTTTCCACTTTAGTCGGTCCACTTTAGTCTTTCCACTATTGTCTTTCCACTATAGTCTGTCCACTTTAGTATTTCCACTATTCTCTGTCCACTTTAGTCTTTCCACTATAGTCTGTCCACTTTAGTCTTTCCACTATTCTCTGTCCACTTTAGTCTTTCCACTATAGTCTCCACTTTATTATATCCACTACAGTCTTTTCACTGTAGTCTTTCCACTATAGTCTGTCCACTTTAGTCTTTCCACTATAGTCTCCACTTTATTCTGTCCACGACAGTCTTTCCACTATAGTCTTTCCACTATAGTCTGTCCACTTTAGTCTTTCCACTTTAGTTTTTCCACTTTAATCTGTCCACTTTAGTCTTTCCACTATAGTCTGTCCACTTTAGTCTTTCCACTTTAGTCTTTCCACTTTATTCTGTCCACTTCAGTGCTTACACATTAGTGTGTCCACTGAGTCTTTCAACTTCAGTCTTTCCACTATAGTCTGTCCACTTTAGTCTTTCCACTTTAGTCTTTCCACTATAGTCTCCAATTTATTCTGTCCACTACATTCTTTCCACTTTAGTCTTTCCACTATTCTCTGTCCACTTTAGTCTTTCCACTATAGTCTCCACTTTATTCTGTCCACTACAGTCTTTCCACTATAGTCTTTCCATTATAGTCTGTCCACTTTAGTCTTTCCACTATTCTCTGTCCACTTTAGTCTTTCCACAATGGTCTCCACTTTATTCTGTCCACTACAGTCTTTCCACTATAGTCTTTCCACTATAGTCTTTCCACTATAGTCTGTCAACTTTAGTCTTTCCACTATTCTCTGTCCACTTTAGGCTTTCCACTATAGTCTCCACTTTATTCTGTCCAATACAGTCTTTCCACTATAGTCTTTCCACTACAGTCTGTCCACTTTAGTCTTTCCACTTTAGTCTATCCACTATAGTCTCCACTTTATTCTGTCCACTTTAGTCTTTCCACTATAGTCTCCACTTTATTCTGTCCACGACAGTCTTTCCACTATAGTCTTTCCACTATAGTCTGTCCACTTTAGTCTTTCCACTTTAGTTTTTCCACTTTAATCTGTCCACTTTAGTCTTTCCACTATAGTCTGTCCACTTTAGTCTTTCCACTTTAGTCTTTCCACTTTATTCTGTCCACTTCAGTGCTTACACATTAGTGTGTCCACTGAGTCTTTCAACTTCAGTCTTTCCACTATAGTCTGTCCACTTTAGTCTTTCCACTTTAGTCTTTCCACTATAGTCTCCAATTTATTCTGTCCACTGCATTCTTTCCTACTATAGTCTTTCCACTTCAGTCTGTCCACTTTAGTCTTTCCACTATAGTCTGTCCACTTTAGTCTTTCCACGATAGTCTTTCCACTATAGTCTGTCCACTTTAATCTTTCCACTTTAGTCTTTACACTATAGTCTCCACTTTATTCTGTCCACTACAGTCTTTCCACTTTAGTCTTTCCACTATTCTCTGTCCAGTTTAGTCTTTCCATTATAGTCTCCACTTTATTCTGTCCACTACAGTCTTTCCACTGTAGTCTTTCCACTATAGTCTGTCCACTTTATTCTTTCCACTATTCTCTGTCCACTTTAGTCTTTCCTCTATAGTCTACACTTTATTCTGTCCACTACAGTCTTTCCACTATAGTCTTTCCACTATAGTCTGTCCACTTTAGTCTTTCCACTTTAGCTTTTCCACTTTAGTCTGTCCACTTCAATCTTTCCACTATAGTCTTTCCACTATTCTCTGTCCACTTTAGTCTTTCCACAATAGTCTCCACTTTATTCTGTCCACTACAGTCTTTCCACTATAGACTTTCCACTATCGTCTGTCCACTTTAGTCTTTCCACTATTCTCTGTCCACTTTAGTCTTTCCACTATAGTCTCCACTTTATTCTGTCCACTACAGTCTTTCCACTATAGTCTTTCCACTATAGTCTGTCCACTTTAGTCTTTCCACTTTAGTCTTTCCACTATTCTCTGTCGACTTTAGTATTTGCACTATAGTCTTTCCACTATAGTCTCCACTTTATTCTGTCCACTACAGTCTCTCCACTATAGTCTTTCCACTATAGTCTGTCCACTTTAGTCTTTCCACTATTCTCTGCCAACTTTATTCTTTCCACTATACTCTCCGCTTTATTCTGTCCACTACAGTCTTTCCACTATAGTCTGTCCACTTTAGTCTTTCCACTTTAGTCTTTCCATTTTAGTCTTTCCACTTTAGTCTTTCCACTATAGTCTGTCCACTTTATTCTTTCCACTATTCTCTGTCCACTTTATTCTTTCCACTATACTCTCCGCTTTATTCTGTCCACTACAGTCTTTCCACTATAGTCTGTCCACTTTAGTCTTTCCACTTTAGTCTTTCCATTTTAGTCTGTCCACTTCATTCTTTCCACTATTCTCTGTCCACTTTAGTCTTTCCACTATAGTCTCCACTTTATTCTGTCCACTACATTCTTTCCACTTTAGTCTTTCCACTATTCTCTGTCCACTTTAGTCTTTCCACTATAGTCTCCACTTTATTCTGTCCACTACAGTCTTTCCACTATAGTCTTTCCACTATCGTCTGTCCAGTTTAGTCTTTCCACTATTCTCTGTCCACTTTAGTCTTTCCACTATAGTCTCCACTTTATTCTGTCCACTACAGTCTTTCCACTATAGTCTTTCCACTATAGTCTGTCCACTTTAGTCTTTCCACTTTAGTCTTTCCACTATTCTCTGTCGACTTTAGTATTTGCACTATAGTCTTTCCACTATAGTCTCCACTTTTTTCTGTCCACTACAGTCTCTCCACTATAGTCTTTCCACTATAGTCTGTCCACTTTAGTCTTTCCACTATTCTCTGTCCACTTTATTCTTTCCACTATACTCTCCGCTTTATTCTGTCCACTACAGTCTTTCCACTATAGTCTGTCCACTTTAGTCTTTCCACTTTAGTCTTTCCATTTTAGTCTGTCCACTTTAGTCTTTCCACTATAGTCTGTCCACTTTATTCTTTCCACTATTCTCTGTCCACTTTATTCTTTCCACTATACTCTCCGCTTTATTCTGTCCACTACAGTCTTTCCACTATAGTCTGTCCACTTTAGTCTTTCCACTTTAGTCTTTCCATTTTAGTCTGTCCACTTCATTCTTTCCACTATTCTCTGTCCACTTTAGTCTTTCCACTATAGTCTCCACTTTATTCTGTCCACTACATTCTTTCCACTTTAGTCTTTCCACTATTCTCTGTCCACTTTAGTCTTTCCACTATAGTCTCCACTTTATTCTGTCCACTACAGTCTTTCCACTATAGTCTTTCCAGTATAGTCTGTCCACTTTAGTCTTTCCACTTTAGTCTTTCCACTATTCTCTGTCGACTTTAGTATTTGCACTTTAGTCTTTCCACTATAGTCTCCACTTTATTCTGTCCACTACAGTCTCTCCACTATAGTCTTTCCACTATAGTCTGTCCACTTTAGTCTTTCCATTATTCTCTGTCCACTTTATTCTTTCCACTATACTCTCCGCTTTATTCTGTCCACTACAGTCTTTCCACTATAGTCTGTCCACTTTAGTCTTTCCACTTTAGTCTTTCCACTATTCTCTGTCGACTTTAGTATTTGCACTTTAGTCTTTCCACTATAGTCTCCACTTTATTCTGTCCACTACAGTCTCTCCACTATAGGGTTTCCACTATAGTCTGTCCACTTTAGTCTTTCCACTATTCTCTGTCCACTTTAGTCTTTCCACTATAGTCTCCATTTTATTCTTTCCACTTTAGTCTTCCTACTATAGTCTTTCCACTTCAGTTTGTCCACTTTAGTCTTTCCACTATAGTCTGTCCACTTTAGTCTTTCCACTATAGTCTTTCCACTTTAGTCCGTCCACTTAGTCTTTCCACTTCAGTCTTTCCACTATAGTCTGTCCACTTTAGTCTTTCCACTTTAGTCTTTACACTATAGTCTCCACTTTATTCTGTCCACTACAGTCTTTCCACTTTAGTCTTTCCACTATTCTCTGTCCACTTTAGTCTTTCCATTATAGTCTCCACTTTATTCTGTCCACTACAGTCTTTCCACTGTAATCTTTCCACTATAGTCTGTCCACTTTATTCTTTCCACTATTCTCTGTCCACTTTAGTCTTTCCACTATAGTCTACACTTTATTCTGTCCACGACAGTCTTTCCACCATAGTCTTTCCAGTATAGTCTGTCCACTTTAGTCTTTCCACTTTAGCTTTTCCACTTTAGTCTGTCCACTTCAATCTTTCCACTATAGTCTTTCGACTATTCTCTGTCCACTTTAGTCTTTCCACTATAGTCTCCACTTTATTCTGTCCACTACAGTCTTTCCACTATAGTCTTTCCACTATAGTCTGTCCACTTTAGTCTTTCCACTTTAGTCTTTCCACTATTCTCTGTCCACTTTAGTCTTTCCACTATAGTCTCCACTTTATTCTGTCCACTACAGTCTTTCCACTATAGTCTTTCCACTATAGTCTGTCCACTTTAGTCTTTCCACTTTAGTCTTTCCACTATTCTCTGTCCACTTTAGTATTTCCACTTTAGTCTTTCCACTATAGTCTCCACTTTATTCTGTCCACTACAGTCTCTCCACTATAGTCTTTCCACTATGGTCTGTCCACGTTAGTCTTTCCACTATTCTCTGTCCACTTTATTCTTTCCACTATACTCTCCGCTTTATTCTGTCCACTACAGTCTTTCCACTATAGTCTGTCCACTTTAGTCTTTCCACTTTAGTCTTTCCATTTTAGTCTGTCCACTTTAGTCTTTCCACTATAGTCTGTCCACTTTATTCTTTCCACTATTCTCTGTCCACTTTAGTCTTTCCACTATAGTCTCCACTTTATTCTGTCCACTACAGTCTTTCCACTATAGTCTTTCCACTATAGTCTGTCCACTTTAGTCTTTCCACTATTCTCTGTCCACTTTAGTCTTTCCACTATAGTCTCCACTTTATTCTGTCCACTACAGTCTTTCCACTATAGTCTTTCCACTATAGTCTGTCCACTTTAGTCTTTCCACTTTAGTCTTTCCACTATTCTCTGTCCACTTTAGTATTTCCACTTTAGTATTTCCACTATTGTCTCCACTTTCTTCTGTCCACTACAGTCTCTCCACTATAGTCTTTCCACTGTAGTCTGTCCACTTTAGTCTTTCCACTATTCTCTGTCCACTTTATTCTTTCCACTATACTCTCCGCTTTATCCTGTCCACTACACTCTTTCCACTATAGTCTGTCCACTTTAGTCTTTTCACTTTAGTCTTTCCACATTAGTCTGTCCACTTTAGTATTTCCACTATAGTCTGTCCACTTTAGTCTTTCCACTATTCTCTGTCCACATTAGTCTTTCCACTTTAGTCTTTCCACTATAGTCTCCACTTTATTCTGTCCACTACAGTCTTTTCACTATAGTCTTTCCACTATAGTCTGTCCACTTTAGTCTTTCCACTTTAGTCTTTCCACTTTAGTCTGTCCACTTTAGTCTTTCCACTATAGTCAGTCCCCTATAGTATTTCCACTTTAGTCTTTCCGCTTTAGTCTGTCCACTTAGTCTTTCCACTTCAGTCTTTCCACTAGAGTCTGTCCACTTTAGTCTTTCCACTTCAGTCTGTCCACTTTAGTATGTCCACTTTAGTATTTCCACTTTAGTCATTTCCACTATCGTCTGTCCACTTTAGTCGTTCCACTTTAGTCTTTCCACTTTAGTGTGTCCACTTTAGTCTTTCCACTATAGACTGTCCACTTTAGTCTTTCCACTAAAGTCTGTCCACTTTAGTCTTTCCACTTTAGTCTTTCCACTTTAGTCTTTCCACTATAGTCTGTCCACTTTAGTCTTTCCACTATTCTCTGTCCACTTTAGTCTTTCCACAATAGTCTCCACTTTATTCTGTCCACTACAGTCTTTCCAATATAGTCTTTCCACTATAGTCTGTCCACTTTAGTCTTTCCACTTTAGTCTTTCCACTTTAGTCTGTCCACTTTAGTCTTTCCACTATAGTCTGTCCACTTTAGTCTTTCCTCTATTCTCTGTCCACTTTAGTCTTTCCACTTTAGTCTTTCCACTATAGTCTCCACTTTATTCTGTCCACTATAGTCTTTCCACTATGGTCTTTCCACTATAATCTGTCCACTTTAGTCTTTCCACTTTAGTCTTTCCACTTTAGTCGGTCCACTTTAGTCTTTCCACTATAGTCTGTCCACTTTGGTCTTTCCACTACAGTCTGTCCACTTTAGTCTTTCCACTTTAGTCTGTCCACTTTAGTCTTTCCACTATAGTCTGTCCACTTTAGTCTTTCCACTTTAGTCTATCCACTTTATTCTGTCCACTTCAGTGTGTACACTGAGTCTTGCCGCTTCAGTCTTTCCACTATAGTCTGTCCACTTTAGTCTTTCCACTTTTGTCTTTCCACTATAGTCTTTTCACTTCAGTCTGTCCACTTTAGTCTTTCCACTATAGTCTGTCCACTTTAGTCTTTCCACTATCGTCTTTCCACTTTAGTCTGTCCACTTAGTCTTTCCACTTCAGTCTTTCCACTATAGTCTGTCCACTTTAGTCTTTCCGCTATTCTCTGTCCACTTTAGTCTTTCCACTTTGATCTTTCCACTATAGTCTCCACTTTATTCTGTCCACTACAGTCTTTCCACTATAATCTTTCCACTATAGTCTGTCCACTTTAGTCTTTCCACTATTCTCTGTCCACTTTAGTCTTTCCACTATAGTCTCCACTTTATTATTTCCACTACAGTCTTTCCACTATAGTCTTTCCACTATAGTCTTTCCACTATAGTCTGTCCAATTTAGTCTTTCCACTATAGTCTCCACTTTATTCTGTCCACTACAGTCTTTCCACTCTAGTCTTTCCACTATAGTCTTTCCACTATAGTCTGTCCACTTTAGTCTTTCCACTTTAGTTTTTCCACTTTAATCTGTCCACTTTAGTCTTCCCACTACAGTCTGTCCACTTTAGTCCTTCCACTTTAGTCTTTCCACTTTATTCTGTCCACTTCAGTGTGTACACTTTAGTCTGTCCACTGAGTCTTTCCACTTCAGTCTTTCCACTATAGTCTGTCCACTTTAGTCTTTCCACTTTATTCTTTCCACTATAGTCTCCACTTTATTATGTCCACTACAGTCTTTCCACTATAATCTTTCCACTATAGTCTGTCCACTTTAGTCTTTCCACCTGTCTCTGTCCACTTTAGTCTTTCCACTATAGTCTCCACTTTATTATGTCCACTACAGTCTTTCCACTATAGTCTTTCCACTATAGTCTGTCCACTTTAGTCTTTCCACTATAGTCTCCACTTTATTCTGTCCACTACAGTCTTTCCACTATAGTCTTTCCACTATAGTCTGTCCACTTTAGTCTTTCCACTTTAGTTTTTCCACTTTAGTCGGTCCACTTTAGTCTCTCCACTATTGTCTTTCCACTATAGTCTGTCCACTTAAGTATTTCCACTATTCTCTGTCCACTTTAGTCTTTCCACTATAGACTGTCCACTTTAGTCTTTCCACTAAAGTCTGTCCACTTTAGTCTTTCCACTTTAGTCTTTCCACTTTAGTCTTTCCACTATAGTCTGTCCACTTTAGTCTTTCCACTATTCTCTGTCCACTTTAGTCTTTCCACAATAGTCTCCACTTTATTCTGTCCACTACAGTCTTTCCAATATAGTCTTTCCACTATAGTCTGTCCACTTTAGTCTTTCCACTTTAGTCTTTCCACTTTAGTCTGTCCACTTTAGTCTTTACACTATAGTCTGTCCACTTTAGTCTTTCCTCTATTCTCTGTCCACTTTAGTCTTTCCACTTTAGTCTTTCCACTATAGTCTCCACTTTATTCTGTCCACTATAGTCTTTCCATTATGGTCTTTCCACCATAGTCTGTCCACTTTAGTCTTTCCACTTTAGTCTTTCCACTTTAGTCGGTCCACTTTAGTCTTTCCACTATAGTCTGTCCACTTTGGTCTTTCCACTACAGTCTGTCCACTTTAGTCTTTCCACTTTAGTCTTTCCACTTTATTCTGTCCACTTCAGTGTGTACACTTTAGTTTGTCCACTGAGTCTTGCCGCTTCAGTCTTTCCAATATAGTCTGTCCACTTTAGTCTTTCCACTTTTGTCTTTCCACTATAGTCTTTTCACTTCAGTCTGTCCACTTTAGTCTTTCCACTATAGTCTGTCCACTTTAGTCTTTCCACTATCGTCTTTCCACTTTAGTCTGTCCACTTAGTCTTTCAACTTCAGTCTTTCCACTATAGTCTGTCCACTTTAGTCTTTCCGCTATTCTGTCCACTTTAGTCTTTCCACTTTGATCTTTCCACTATAGTCTCCACTTTATTCTGTCCACTACAGTCTTTCCACTATAATCTTTCCACTGTAGTCTGTCCACTTTAGTCTTTCCACTATTCTCTGTCCACTTTACTCTTTCCACTATAGTCTCCACTTTATTATTTCCACTACAGTCTTTCCACTATAGTCTTTCCACTATAGTCTTTCCACTATAGTCTGTCCACTTTAGTCATTCCACTATAGTCTCCACTTTATTCTGTCCACTACAGTCTTTCCACTATAGTCTTTCCACAATAGTCTTTCCACTATAGTCTGTCCACTTCAGTCTTTCCACTTTAGTTTTTCCACTTTAATCTGTCCACTTTAGTCTTCCCACTACAGTCTGTCCACTTTAGTCCTTCCACTTTAGTCTTTCCACTTTATTCTGTCCACTTCAGTGTGTACACTTTAGTCTGTCCACTGAGTCTTTCCACTTCAGTCTTTCCACTATAGTCTGTCCACTTTAGTCTTTCCACTTTATTCTTTCCACTATAGTCTCCACTTTATTATGTCCACTACAGTCTTTCCACTATAATCTTTCCACTATAGTCTGTCCACTTTAGTCTTTCCACCTGTCTCTGTCCACTTTAGTCTTTCCACTATAGTCTCCACTTTATTATGTCCACTACAGTCTTTCCACTATAGTCTTTCCACTATAGTCTGTCCACTTTAGTCTTTCCACTATAGTCTCCGCTTTATTCTGTCCACTACAGTCTTTCCACTATAGTCTTTCCACTATAGTCTGTCCACTTTAGTCTTTCCACTTTAGTTTTTCCACTTTAGTCGGTCCACTTTAGTCTTTCCACTATTGTCTTTCCACTATAGTCTGTCCACTTTAGTATTTCCACTATTCTCTGTCCACTTTAGTCTTTCCACTATAGTCTGTCCACTTTAGTCTTTCCACTATTCTCTGTCCACTTTAGTCTTTCCACTATAGTCTCCACTTTATTATATCCACTACAGTCTTTTCACTGTAGTCTTTCCACTATAGTCTGTCCACTTTAGTCTTTCCACTATAGTCTCCACTTTATTCTGTCCACGACAGTCTTTCCACTATAGTCTTTCCACTATAGTCTGTCCACTTTAGTCTTTCCACTTTAGTTTTTCCACTTTGATCTGTCCACTTTAGTCTTTCCACTATAGTCTGTCCACTTTAGTCTTTCCACTTTAGTCTTTCCACTTTATTCTGTCCACTTCAGTGCTTACACATTAGTGTGTCCACTGAGTCTTTCAACTTCAGTCTTTCCACTATAGTCTGTCCACTTTAGTCTTTCCACTTTAGTCTTTCCACTATAGTCTCCAATTTATTCTGTCCACTACATTCTTTCCACTTTAGTCTTTCCACTATTCTCTGTCCACTTTAGTCTTTCCACTATAGTCTCCACTTTATTCTGTCCACTACAGTCTCTCCACTATAGTCTTTCCATTATAGTCTGTCCACTTTAGTCTTTCCACTATTCTCTGTCCACTTTAGTCTTTCCACAATGGTCTCCACTTTATTCTGTCCACTACAGTCTTTCCACTATAGTCTTTCCACTATAGTCTTTCCACTATAGTCTGTCAACTTTAGTCTTTCCACTATTCTCTGTCCACTTTAGGCTTTCCACTATAGTCTCCACTTTATTCTGTCCAATACAGTCTTTCCACTTTAGTCTTTCCACTACAGTCTGTCCACTTTAGTCTTTCCACTTTAGTCTATCCACTATAGTCTCCACTTTATTCTGTCCACTTTAGTCTTTCCACTATAGTCTCCACTTTATTCTGTCCACGACAGTCTTTCCACTATAGTCTTTCCACTATAGTCTGTCCACTTTAGTCTTTCCACTTTAGTTTTTCCACTTTAATCTGTCCACTTTAGTCTTTCCACTATAGTCTTTCCACTTTAGTCTTTCCACTATAGTCTGTCCACTTTAGTCTTTCCACTTTAGTCTTTCCACTATTCTCTGTCCACTTTAGTATTTCCACTTTAGTCTTTCCACTATAGTCTCCACTTTATTCTGTCCACTACAGTCTCTCCACTATAGTCTTTCCACTATGGTCTGTCCACGTTAGTCTTTCCACTATTCTCTGTCCACTTTATTCTTTCCACTATACTCTCCGCTTTATTCTGTCCACTACAGTCTTTCCACTATAGTCTGTCCACTTTAGTCTTTCCACTTTAGTCTTTCCATTTTAGTCTGTCCACTTTAGTCTTTCCACTATAGTCTGTCCACTTTATTCTTTCCACTATTCTCTGTCCACTTTAGTCTTTCCACTATAGTCTCCACTTTATTCTGTCCACTACAGTCTTTCCACTATAGTCTTTCCACTATAGTCTGTCCACTTTAGTCTTTCCACTATTCTCTGTCCACTTTAGTCTTTCCACTATAGTCTCCACTTTATTCTGTCCACTACAGTCTTTCCACTATAGTCTTTCCACTATAGTCTGTCCACTTTAGTCTTTCCACTTTAGTCTTTCCACTATTCTCTGTCCACTTTAGTATTTCCACTTTAGTATTTCCACTATTGTCTCCACTTTCTTCTGTCCACTACAGTCTCTCCACTATAGTCTTTCCACTGTAGTCTGTCCACTTTAGTCTTTCCACTATTCTCTGTCCACTTTATTCTTTCCACTATACTCTCCGCTTTATCCTGTCCACTACACTCTTTCCACTATAGTCTGTCCACTTTAGTCTTTTCACTTTAGTCTTTCCACATTAGTCTGTCCACTTTAGTATTTCCACTATAGTCTGTCCACTTTAGTCTTTCCACTATTCTCTGTCCACATTAGTCTTTCCACTTTAGTCTTTCCACTATAGTCTCCACTTTATTCTGTCCACTACAGTCTTTTCACTATAGTCTTTCCACTATAGTCTGTCCACTTTAGTCTTTCCACTTTAGTCTTTCCACTTTAGTCTGTCCACTTTAGTCTTTCCACTATAGTCAGTCCCCTATAGTATTTCCACTTTAGTCTTTCCGCTTTAGTCTGTCCACTTAGTCTTTCCACTTCAGTCTTTCCACTAGAGTCTGTCCACTTTAGTCTTTCCACTTCAGTCTGTCCACTTTAGTATGTCCACTTTATTATTTCCACTTTAGTCATTTCCACTATCGTCTGTCCACTTTAGTCGTTCCACTTTAGTCTTTCCACTTTAGTGTGTCCACTTTAGTCTTTCCACTATAGACTGTCCACTTTAGTCTTTCCACTAAAGTCTGTCCACTTTAGTCTTTCCACTTTAGTCTTTCCACTTTAGTCTTTCCACTATAGTCTGTCCACTTTAGTCTTTCCACTATTCTCTGTCCACTTTAGTCTTTCCACAATAGTCTCCACTTTATTCTGTCCACTACAGTCTTTCCAATATAGTCTTTCCACTATAGTCTGTCCACTTTAGTCTTTCCACTTTAGTCTTTCCACTTTAGTCTGTCCACTTTAGTCTTTCCACTATAGTCTGTCCACTTTAGTCTTTCCTCTATTCTCTGTCCACTTTAGTCTTTCCACTATAGTCTCCACTTTATTCTGTCCACTATAGTCTTTCCACTATGGTCTTTCCACTATAGTCTGTCCACTTTAGTCTTTCCACTTTAGTCTTTCCACTTTAGTCGGTCCACTTTAGTCTTTCCACTATAGTCTGTCCACTTTGGTCTTTCCACTACAGTCTGTCCACTTTAGTCTTTCCACTTTAGTCTGTTCACTTTAGTCTTTCCACTATAGTCTGTCCACTTTAGTCTTTCCACTTTAGTCTTTCCACTATTCTCTGTCCACTTTAGTATTTCCACTTTAGTCTTTCCACTATAGTCTCCACTTTATTCTGTCCACTACAGTCTCTCCACTATAGTCTTTCCATTATAGTCTGTCCACTTTAGTCTTTCCACTATTCTCTGTCCACTTTAGTCTTTCCACAATGGTCTCCACTTTATTCTGTCCACTACAGTCTTTCCACTATAGTCTTTCCACTATAGTCTTTCCACTATAGTCTGTCAACTTTAGTCTTTCCACTATTCTCTGTCCACTTTAGGCTTTCCACTATAGTCTCCACTTTATTCTGTCCAATACAGTCTTTCCACTTTAGTCTTTCCACTACAGTCTGTCCACTTTAGTCTTTCCACTTTAGTCTATCCACTATAGTCTCCACTTTATTCTGTCCACTTTAGTCTTTCCACTATAGTCTCCACTTTATTCTGTCCACGAGAGTCTTTCCACTATAGTCTTTCCACTATAGTCTGTCCACTTTAGTCTTTCCACTTTAGTTTTTCCACTTTAATCTGTCCACTTTAGTCTTTCCACTATAGTCTTTCCACTTTAGTCTTTCCACTATAGTCTGTCCACTTTAGTCTTTCCACTTTAGTCTTTCCACTATTCTCTGTCCACTTTAGTATTTCCACTTTAGTCTTTCCACTATAGTCTCCACTTTATTCTGTCCACTACAGTCTCTCCACTATAGTCTTTCCACTATGGTCTGTCCACGTTAGTCTTTCCACTATTCTCTGTCCACTTTATTCTTTCCACTATACTCTCCGCTTTATTCTGTCCACTACAGTCTTTCCACTATAGTCTGTCCACTTTAGTCTTTCCACTTTAGTCTTTCCATTTTAGTCTGTCCACTTTAGTCTTTCCACTATAGTCTGTCCACTTTATTCTTTCCACTATTCTCTGTCCACTTTAGTCTTTCCACTATAGTCTCCACTTTATTCTGTCCACTACAGTCTTTCCATTATAGTCTTTCCACTATAGTCTGTCCACTTTAGTCTTTCCACTATTCTCTGTCCACTTTAGTCTTTCCACTATTCTCTGTCCACTTTATTCTTTCCACTATACTCTCCGCTTTATCCTGTCCACTACACTCTTTCCACTATAGTCTGTCCACTTTAGTCTTTTCACTTTAGTCTTTCCACATTAGTCTGTCCACTTTAGTATTTCCACTATAGTCTGTCCACTTTAGTCTTTCCACTATTCTCTGTCCACATTAGTCTTTCCACTTTAGTCTTTCCACTATAGTCTCCACTTTATTCTGTCCACTACAGTCTTTTCACTATAGTCTTTCCACTATAGTCTGTCCACTTTAGTCTTTCCACTTTAGTCTTTCCACTTTAGTCTGTCCACTTTAGTCTTTCCACTATAGTCAGTCCCCTATAGTATTTCCACTTTAGTCTTTCCGCTTTAGTCTGTCCACTTAGTCTTTCCACTTCAGTCTTTCCACTAGAGTCTGTCCACTTTAGTCTTTCCACTTCAGTCTGTCCACTTTCGTATGTCCACTTTAGTATTTCCACTTTAGTCATTTCCACTATCGTCTGTCCACTTTAGTCGTTCCACTTTAGTCTTTCCACTTTAGTGTGTCCACTTTAGTCTTTCCACTATAGACTGTCCACTTTAGTCTTTCCACTAAAGTCTGTCCACTTTAGTCTTTCCACTTTAGTCTTTCCACTTTAGTCTTTCCACTATAGTCTGTCCACTTTAGTCTTTCCACTTTAGTCTTTCCACTTTAGTCTGTCCACTTTAGTCTTTCCTCTATTCTCTGTCCACTTTAGTCTTTCCACTATAGTCTCCACTTTATTCTGTCCACTATAGTCTTTCCACTATGGTCTTTCCACTATAGTCTGTCCACTTTAGTCTTTCCACTTTAGTCTTTCCACTTTAGTCGGTCCACTTTAGTCTTTCCACTATAGTCTGTCCACTTTGGTCTTTCCACTACAGTCTGTCCACTTTAGTCTTTCCACTTTAGTCTGTCCACTTTAGTCTTTCCACTATAGTCTGTCCACTTTAGTCTTTCCACTTTAGTCTATCCACTTTATTCTGTCCACTTCAGTGTGTACACTGAGTCTTGTCGCTTCAGTCTTTCCACTATAGTCTGTCCACTTTAGTCTATCCACTTTTGTCTTTCCACTATAGTCTTTTCACTTCAGTCTGTCCACTTTAGTCTTTCCACTATAGTCTGTCCACTTTAGTCTGTCCACTTAGTCTTTCCACTTCAGTCTTTCCACTATAGTCTGTCCACTTTAGTCTTTCCGCTATTCTCTGTCCACTTTAGTCTTTCCACTTTGATCTTTCCACTATAGTCTCCACTTTATTCTGTCCACTACAGTCTTTCCACTATAATCTTTCCACTATAGTCTGTCCACTTTAGTCTTTCCACTATTCTCTGTCCACTTTAGTCTTTCCACTATAGTCTCCACTTTATTCTGTCCACTACAGTCTTTCCACTATAGTCTTTCCACTATAGTCTGTCCACTTTAGTCTTTCCACTATTCTCTGTCCACTTTAGTCTTTCCACTATAGTCTCCACTATAGTCTGTCCAATTTAGTCTTTCCACTATAGTCTCCACTTTATTCTGTCCACTACAGTCTTTCCACTCTAGTCTTTCCACTATAGTCTTTCCACTATAGTCTGTCCACTTTAGTCTTTCCACTTTAGTTTTTCCACTTTAATCTGTCCACTTTAGTCTTCCCACTACAGTCTGTCCACTTTAGTCCTTCCACTTTAGTCTTTCCACTTTATTCTGTCCACTTCAGTGTGTACACTTTAGTCTGTCCACTGAGTCTTTCCACTTCAGTCTTTCCACTATAGTCTGTCCACTTTAGTCTTTCCACTTTATTCTTTCCACTATAGTCTCCACTTTATTATGTCCACTACAGTCTTTCCACTATAATCTTTCCACTATAGTCTGTCCACTTTAGTCTTTCCACCTGTCTCTGTCCACTTTAGTCTTTCCACTATAGTCTCCACTTTATTATGTCCACTACAGTCTTTCCACTATAGTCTTTCCACTATAGTCTGTCCACTTTAGTCTTTCCACTATAGTCTCCACTTTATTCTGTCCACTACAGTCTTTCCACTATAGTCTTTCCACTATAGTCTGTCCACTTTAGTCTTTCCACTTTAGTTTTTCCACTTTAGTCGGTCCACTTTAGTCTCTCCACTATTGTCTTTCCACTATAGTCTGTCCACTTAAGTATTTCCACTATTCTCTGTCCACTTTAGTCTTTCCACTATAGACTGTCCACTTTAGTCTTTCCACTAAAGTCTGTCCACTTTAGTCTTTCCACTTTAGTCTTTCCACTTTAGTCTTTCCACTATAGTCTGTCCACTTTAGTCTTTCCACTATTCTCTGTCCACTTTAGTCTTTCCACAATAGTCTCCACTTTATTCTGTCCACTACAGTCTTTCCAATATAGTCTTTCCACTATAGTCTGTCCACTTTAGTCTTTCCACTTTAGTCTTTCCACTTTAGTCTGTCCACTTTAGTCTTTACACTATAGTCTGTCCACTTTAGTCTTTCCTCTATTCTCTGTCCACTTTAGTCTTTCCACTTTAGTCTTTCCACTATAGTCTCCACTTTATTCTGTCCACTATAGTCTTTCCATTATGGTCTTTCCACCATAGTCTGTCCACTTTAGTCTTTCCACTTTAGTCTTTCCACTTTAGTCGGTCCACTTTAGTCTTTCCACTATAGTCTGTCCACTTTGGTCTTTCCACTACAGTCTGTCCACTTTAGTCTTTCCACTTTAGTCTTTCCACTTTATTCTGTCCACTTCAGTGTGTACACTTTAGTTTGTCCACTGAGTCTTGCCGCTTCAGTCTTTCCACTATAGTCTGTCCACTTTAGTCTTTCCACTTTTGTCTTTCCACTATAGTCTTTTCACTTCAGTCTGTCCACTTTAGTCTTTCCACTATAGTCTGTCCACTTTAGTCTTTCCACTATCGTCTTTCCACTTTAGTCTGTCCACTTAGTCTTTTAACTTCAGTCTTTCCACTATAGTCTGTCCACTTTAGTCTTTCCGCTATTCTGTCCACTTTAGTCTTTCCACTTTGATCTTTCCACTATAGTCTCCACTTTATTCTGTCCACTACAGTCTTTCCACTATAATCTTTCCACTGTAGTCTGTCCACTTTAGTCTTTCCACTATTCTCTGTCCACTTTACTCTTTCCACTATAGTCTCCACTTTATTATTTCCACTACAGTCTTTCCACTATAGTCTTTCCACTATAGTCTTTCCACTATAGTCTGTCCACTTTAGTCATTCCACTATAGTCTCCACTTTATTCTGTCCACTACAGTCTTTCCACTATAGTCTTTCCACAATAGTCTTTCCACTATAGTCTGTCCACTTTAGTCTTTCCACTTTAGTTTTTCCACTTTAATCTGTCCACTTTAGTCTTCCCACTACAGTCTGTCCACTTTAGTCCTTCCACTTTAGTCTTTCCACTTTATTCTGTCCACTTCAGTGTGTACACTTTAGTCTGTCCACTGAGTCTTTCCACTTCAGTCTTTCCACTATAGTCTGTCCACTTTAGTCTTTCCACTTTATTCTTTCCACTATAGTCTCCACTTTATTATGTCCACTACAGTCTTTCCACTATAATCTTTCCACTATAGTCTGTCCACTTTAGTCTTTCCACCTGTCTCTGTCCACTTTAGTCTTTCCACTATAGTGTCCACTTTATTATGTCCACTACAGTCTTTCCACTATAGTCTTTCCACTATAGTCTGTCCACTTTAGTCTTTCCACTATAGTCTCCACTTTATTCTGTCCACTACAGTCTTTCCACTATAGTCTTTCCACTATAGTCTGTCCACTTTAGTCTTTCCACTTTAGTTTTTCCACTTTAGTCGGTCCACTTTAGTCTTTCCACTATTGTCTTTCCACTATAGTCTGTCCACTTTAGTATTTCCACTATTCTCTGTCCACTTTAGTCTTTCCACTATAGTCTGTCCACTTCAGTCTTTCCACTATTCTCTGTCCACTTTAGTCTTTCCACTATAGTCTCCACTTTATTATATCCACTACAGTCTTTTCACTGTAGTCTTTCCACTATAGTCTGTCCACTTTAGTCTTTTCACTATAGTCTCCACTTTATTCTGTCCACGACAGTCTTTCCACTATAGTCTTTCCACTATAGTCTGTCCACTTTAGTCTTTCCACTTTAGTTTTTCCACTTTAATCTGTCCACTTTAGTCTTTCCACTATAGTCTGTCCACTTTAGTCTTTCCACTTTAGTCTTTCCACTTTATTCTGTCCACTTCAGTGCTTACACATTAGTGTGTCCACTGAGTCTTTCAACTTCAGTCTTTCCACTATAGTCTGTCCACTTTAGTCTTTCCACTTTAGTCTTTCCACTATAGTCTCCAATTTATTCTGTCCACTACATTCTTTCCACTTTAGTCTTTCCACTATTCTCTGTCCACTTTAGTCTTTCCACTATAGTCTCCACTTTATTCTGTCCACTACAGTCTCTCCACTATAGTCTTTCCATTATAGTCTGTCCACTTTAGTCTTTCCACTATTCTCTGTCCACTTTAGTCTTTCCACAATGGTCTCCACTTTATTCTGTCCACTACAGTCTTTCCACTATAGTCTTTCCACTATAGTCTTTCCACTATAGTCTGTCAACTTTAGTCTTTCCACTATTCTCTGTCCACTTTAGGCTTTCCACTATAGTCTCCACTTTATTCTGTCCAATACAGTCTTTCCACTTTAGTCTTTCCACTACAGTCTGTCCACTTTAGTCTTTCCACTTTAGTCTATCCACTATAGTCTCCACTTTATTCTGTCCACTTTAGTCTTTCCACTATAGTCTCCACTTTATTCTGTCCACGACAGTCTTTCCACTATAGTCTTTCCACTATAGTCTGTCCACTTTAGTCTTTCCACTTTAGTTTTTCCACTTTAATCTGTCCACTTTAGTCTTTCCACTATAGTCTGTCCACTTTAGTCTTTCCACTTTAGTCTTTCCACTTTATTTTGCCCACTTCAGTGCTTACACATTAGTGTGTCCACTGAGTCTTTCAACTTCAGTCTTTCCACTATAGTCTGTCCACTTTAGTCTTTCCACTTTAGTCTTTCCACTATAGTCTCCAATTTATTCTGTCCACTACATTCTTTCCTACTATAGTCTTTCCACTTCAGTCTGTCCACTTTAGTCTTTCCACTATAGTCTGTACACTTTAGTCTTTCCACGATAGTCTTTCCACTATAGTCTGTCCACTTTAATCTTTCCACTTTAGTCTTTACATTATAGTCTCCACTTTATTCTGTCCACTACAGTCTTTCCACTTTAGTCTTTCCACTATTCTCTGTCCACTTTAGTCTTTCCATTATAGTCTCCACTTTATTCTGTCCACTACAGTCTTTCCACTGTAGTCTTTCCACTATAGTCTGTCCACTTTATTCTTTCCACTATTCTCTGTCCACTTTAGTCTTTCCTCTATAGTCTACACTTTATTCTGTCCACTACAGTCTTTCCACTATAGTCTTTCCACTATAGTCTGTCCACTTTAGTCTTTCCACTTTAGCTTTTCCACTTTAGTCTGTCCACTTTAATCTTTCCACTATAGTCTATCCACTATTCTCTGTCCACTTTAGTCTTTCCACAATAGTCTCCACTTTATTCTGTCCACTACAGTCTTTCCACTATAGTCTTTCCACTATCGTCTGTCCACTTTAGTCTTTCCACTATTCTCTGTCCACTTTAGTCTTTCCACTATAGTCTCCACTTTATTCTGTCCACTACAGTCTTTCCACTATAGTCTTTCCACTATAGTCTGTCCACTTTAGTCTTTCCACTTTAGTCTTTCCACTATTCTCTGTCGACTTTAGTATTTGCACTATAGTCTTTCCACTATAGTCTCCACTTTATTCTGTCCACTACAGTCTCTCCACTATAGTCTTTCCACTATAGTCTGTCCACTTTAGTCTTTCCACTATTCTCTGTCAACTTTATTCTTTCCACTATACTCTCCGCTTTATTCTGTCCACTACAGTCTTTCCACTATAGTCTGTCCACTTTAGTCTTTCCACTTTAGTCTTTCCATTTTAGTCTGTCCACTTTAGTCTTTCCACTATAGTCTGTCCACTTTATTCTTTCCACTATTCTCTGTCCACTTTATTCTTTCCACTATACTCTCCGCTTTATTCTGTCCACTACAGTCTTTCCACTATAGTCTGTCCACTTTAGTTTTTCCACTTTAGTCTTTCCATTTTAGTCTGTCCACTTCATTCTTTCCACTATTCTCTGTCCACTTTAGTCTTTCCACTATAGTCTCCACTTTATTCTGTCCACTACATTCTTTCCACTTTAGTCTTTCCACTATTCTCTGTCCACTTTAGTCTTTCCACTATAGTCTCCACTTTATTCTGTCCACTACAGTCTTTCCACTATAGTCTTTCCAGTATAGTCTGTCCACTTTAGTCTTTCCACTTTAGTCTTTCCACTATTCTCTGTCGACTTTAGTATTTGCACTTTAGTCTTTCCACTATAGTCTCCACTTTATTCTGTCCACTACAGTCTCTCCACTATAGTCTCCACTTTATTCTGTCCACTACATTCTTTCCACTTTAGTCTTTCCACTATTCTCTGTCCACTTTAGTCTTTCCACTATAGTCTCCACTTTATTCTGTCCACTACAGTCTTTCCACTATAGTCTTTCCAGTATAGTCTGTCCACTTTAGTCTTTCCACTTTAGTCTTTCCACTATTCTCTGTCGACTTTAGTATTTGCACTTTAGTCTTTCCACTATAGTCTCCACTTTATTCTGTCCACTACAGTCTCTCCACTATAGTCTTTCCACTATAGTCTGTCCACTTTAGTCTTTCCACTATTCTCTGTCCACTTTATTCTTTCCACTATACTCTCCGCTTTATTCTGTCCACTACAGAATTTCCACTATAGTCTGTCCACTTTAGTCTTTCCACTTTAGTCTTTCCACTATTCTCTGTCGACTTTAGTATTTGCACTTTAGTCTTTCCACTATAGTCTCCACTTTATTCTGTCCACTACAGTCTCTCCACTATAGTCTTTCCACTATAGTCTGTCCACTTTAGTCTTTCCACTATTCTCTGTCCACTTTATTCTTTCCACTATACTCTCCGCTTTATTCTGTCCACTACAGAATTTCCACTATAGTCTGTCCACTTTAGTCTTTCCACTTTAGTCTTTCCACTATTCTCTGTCGACTTTAGTATTTGCACTTTAGTCTTTCCACTATAGTCTCCACTTTATTCTGTCCACTACAGTCTCTCCACTATAGTCTTTCCACTATAGTCTGTCCACTTTAGTCTTTCCACTATTCTCTGTCAACTTTAGTCTTTCCACTTTAGTCTTTCCACTATAGTCTCCACTTTATTCTGTCCACTATAGTCTTTCCATTATGGTCTTTCCACCATAGTCTGTCCACTTTAGTCTTTCCACTTTAGTCTTTCCACTTTAGTCGGTCCACTTTAGTCTTTCCACTATAGTCTGTCCACTTTGGTATTTCCACTACAGTCTGTCCACTTTAGTCTTTCCACTTTAGTCTTTCCACTTTATTCTGTCCACTTCAGTGTGTACACTTTAGTTTGTCCACTGAGTCTTGCCGCTTCAGTCTTTCCACTATAGTCTGTCCACTTTAGTCTTTCCACTTTTGTCTTTCCACTATAGTCTTTTCACTTCAGTCTGTCCACTTTAGTCTTTACACTATAGTCTGTCCACTTTAGTCTTTCCACTATCGTCTTTCCACTTTAGTCTGTCCACTTAGTCTTTCAACTTCAGTCTTTCCACTATAGTCTGTCCACTTTAGTCTTTCCGCTATTCTGTCCACTTTAGTCTTTCCACTTTGATCTTTCCACTATAGTCTCCACTTTATTCTGTCCACTACAGTCTTTCCACTATAATCTTTCCACTGTAGTCTGTCCACTTTAGTCTTTCCACTATTCTCTGTCCACTTTACTCTTTCCACTATAGTCTCCACTTTATTATTTCCACTACAGTCTTTCCACTATAGTCTTTCCACTATAGTCTTTCCACTATAGTCTGTCCACTTTAGTCATTCCACTATAGTCTCCACTTTATTCTGTCCACTACAGTCTTTCCACTATAGTCTTTCCACAATAGTCTTTCCACTATAGTCTGTCCACTTTAGTCTTTCCACTTTAGTTTTTCCACTTTAATCTGTCCACTTTAGTCTTCCCACTACAGTCTGTCCACTTTAGTCCTTCCACTTTCAGTCTTCACTTCCACTTCAGTCTTTCCACTATAGTCTGTCCACTTTAGTCTTTCCACTTTAGTCTTTACAGTATAGTCTCCACTTTATTCTGTCCACTACAGTCTTTCCACTTTAGTCTTTCCACTATTCTCTGTCCACTTTAGTCTTTCCATTATAGTCTCCACTTTATTCTGTCCACTACAGTCTTTCCACTGTAATCGTTCCACTATAGTCTGTCCACTTTATTCTTTCCACTATTCTCTGTCCACTTTAGTCTTTCCACTATATTCTACACTTTATTCTGTCCACTACAGTCTTTCCACCATTGTCTTTCCAGTATAGTCTGTCCACTTTAGTCTTTCCACTTTAGCTTTTCCACTTTAGTCTGTCCACTTCAATCTTTCCACTATAGTCTTTCGACTATTCTCTGTCCACTTTAGTCTTTCCACTATAGTCTCCACTTTATTCTGTCCACTACAGTCTTTCCACTATAGTCTTTCCACTATAGTCTGTCCACTTTAGTCTTTCCACTTTAGTCTTTCCACTATTCTCTGTCCACTTTAGTCTTTCCACTATAGTCTCCACTTTATTCTGTCCACTACAGTCTTTCCACTATAGTCTTTCCACTATAGTCTGTCCACTTTAGTCTTTCCACTTTAGTCTTTCCACTATTCTCTGTCCACTTTAGTATTTCCACTTTAGTCTTTCCACTATAGTCTGTCCACTTTATTCTTTCCACTATTCTCTGTCCACTTTATTCTTTCCACTATACTCTCCGCTTTATTCTGTCCACTACAGTCTTTCCACTATAGTCTGTCCACTTTAGTCTTTCCACTTTAGTCTTTCCATTTTAGTCTGTCCACTTCATTCTTTCCACTATTCTCTGTCCACTTTAGTCTTTCCACTATAGTCTCCACTTTATTCTGTCCACTACATTCTTTCCACTTTAGTCTTTCCACTATTCTCTGTCCACTTTAGTCTTTCCACTATAGTCTCCACTTTATTCTGTCCACTACAGTCTTTCCACTATAGTCTTTCCAGTATAGTCTGTCCACTTTAGTCTTTCCACTTTAGTCTTTCCACTATTCTCTGTCGACTTTAGTATTTGCACTTTAGTCTTTCCACTATAGTCTCCACTTTATTCTGTCCACTACAATCTCTCCACTATAGTCTTTCCACTATAGTCTGTCCACTTTAGTCTTTCCACTATTCTCTGTCCACTTTATTCTTTCCACTATACTCTCCGCTTTATTCTGTCCACTACAGTCTTTCCACTATAGTCTGTCCACTTTAGTCTTTCCACTTTAGTCTTTCCATTTTAGTCTGTCCACTTCATTCTTTCCACTATTCTCTGTCCACTTTAGTCTTTCCACTATAGTCTCCACTTTATTCTGTCCACTACATTCTTTCCACTTTAGTCTTTCCACTATTCTCTGTCCACTTTAGTCTTTCCACTATAGTCTCCACTTTATTCTGTCCACTACAGTCTTTCCACTATAGTCTTTCCAGTATAGTCTGTCCACTTTAGTCTTTCCACTTTAGTCTTTCCACTATTCTCTGTCGACTTTAGTATTTGCACTTTAGTCTTTCCACTATAGTCTCCACTTTATTCTGTCCACTACAGTCTCTCCACTAAAGTCTTTCCACTATAGTCTCCGCTTTATTCTGTCCACTACAGTCTTTCCACTATAGTCTGTCCACTTTAGTCTTTCCACTATAGTCTGTCCACTTTATTCTTTCCACTATTCTCTGTCCACTTTATTCTTTCCACTATACTCTCCGCTTTATTCTGTCCACTACAGTCTTTCCACTATAGTCTGTCCACTTTAGTCTTTCCACTATAGTCTGTCCACTTTATTCTTTCCACTATTCTCTGTCCACTTTATTCTTTCCACTATACTCTCCGCTTTATTCTGTCCACTACAGTCTTTCCACTATAGTCTGTCCACTTTAGTCTTTCCACTTTAGTCTTTCCATTTTAGTCTGTCCACTTCATTCTTTCCACTATTCTCTGTCCACTTTAGTCTTTCCACTATAGTCTCCACTTTATTCTGTCCACTACATTCTTTCCACTTTAGTCTTTCCACTATTCTCTGTCCACTTTAGTCTTTCCACTATAGTCTCCACTTTATTCTGTCCACTACAGTCTTTCCACTATAGTCTTTCCAGTATAGTCTGTCCACTTTAGTCTTTCCACTTTAGTCTTTCCACTATTCTCTGTCGACTTTAGTATTTGCACTTTAGTCTTTCCACTATAGTCTCCACTTTATTCTGTCCACTACAGTCTCTCCACTATAGTCTTTCCACTATAGTCTGTCCACTTTAGTCTTTCCACTATTCTCTGTCCACTTTATTCTTTCCACTATACTCTCCGCTTTATTCTGTCCACTACAGTCTTTCCACTATAGTCTGTCCACTTTAGTCTTTCCACTTTAGTCTTTCCACTATTCTCTGTCGACTTTAGTATTTGCACTTTAGTCTTTCCACTATAGTCTCCACTTTATTCTGTCCACTACAGTCTCTCCACTATAGTCTTTCCACTATAGTCTGTCCACTTTAGTCTTTCCACTATTCTCTGTCCACTTTAGTCTTTCCACTATAGTCTTTCCATTTTAGTCTGTCCACTTCATTCTTTCCACTATTCTCTGTCCACTTTAGTCTTTCCACTATAGTCTCCACTTTATTCTGTCCACTACATTCTTTCCACTTTAGTCTTTCCACTATTCTCTGTCCACTTTAGTCTTTCCACTATAGTCTGTCCACTTTAGTCTTTCCACTTTAGTCTTTCCACTATTCTCTGTCGACTTTAGTATTTGCACTTTAGTCTTTCCACTATAGTCTCCACTTTATTCTGTCCACTACAGTCTCTCCACTATAGTCTTTCCACTATAGTCTGTCCACTATAGTCTTTCCATTTTAGTCTGTCCACTTCATTCTTTCCACTATTCTCTGTCCACTTTAGTCTTTCCACTATAGTCTCCACTTTATTCTGTCCACTACATTCTTTCCACTTTAGTCTTTCCACTATTCTCTGTCCACTTTAGTCTTTCCACTATAGTCTCCACTTTATTCTGTCCACTACAGTCTTTCCACTATAGTCTTTCCAGTATAGTCTGTCCACTTTAGTCTTTCCACTTTAGTCTTTCCAGTATTCTCTGTCGACTTTAGTATTTGCACTTTAGTCTTTCCACTATAGTCTCCACTTTATTCTGTCCACTACAGTCTCTCCACTATAGTCTTTCCACTATAGTCTGTCCACTTTAGTCTTTCCACTATTCTCTGTCCACTTTATTCTTTCCACTATACTCTCCGCTTTATTCTGTCCACTACAGTCTTTCCACTATAGTCTGTCCACTTTAGTCTTTCCACTTTAGTCTTTCCACTATTCTCTGTCGACTTTAGTATTTGCACTTTAGTCTTTCCACTATAGTCTCCACTTTATTCTGTCCACTACAGTCTTTCCACTATAGTCTGTCCACTTTAGTCTTTCCACTTTAGTCTTTCCATTTTAGTCTGTCCACTTCATTCTTTCCACTATTCTCTGTCCACTTTAGTCTTTCCACTATAGTCTCCACTTTATTCTGTCCACTACATTCTTTCCACTTTAGTCTTTCCACTATTCTCTGTCCACTTTAGTCTTTCCAATATAGTCTCCACTTTATTCTGTCCACTACAGTCTTTCCACTATAGTCTTTCCAGTATAGTCTGTCCACTTTAGTCTTTCCACTTTAGTCTTTCCACTATTCTCTGTCGACTTTAGTATTTGCACTTTAGTCTTTCCACTATAGTCTCCACTTTATTCTGTCCACTACAGTCTCTCCACTATAGTCTTTCCACTATAGTCTGTCCACTTTAGTCTTTCCACTATTCTCTGTCCACTTTAGTCTTTCCACTATAGTCTCCATTTTATTCTTTCCACTTTAGTCTTCCTACTATAGTCTTTCCACTTCAGTTTGTCCACTTTAGTCTTTCCACTATAGTCTGTCCATTTAGTCTTTCCACTATAGTCTTTCCACTTTAGTCCGTCCACTTAGTCTTTCCACTTCAGTCTTTCCACTATAGTCTGTCCACTTTAGTCTTTCCACTTTAGTCTGTACACTATAGTCTCCACTTTATTCTGTCCACTACAGTCTTTCCACTTTAGTCTTTCCACTATTCTCTGTCCACTTTAATCTTTCCACTATAGTCTGTCCACTTTATTCTTTCGACTATTCTCTGTCCACTTTAGTCTTTCCACTATAGTCTCCACTTTATTCTGTCCACTACAGTCTTTCCACTATAGTCTTTCCACTATAGTCTGTCCACTTTAGTCTTTCCACTTTAGTCTTTCCACTATTCTCTGTCCACTTTAGTCTTTCCACTATAGTCTCCACTTTATTCTGTCCACTACAGTCTGTCCACTTTAGTCTTTCCACTATTCTCTGTCCACTTTAGTCTTTCCACTATACTCTCCGCTTTATTCTGTCCACTACAGTCTTTCCACTTTATTCTGTCCACTACAGTCTCTCCACTATAGTCTTTCCACTATAGTCTGTCCACTTTAGTCTTTCCACTATTCTCTGTCCACTTTATTCTTTCCACTATACTCTCCGCTTTATTCTGTCCACTACAGTCTTTCCACTATAGTCTGTCCACTTTAGTCTTTCCACTTTAGTCTTTCCACTATTCTCTGTCGACTTTAGTATTTGCACTTTAGTCTTTCCACTATAGTCTCCACTTTATTCTGTCCACTACAGTCTCTCCACTATAGTCTTTCCACTATAGTCTGTCCACTTTAGTCTTTCCACTATTCTCTGTCCACTTTAGTCTTTCCACTATAGTCTCCATTTTATTCTTTCCACTTTAGTCTTCCTACTATAGTCTTTCCACTTCAGTTTGTCCACTTTAGTCTTTCCACTATAGTCTGTCCACTTTAGTCTTTCCACTATAGTCTTTCCACTTTAGTCCGTCCACTTAGTCTTTCCACTTCAGTCTTTCCACTATAGTCTGTCCACTTTAGTCTTTCCACTTTAGTCTTTACACTATAGTCTCCACTTTATTCTGTCCACTACAGTCTTTCCACTTTAGTCTTTCCACTATTCTCTGTCCACTTTAGTCTTTCCATTATAGTCTCCACTTTATTCTGTCCACTACAGTCTTTCCACTGTAATCTTTCCACTATAGTCTGTCCACTTTATTCTTTCCACTATTATCTGTCCACTTTAGTCTTTCCACTATAGTCTACACTTTATTCTGTCCACTACAGTCTTTCCACCATAGTCTTTCCAGTATAGTCTGTCCACTTTAGTCTTTCCACTTTAGCTTTTCCACTTTAGTCTGTCCACTTCAATCTTTCCACTATAGTCTTCCCACTACAGTCTGTCCACTTTAGTCCTTCCACTTTAGTCTTTCCACTTTATTCTGTCCACTTCAGTGTGTACACTTTAGTCTGTCCACTGAGTCTTTCCACTTCAGTCTTTCCACTATAGTCTGTCCACTTTAGTCTTTCCACTTTATTCTTTCCACTATAGTCTCCACTTTATTATGTCCACTACAGTCTTTCCACTATAATCTTTCCACTATAGTCTGTCCACTTTAGTCTTTCCACCTGTCTCTGTCCACTTTAGTCTTTCCACTATAGTCTCCACTTTATTATGTCCACTACAGTCTTTCCACTATAGTCTTTCCACTATAGTCTGTCCACTTTAGTCTTTCCACTATAGTCTCCACTTTATTCTGTCCACTACAGTCTTTCCACTATAGTCTTTCCACTATAGTCTGTCCACTTTAGTCTTTCCACTTTAGTTTTTCCACTTTAGTCGGTCCACTTTAGTCTTTCCACTATTGTCTTTCCACTATAGTCTGTCCACTTTAGTATTTCCACTATTCTCTGTCCACTTTAGTCTTTCCACTATACTCTGTCCACTTTAGTCTTTCCACTATTCTCTGTCCACTTTAGTCTTTCCACTATAGTCTCCACTTTATTATATCCACTACAGTCTTTTCACTGTAGTCTTTCCACTATAGTCTGTCCACTTTAGTCTTTCCACTATAGTCTCCACTTTATTCTGTCCACGACAGTCTTTCCACTATAGTCTTTCTACTATAGTCTGTCCACTTTAGTCTTTCCACTCTAGTTTTTCCACTTTAATCTGTCCACTTTAGTCTTTCCACTGTAGACTGTCCACTTTAGTCTTTCCACTTTAGTCTTTCCACTTTACTCTGTCCACTTCAGTGCTTACACATTAGTGTGTCCACTGAGTCTTTCAACTTCAGTCTTTCCACTATAGTCTGTCCACTATAGTCTGTCCACTTTAGTCTTTCCACTTTAGTCTTTCCACTATAGTCTCCAATTTATTCTGTCCACTACATTCTTTCCACTTTAGTCTTTCCACTATTCTCTGTCCACTTTAGTCTTTCCACTATAGTCTCCACTTTATTCTGTCCACTACAGTCTTTCCACTATAGTCTTTCCATTATAGTCTGTCCACTTTAGTCTTTCCACTATTCTCTGTCCACTTTAGTCTTTCCAAAATGGTCTCCACTTTATTCTGTCCACTACAGTCTTTCCACTATAGTCTTTCCACTATAGTCTTTCCACTGTAGTCTGTCAACTTTAGTCTTTCCACTATTCTCTGTCCACTATAGTCTTTCCACTATAGTCTGTCAACTTTAGTCTTTCCACTATTCTCTGTCCACTTTAGTCTTTCCACTATAGTCTCCGCTTTATTCCGTCCACTACAGTTTTTCCACTATAGTCTTTCCACTATAGTCTGTCCACTTTAGTCTTTCCACTATTCTCTGTCCACTTTAGTCTTTCCACTATAGTCTCCACTTTATTCTGTCCACTACATTCTTTCCACTTTAGTCTTCCTACTATAGTCTTTCCACTTCAGTCTGTCCACTTTAGTCTTTCCACTATAGTCTGTCCACTTTAGTCTTTCCACGATAGTCTTTCCACTATAGTCTGTCCACTTTAATCTTTCCACTTTAGTCTTTACACTATAGTCTCCACTTTATTCTGTCCACTACAGTCTTTCCACTTTCGTCTTTCCACTATTCTCTGTCCACTTTAGTCTTTCCTCTATAGTCTACACTTTATTCTGTCCACTACAGTCTTTCCACTATAGTCTTTCCACTATAGTCTGTCCACTTTAGTCTTTCCACTTTAGCTTTTCCACTTTAGTCTGTCCACTTCAATCTTTCCACTATAGTCTTTCCACTATTCTCTGTCCACTTTAGTCTTTCCACAATAGTCTCCACTTTATTCTGTCCACTACAGTCTTTCCACTATAGTCTTTCCACTATCGTCTGTCCACTTTAGTCTTTCCACTATTCTCTGTCCACTTTAGTCTTTCCACTATAGTCTCCACTTTATTCTGTCCACTACAGTCTTTCCACTATAGTCTTTCCACTATAGTCTGTCCACTTTAGTCTTTCTACTTTAGTCTTTCCACTATTCTCTGTCGACTTTAGTATTTGCACTATAGTCTTTCCACTATAGTCTCCACTTTATTCTGTCCACTACAGTCTTTCCACTATAGTCTTTCCACTATCGTCTGTCCACTTTAGTCTTTCCACTATTCTCTGTCCACTTTAGTCTTTCCACTATAGTCTCCACTTTATTCTGTCCACTACAGTCTTTCCACTATAGTCTTTCCACTATAGTCTGTCCAATTTAGTCTTTCCACTATTCTCTGTCCACTTTATTCTTTCCACTATACTCTCCGCTTTATTCTGTCCACTACAGTCTTTCCACAATAGTCTCCACTTTATTCTGTCCACTACAGTCTTTCCACTATAGTCTTTCCACTATCGTCTGTCCACTTTAGTCTTTCCACTATTCTCTGTCCACTTTAGTCTTTCCACTATAGTCTCCACTTTATTCTGTCCACTACAGTCTTTCCACTATAGTCTTTCCACTATAGTCTGTCCAATTTAGTCTTTCCACTATTCTCTGTCCACTTTATTCTTTCCACTATACTCTCCGCTTTATTCTGTCCACTACAGTCTTTCCACTATAGTCTGTCCACTTTAGTCTTTCCACTTTAGTCTTTCCACTATTCTCTGTCGACTTTAGTATTTGCACTTTAGTCTTTCCACTATAGTCTCCACTTTATTCTGTCCACTACAGTCTCTCCACTATAGTCTTTCCACTATAGTCTGTCCACTTTAGTCTTTCCACTATTCTCTGTCCACTTTAGTCTTTCCACTATAGTCTCCATTTTATTCTTTCCACTTTAGTCTTCCTACTATAGTCTTTCCACTTCAGTTTGTCCACTTTAGTCTTTCCACTATAGTCTGTCCACTTTAGTCTTTCCACTATAGTCTTTCCACTTTAGTCCGTCCACTTAGTCTTTCCACTTCAGTCTTTCCACTATAGTCTGTCCACTTTAGTCTTTCCACTTTAGTCTTTACACTATAGTCTCCACTTTATTCTGTCCACTACAGTCTTTCCACTTTAGTCTTTCCACTATTCTCTGTCCACTTTAGTCTTTCCATTATAGTCTCCACTTTATTCTGTCCACTACAGTCTTTCCACTGTAATCTTTCCACTATAGTCTGTCCACTTTATTCTTTCCACTATTATCTGTCCACTTTAGTCTTTCCACTATAGTCTACACTTTATTCTGTCCACTACAGTCTTTCCACCATAGTCTTTCCAGTATAGTCTGTCCACTTTAGTCTTTCCACTTTAGCTTTTCCACTTTAGTCTGTCCACTTCAATCTTTCCACTATAGTCTTCCCACTACAGTCTGTCCACTTTAGTCCTTCCACTTTAGTCTTTCCACTTTATTCTGTCCACTTCAGTGTGTACACTTTAGTCTGTCCACTGAGTCTTTCCACTTCAGTCTTTCCACTATAGTCTGTCCACTTTAGTCTTTCCACTTTATTCTTTCCACTATAGTCTCCACTTTATTATGTCCACTACAGTCTTTCCACTATAATCTTTCCACTATAGTCTGTCCACTTTAGTCTTTCCACCTGTCTCTGTCCACTTTAGTCTTTCCACTATAGTCTCCACTTTATTATGTCCACTACAGTCTTTCCACTATAGTCTTTCCACTATAGTCTGTCCACTTTAGTCTTTCCACTATAGTCTCCACTTTATTCTGTCCACTACAGTCTTTCCACTATAGTCTTTCCACTATAGTCTGTCCACTTTAGTCTTTCCACTTTAGTTTTTCCACTTTAGTCGGTCCACTTTAGTCTTTCCACTATTGTCTTTCCACTATAGTCTGTCCACTTTAGTATTTCCACTATTCTCTGTCCACTTTAGTCTTTCCACTATACTCTGTCCACTTTAGTCTTTCCACTATTCTCTGTCCACTTTAGTCTTTCCACTATAGTCTCCACTTTATTATATCCACTACATTCTTTTCACTGTAGTCTTTCCACTATAGTCTGTCCACTTTAGTCTTTCCACTATAGTCTCCACTTTATTCTGTCCACGACAGTCTTTCCACTATAGTCTTTCTACTATAGTCTGTCCACTTTAGTCTTTCCACTCTAGTTTTTCCACTTTAATCTGTCCACTTTAGTCTTTCCACTGTAGACTGTCCACTTTAGTCTTTCCACTTTAGTCTTTCCACTTTACTCTGTCCACTTCAGTGCTTACACATTAGTGTGTCCACTGAGTCTTTCAACTTCAGTCTTTCCACTATAGTCTGTCCACTATAGTCTGTCCACTTTAGTCTTTCCACTTTAGTCTTTCCACTATAGTCTCCAATTTATTCTGTCCACTACATTCTTTCCACTTTAGTCTTTCCACTATTCTCTGTCCACTTTAGTCTTTCCACTATAGTCTCCACTTTATTCTGTCCACTACAGTCTTTCCACTATAGTCTTTCCATTATAGTCTGTCCACTTTAGTCTTTCCACTATTCTCTGTCCACTTTAGTCTTTCCAAAATGGTCTCCACTTTATTCTGTCCACTACAGTCTTTCCACTATAGTCTTTCCACTATAGTCTTTCCACTGTAGTCTGTCAACTTTAGTCTTTCCACTATTCTCTGTCCACTATAGTCTTTCCACTATAGTCTGTCAACTTTAGTCTTTCCACTATTCTCTGTCCACTTTAGTCTTTCCACTATAGTCTCCGCTTTATTCCGTCCACTACAGTTTTTCCACTATAGTCTTTCCACTATAGTCTGTCCACTTTAGTCTTTCCACTATTCTCTGTCCACTTTAGTCTTTCCACTATAGTCTCCACTTTATTCTGTCCACTACATTCTTTCCACTTTAGTCTTCCTACTATAGTCTTTCCACTTCAGTCTGTCCACTTTAGTCTTTCCACTATAGTCTGTTTAGTCTTTCCTCTATAGTCTACACTTTATTCTGTCCACTACAGTCTTTCCACTATAGTCTTTCCACTATAGTCTGTCCACTTTAGTCTTTCCACTTTAGCTTTTCCACTTTAGTCTGTCCACTTCAATCTTTCCACTATAGTCTTTCCACTATTCTCTGTCCACTTTAGTCTTTCCACAATAGTCTCCACTTTATTCTGTCCACTACAGTCTTTCCACTATAGTCTTTCCACTATCGTCTGTCCACTTTAGTCTTTCCACTATTCTCTGTCCACTTTAGTCTTTCCACTATAGTCTCCACTTTATTCTGTCCACTACAGTCTTTCCACTATAGTCTTTCCACTATAGTCTGTCCACTTTAGTCTTTCTACTTTAGTCTTTCCACTATTCTCTGTCGACTTTAGTATTTGCACTATAGTCTTTCCACTATAGTCTCCACTTTATTCTGTCCACTACAGTCTTTCCACTATAGTCTTTCCACTATCGTCTGTCCACTTTAGTCTTTCCACTATTCTCTGTCCACTTTAGTCTTTCCACTATAGTCTCCACTTTATTCTGTCCACTACAGTCTTTCCACTATAGTCTTTCCACTATAGTCTGTCCAATTTAGTCTTTCCACTATTCTCTGTCCACTTTATTCTTTCCACTATACTCTCCGCTTTATTCTGTCCACTACAGTCTTTCCACAATAGTCTCCACTTTATTCTGTCCACTACAGTCTTTCCACTATAGTCTTTCCACTATCGTCTGTCCACTTTAGTCTTTCCACTATTCTCTGTCCACTTTAGTCTTTCCACTATAGTCTCCACTTTATTCTGTCCACTACAGTCTTTCCACTATAGTCTTTCCACTATAGTCTGTCCAATTTAGTCTTTCCACTATTCTCTGTCCACTTTATTCTTTCCACTATACTCTCCGCTTTATTCTGTCCACTACAGTCTTTCCACTATAGTCTGTCCACTTTAGTCATTCCACTTTAGTCTTTCCATTTTAGTCTGTCCACTTTAGTCTTTCCACTATAGTCTGTCCACTTTATTCTTTCCACTATTCTCTGTCCACTTTATTCTTTCCACTATACTCTCCGCTTTATTCTGTCCACTATAGTCTTTCCACAATAGTCTGTCCACTTTAGTCTTTCCACTTTAGTCTTTCCATTTTAGTCTGTCCACTTCATTCTTTCCACTATTCTCTGTCCACTTTAGTCTTTCCACTATAGTCTCCACTTTATTCTGTCCACTACATTCTTTCCACTTTAGTCTTTCCACTATTCTCTGTCCACTTTAGTCTTTCCACTATAGTCTCCACTTTATTCTGTCCACTACAGTCTTTCCACTATAGTCTTTCCAGTATAGTCTGTCCACTTTAGTCTTTCCACTTTAGTCTTTCCACTATTCTCTGTCGACTTTAGTATTTGCACTTTAGTCTTTCCACTATAGTCTCCACTTTATTCTGTCCACTACAGTCTCTCCACTATAGTCTTTCCACTATAGTCTGTCCACTTTAGTCTTTCCACTATTCTCTGTCCACTTTATTCTTTCCACTATACTCTCCGCTTTATTCTGTCCACTACAGTCTTTCCACTATAGTCTGTCCACTTTAGTCTTTCCACTTTAGTCTTTCCACTATTCTCTGTCCACTTTAGTCTTTCCACTATAGTCTCCATTTTATTCTTTCCACTTTAGTCTTCCTACTATAGTCTTTCCACTTCAGTTTGTCCACTTTAGTCTTTCCACTATAGTCTGTCCACTTTAGTCTTTCCACTATAGTCTTTCCACTTTTGTCCGTCCACTTAGTCTTTCCACTTCAGTCTTTCCACTATAGTCTGTCCACTTTAGTCTTTCCACTTTAGTCTTTACACTATAGTCTCCACTTTATTCTGTCCACTACAGTCTTTCCACTTTAGTCTTTCCACTATTCTCTGTCCACTTTAGTCTTTCCATTATAGTCTCCACTTTATTCTGTCCACTACAGTCTTTCCACTGTAATCTTTCCACTATAGTCTGTCCACTTTATTCTTTCCACTATTCTCTGTCCACTTTAGTCTTTCCACTATAGTCTACACTTTATTCGGTCCACTACAGTCTTTCCACCATAGTCTTTCCAGTATAGTCTGTCCACTTTAGTCTTCCACTTTAGCTTTTCCACTTTAGTCTGTCCACTTCAATCTTTCCACTATACTCTTTCGACTATTCTCTGTCCACTTTAGTCTTTCCACTATAGTCTCCACTTTATTCTGTCCACTACAGTCTTTCCACTATAGTCTTTCCACTATAGTCTGTCCACTTTAGTCTTTCCACTTTAGTCTTTCCACTATTCTCTGTCCACTTTAGTCTTTCCACTATAGTCTCCACTTTATTCTGTCCACTATAGTCTTTCCACTATAGTCTTTCCACTATAGTCTGTCCACTTTAGTCTTTCCACTTTAGTCTTTCCACTATTCTCTGTCCACTTTAGTATTTCCACTTTAGTCTTTCCACTATAGTCTCCACTTTATTCTGTCGACTACAGTCTCTCCACTATAGTCTTTCCACTATGGTCTGTCCACGTTAGTCTTTCCACTATTCTCTGTCCACTTTATTCTTTCCACTATACTCTCCGCTTTATTCTGTCCACTACAGTCTTTCCACTATAGTCTGTCCACTTTAGTCTTTCCACTTTAGTCTTTCCATTTTAGTCTGTCCACTTTAGTCTTTCCACTATAGTCTGTCCACTTTATTCTTTCCACTATTCTCTGTCCACTTTAGTCTTTCCACTATAGTCTCCACTTTATTCTGTACACTACAGTCTTTCCACTATAGTCTTTCCACTATAGTCTGTCCACTTTAGTCTTTCCACTATTCTCTGTCCACTTTAGTCTTTCCACTATAGTCTCCACTTTATTCTGTCCACTACAGTCTTTCCACTATAGTCTTTCCACTATAGTCTGTCCACTTTAGTCTTTCCACTTTAGTCTTTCCACTATTCTCTGTCCACTTTAGTATTTCCACTTTAGTCTTTCCACTATAGTCTCCACTTTCTTCTGTCCACTACAGTCTCTCCACTATAGTCTTTCCACTGTAGTCTGTCCACTTTAGTCTTTCCACTTTTCTCTGTCCACTTTATTCTTTCCACTATACTCTCCGCTTTATCCTGTCCACTACACTCTTTCCACTATAGTCTGTCCACTTTAGTCTTTTCACTTTAGTCTTTCCACATTAGTCTGTCCACTTTAGTATTTCCACTATAGTCTGTCCACTTTAGTCTTTCCACTATTCTCTGTCCACTTTATTCTTTCCACTATACTCTCCGCTTTATTCTGTCCACTACAGTCTTTCCACTATAGTCTGTCCACTTTAGTCTTTCCACTTTAGTCTTTCCACTATTCTCTGTCCACTTTAGTCTTTCCACTATAGTCTCCATTTTATTCTTTCCACTTTAGTCTTCCTACTATAGTCTTTCCACTTCAGTTTGTCCACTTTAGTCTTTCCACTTTAGTCCGTCCACTTTGTCTTTCCACTTCAGTCTTTCCACTATAGTCTGTCCACTTTAGTCTTTCCACTTTAGTCTTTACACTATAGTCTCCACTTTATTCTGTCCACTACAGTCTTTCCACTTTAGTCTTTCCACTATTCTCTGTCCACTTTAGTCTTTCCATTATAGTCTCCACTTTATTCTGTCCACTACAGTCTTTCCACTGTAATCTTTCCACTATAGTCTGTCCACTTTATTCTTTCCACTATTCTCTGTCCACTTTAGTCTTTCCACTATAGTCTACACTTTATTCTGTCCACTACAGTCTTTCCACCATAGTCTTTCCAGTATAGTCTGTCCACTTTAGTCTTTCCACTTTAGCTTTTCCACTTTAGTCTGTCCACTTCAATCTTTCCACTATAGTCTTTCGACTATTCTCTGTCCACTTTAGTCTTCCCACTATAGTCTCCACTTTATTCTGTCCACTACAGTCTTTCCACTATAGTCTTTCCACTATAGTCTGTCCACTTTAGTCTTTCCACTTTAGTCTTTCCACTATTCTCTGTCCACTTTAGTCTTTCCACTATAGTCTCCACTTTATTCTGTCCACTACAGTCTTTCCACTATAGTCTTTCCACTATAGTCTGTCCACTTTAGTCTTTCCACTTTAGTCTTTCCACTATTCTCTGTCCACTTTAGTATTTCCACTATAGTCTCCACTTTATTCTGTCCACTACAGTCTCTCCACTATAGTCTGTCCACTTTAGTCTTTCCACTTTAGTCTTTCCACTATTCTCTGTCCACTTTATTCTTTCCACTATACTCTCCGCTTTATTCTGTCCACTACAGTCTTTCCACTATAGTCTGTCCACTTTAGTCTTTCCACTTTAGTCTTTCCATTTTAGTCTGTCCACTTTAGTCTTTCCACTATAGTCTGTCCACTTTATTCTTTCCACTATTCTCTGTCCACTTTAGTCTTTCCACTATAGTCTCCACTTTATTCTGTCCACTACAGTCTTTCCACTATAGTCTTTCCACTATAGTCTGTCCACTTTAGTCTTTCCACTATTCTCTGTCCACTTTAGTCTTTCCACTATAGTCTCCACTTTATTCTGTCCACTACAGTCTTTCCACTATAGTCTTTCCACTATAGTCTGTCCACTTTAGTCTTTCCACTTTAGTCTTTCCACTATTCTCTGTCCACTTTAGTATTTCCACTTTAGTCTTTCCACTATAGTCTCCACTTTCTTCTGTCCACTACAGTCTCTCCACTATAGTCTTTCCACTGTAGTCTGTCCACTTTAGTCTTTCCACTTTTCTCTGTCCACTTTATTCTTTCCACTATACTCTCCGCTTTATCCTGTCCACTACACTCTTTCCACTAAAGTCTGTCCACTTTAGTCTTTTCACTTTAGTCTTTCCACATTAGTCTGTCCACGTTAGTATTTCCACTATAGTCTGTCCACTTTAGTCTTTCCACTATTCTCTGTCCACTTTAGTCTTTCCACTTTAGTCTTTCCACTATAGTCTCCACTTTATTCTGTCCACTACAGTCTTTTCACTATAGTCTTTCCACTATAGTCTGTCCACTTTAGTCTTTCCACTTTAGTCTTTCCACTTTAGTCTTTCCACTTTAGTCTTTCCACTATAGTCAGTCCCCTATAGTATTTCCACTTTAGTCTTTCCGCTTTAGTCTGTCCACTTAGTCTTTCCACTTCAGTCTTTCCACTAGAGTCTTTCCACTTTAGTCTTTCCACTTTAGTATGTCCACTTTAGTATTTCCACTTTAGTCATTTCCACTAACGTCTGTCCACTTTAGTCGTTCCACTTTAGTCTTTCCACTTTAGTGTGTCCACTTTAGTCTTTCCACTATAGACTGTCCACTTTAGTCTTTCCACTATTCTCTGTCCACTTTAGTCTTCCACTATAGTCTCCACTTTATTATTTCCACTACAGTCTTTCCACTATAGTCTTTCCACTATAGTCTGTCCAATTTAGTCTTTCCACTATACTCTCCGCTTTATTCTGTCCACTACAGTCTTTCCACTATAGTCTGTCCACTTTAGTCTTTCCACTTTAGTCTTTCCATTTTAGTCTGTCCACTTCATTCTTTCCACTATTCTCTGTCCACTTTAGTCTTTCCACTATAGTCTCCACTTTCTTCTGTCCACTACATTCTTTCCACTTTAGTCTTTCCACTATTCTCTGTCCACTTTAGTCTTTCCACTATAGTCTCCACTTTATTCTGTCCACTACAGTCTTTCCACTATAGTCTTTCCAACATAGTCTGTCCACTTTAGTCTTTCCACTTTAGTCTTTCCACTATTCTCTGTCGACTTTAGTATTTGCACTTTAGTCTTTCCACTATAGTCTCCACTTTATTCTGTCCACTACAGTCTCTCCACTATAGTCTTTCCACTATAGTCTGTCCACTTTAGTCTTTCCACTATTCTCTGTCCACTTTATTCTTTCCACTATACTCTCCGCTTTATTCTGTCCACTTCAGTCTTTCCACTAGAGTCTGTCCACTTTAGTCTTTCCACTTTAGTCTTTCCACTATTCTCTGTCCACTTTAGTCTTTCCACTATAGTCTCCATTTTATTCTTTCCACTTTAGTCGTTCCACTTTAGTCTTTCCACTTTAGTGTGTCCACTTTAGTCTTTCCACTATAGACTGTCCACTTTAGTCTTTCCACTAAAGTCTGTCCACTTTAGTCTTTCCACTTTAGTCTTTCCACTTTAGTCTTTCCACTATAGTCTGTCCACTTTAGTCTTTCCACTATTCTCTGTCCACTTTAGTCTTTGCACAACAGTCTCCACTTTATTCTGTCCACTACAGTCTTTCCAATATAGTCTTTCCACTATAGTCTGTCCACTTTAGTCTTTCCACTTTAGTCTTTCCACTTTAGTCTGTCCACTTTAGTCTTTCCACTATAGTCTGTCCACTTTATTCTGTCCACTACAGTCTTTCCACTATAGTCTTTCCACTATACTCTCCGCTTTATTCTGTCCACTACAGTCTTTCCACTATAGTCTGTCCACTTTAGTCTTTCCACTTTAGTCTTTCCACTATTCTCTGTCCACTTTAGTCTTTCCACTATAGTCTCCATTTTATTCTTTCCACTTTAGTCTTCCTACTATAGTCTTTCCACTTCAGTTTGTCCACTTTAGTCTTTCCACTTTAGTCCGTCCACTTTGTCTTTCCACTTCAGTCTTTCCACTATAGTCTGTCCACTTTAGTCTTTCCACTTTAGTCTTTACACTATAGTCTCCACTTTATTCTGTCCACTACAGTCTTTCCACTTTAGTCTTTCCACTATTCTCTGTCCACTTTAGTCTTTCCATTATAGTCTCCACTTTATTCTGTCCACTACAGTCTTTCCACTGTAATCTTTCCACTATAGTCTGTCCACTTTATTCTTTCCACTATTCTCTGTCCACTTTAGTCTTTCCACTATAGTCTACACTTTATTCTGTCCACTACAGTCTTTCCACTTTAGTCTTTCCACTATTCTCTGTCCACTTTAGTCTTTCCACTATAGTCTCCACTTTATTCTGTCCACTACAGTCTTTCCACTATAGTCTTTCCACTATAGTCTGTCCACTTTAGTCTTTCCACTTTAGTCTTTCCACTATTCTCTGTCCACTTTAGTATTTCCACTATAGTCTCCGCTTTATTCTGTCCACTACAGTCTCTCCACTATAGTCTGTCCACTTTAGTCTTTCCACTTTAGTCTTTCCACTATTCTCTGTCCACTTTATTCTTTCCACTATACTCTCCGCTTTATTCTGTCCACTACAGTCTTTCCACTATAGTCTGTCCACTTTAGTCTTTCCACTTTAGTCTTTCCATTTTAGTCTGTCCACTTTAGTCTTTCCACTATAGTCTGTCCACTTTATTCTTTCCACTATTCTCTGTCCACTTTAGTCTTTCCACTATAGTCTCCACTTTATTCTGTCCACTACAGTCTTTCCACTATAGTCTTTCCACTATAGTCTGTCCACTTTAGTCTTTCCACTATTCTCTGTCCACTTTAGTCTTTCCACTATAGTCTCCACTTTATTCTGTCCACTACAGTCTTTCCACTATAGTCTTTCCACTATAGTCTGTCCACTTTAGTCTTTCCACTTTAGTCTTTCCACTATTCTCTGTCCACTTTAGTATTTCCACTTTAGTCTTTCCACTATAGTCTCCACTTTCTTCTGTCCACTACAGTCTCTCCACTATAGTCTTTCCACTGTAGTCTGTCCACTTTAGTCTTTCCACTTTTCTCTGTCCACTTTATTCTTTCCACTATACTCTCCGCTTTATCCTGTCCACTACACTCTTTCCACTAAAGTCTGTCCACTTTAGTCTTTTCACTTTAGTCTTTCCACATTAGTCTGTCCACGTTAGTATTTCCACTATAGTCTGTCCACTTTAGTCTTTCCACTATTCTCTGTCCACTTTAGTCTTTCCACTTTAGTCTTTCCACTATAGTCTCCACTTTATTCTGTCCACTACAGTCTTTTCACTATAGTCTTTCCACTATAGTCTGTCCACTTTAGTCTCTCCACTTTAGTCTTTCCACTTTAGTCTTTCCACTTTAGTCTTTCCACTATAGTCAGTCCCCTATAGTATTTCCACTTTAGTCTTTCCGCTTTAGTCTGTCCACTTAGTCTTTCCACTTCAGTCTTTCCACTAGAGTCTTTCCACTTTAGTCTTTCCACTTTAGTATGTCCACTTTAGTATTTCCACTTTAGTCATTTCCACTAACGTCTGTCCACTTTAGTCGTTCCACTTTAGTCTTTCCACTTTAGTGTGTCCACTTTAGTCTTTCCACTATAGACTGTCCACTTTAGTCTTTCCACTATTCTCTGTCCACTTTAGTCTTCCACTATAGTCTCCACTTTATTATTTCCACTACAGTCTTTCCACTATAGTCTTTCCACTATAGTCTGTCCAATTTAGTCTTTCCACTATACTCTCCGCTTTATTCTGTCCACTACAGTCTTTCCACTATAGTCTGTCCACTTTAGTCTTTCCACTTTAGTCTTTCCATTTTAGTCTGTCCACTTCATTCTTTCCACTATTCTCTGTCCACTTTAGTCTTTCCACTATAGTCTCCACTTTCTTCTGTCCACTACATTCTTTCCACTTTAGTCTTTCCACTATTCTCTGTCCACTTTAGTCTTTCCACTATAGTCTCCACTTTATTCTGTCCACTACAGTCTTTCCACTATAGTCTTTCCAACATAGTCTGTCCACTTTAGTCTTTCCACTTTAGTCTTTCCACTATTCTCTGTCGACTTTAGTATTTGCACTTTAGTCTTTCCACTATAGTCTCCACTTTATTCTGTCCACTACAGTCTCTCCACTATAGTCTTTCCACTATAGTCTGTCCACTTTAGTCTTTCCACTATTCTCTGTCCACTTTATTCTTTCCACTATACTCTCCGCTTTATTCTGTCCACTTCAGTCTTTCCACTAGAGTCTGTCCACTTTAGTCTTTCCACTTTAGTCTTTCCACTATTCTCTGTCCACTTTAGTCTTTCCACTATAGTCTCCATTTTATTCTTTCCACTTTAGTCGTTCCACTTTAGTCTTTCCACTTTAGTGTGTCCACTTTAGTCTTTCCACTATAGACTGTCCACTTTAGTCTTTCCACTAAAGTCTGTCCACTTTAGTCTTTCCACTTTAGTCTTTCCACTTTAGTCTTTCCACTATCGTCTGTCCACTTTAGTATTCTCTGTCCACTTTAGTCTTTGCACAACAGTCTCCACTTTATTCTGTCCACTACAGTCTTTCCAATATAGTCTTTCCACTATAGTCTGTCCACTTTAGTCTTTCCACTTTAGTCTTTCCACTTTAGTCTGTCCACTTTAGTCTTTCCACTATAGTCTGTCCACTTTAGTCTTTCCTCTATTCTCTGTCCACTTTAGTCTTTCCACTTTAGTCTTTCCACTATATCTCCACTTTATTCTGTCCACTATAGTCTTTCCACTATGGTCTTTCCACTATAGTCTGTCCACTTTAGTCCTTCCACTTTAGTCTTTCCACTTTAGTCGGTCCACTTTAGTCTTTCCACTATAGTCTGTCCACTTTGGTCTTTCCACTACAGTCTGTCCACTTTAGTCTTTCCACTTTAGTCTTTCCACTTTAGTCTGTCCACTTTAGTCTTTCCACTATAGTCTGTCCACTTTAGTCTTTCCACTTTAGTCTTTCCACTTTATTCTGTCCACTTCAGTGTGTACACTTTAGTTTGTCCACTGAGTCTTGCCGCTTCAGTCTTTCCACTATAGTCTGTCCACTTTAGTCTTTCCACTTTTGTCTTTCCACTATAGTCTTTTCACTTCAGTCTGTCCACTTTAGTCTTTCCACTATAGTCTGTCAACTTTAGTCTTTCCACTATCGTCTTTCCACTTTAGTCTGTCCACTTAGTCTTTCCACTTCAGTCTTTCCACTATAGTCTGTCCACTTTAGTCTTTCCGCTATTCTCTGTCCACTTTAGTCTTTCCACTTTGATCTTTCCACTATAGTCTCCACTTTATTCTGTCCACTACAGTCTTTCCACTATAATCTTTCCACTATAGTCTGTCCACTTTAGTCTTTCCACTATTCTCTGTCCACTTTAGTCTTTCCACTATAGTCTCCACTTTATTATTTCCACTACAGTCTTTCCACTATAGTCTTTCCACTATAGTCTTTCCACTATAGTCTGTCCAATTTAGTCTTTCCACTATAGTCTCCACTTTATTCTGTCCACTACAGTCTTTCCACTATAGTCTTTCCACTATAGTCTTTCCACTATAGTCTGTCCACTTTAGTCTTTCCACTTTAGTTTTTCCACTTTAATCTGTCCACTTTAGTCTTCCCACTACAGTCTGTCCACTTTAGTCCTTCCACTTTAGTCTTTCCACTTTATTCTGTCCACTTCAGTGTGTACACTTTAGTCTGTCCACTGAGTCTTTCCACTTCAGTCTTTCCACTATAGTCTGTCCACTTTAGTCTTTCCACTTTATTCTTTCCACTATAGTCTCCACTTTATTATGTCCACTACAGTCTTTCCACTATAATCTTTCCACTATAGTCTGTCCACTTTAGTCTTTCCACCTGTCTCTGTCCACTTTAGTCTTTCCACTATAGTCTCCACTTTATTATGTCCACTACAGTCTTTCCACTATAGTCTTTCCACTACAGTCTGTCCACTTTAGTCTTTCCACTATAGTCTCCACTTTATTCTGTCCACTACAGTCTTTCCACTATAGTCTTTCCACTATAGTCTGTCCACTTTAGTCTTTCCACTTTAGTTTTTCCACTTTAGTCGGTCCACTTTAGTCTTTCCACTATTGTCTTTCCACTATAGTCTGTCCACTTAAGTATTTCCACTATTCTCTGTCAACTTTAGTCTTTCCACTATAGTCTGTCCACTTTAGTCTTTCCACTATTCTCTGTCCACTTTAGTCTTTCCACTATAGTCTCCACTTTATTATGTCCACTGCAGTCTTTTCACTGTAGTCTTTCCACTATAGTCTGTCCACTTTAGTCTTTCCACTATAGTCTCCACTTTATTCTGTCCACGACAGTCTTTCCACTATAGTCTTTCCACTATAGTCTGTCCACTTTAGTCTTTCCACTTTAGTTTTTCCACTTTAATCTGTCCACTTTAGTCTTTCCACTATAGTCTGTCCACTTTAGTCTTTCCACTTTGGTCTTTCCAGTTTATTCTGTCCACTTCAGTGCTTACACATTAGTGTGTCCACTGAGTCTTTCAACTTCAGTCTTTCCACTATAGTCTGTCCACTTTAGTCTTTCCACTTTAGTCTTTCCACTATAGTCTCCACTTTATTCTGTCCACTACATTCTTTCCACTTTAGTCTTTCCACTATTCTCTGTCCACTTTAGTCTTTCCACTATAGTCTCCACTTTATTCTGTCCACTACAGTCTTTCCACTATAGTCTTTCCATTATAGTCTGTCCACTTTAGTCTTTCCACTATTCTCTGTCCACTTTAGTCTTATCACAATGGTCTCCACTTTATTCTGTCCACTACAGTCTTTCCACTATAGTCTTTCCACTATAGTCTGTCAACTTTAGTCTTTCCACTATTCTCTGTCCACTTTAGGCTTTCCACTATAGTCTCCACTTTATTCTGTCCAATACAGTCTTTCCACTATAGTCTTTCCACTACAGTCTGTCCACTTTAGTCTTTCCACTTTAGTCTATCCACTATAGTCTCCACTTTATTCTGTCCACTATAGTCTTTCCACTATTCTCTGTCCACTTTAGTCTTTCCACTATAGTCTCCACTTTATTCCGTCCACTACAGTTTTTCCACTATAGTCTTTCCACTATAGTCTGTCCACTTTAGTCTTTCCACTATTCTCTGTCCACTTTAGTCTTTCCACTATAGTCTCCACTTTATTCTGTCCACTACATTCTTTCCACTTTAGTCTTCCTACTATAGTCTTTCCACTTCAGTCTGTCCACTTTAGTCTTTCCACTATAGTCTGTCCACTTTAGTCTTTCCACTATAGTCTCCACTTTATTCTGTCCACTACAGTCTTTCCACTTTAGTCTTTCCACTATTCTCTGTCCACTTTATTCTTTCCACTATACTCTCCGCTTTATTCTGTCCACTACAGTCTTTCCACTATAGTCTGTCCACTTTAGTCTTTCCACTTTAGTCTTTCCATTTTAGTCTGTCCACTTTAGTCTTTCCACTATAGTCTGTCCACTTTATTCTTTCCACTATTCTCTGTCCACTTTAGTCTTTCCACTATAGTCTCCACTTTATTCTGTCCACTACAGTCTTTCCACTATAGTCTTTCCACTATAGTCTGTCCACTTTAGTCTTTCCACTATTCTCTGTCCACTTTAGTCTTTCCACTATAGTCTCCACTTTATTCTGTCCACTACAGTCTTTCCACTATAGTCTTTCCACTATAGTCTGTCCACTTTAGTCTTTCCACTTTAGTCTTTCCACTATTCTCTGTCCACTTTAGTATTTCCACTTTAGTCTTTCCACTATAGTCTCCACTTTCTTCTGTCCACTACAGTCTCTCCACTATAGTCTTTCCACTGTAGTCTGTCCACTTTAGTCTTTCCACTTTTCTCTGTCCACTTTATTCTTTCCACTATACTCTCCGCTTTATCCTGTCCACTACACTCTTTCCACTAAAGTCTGTCCACTTTAGTCTTTTCACTTTAGTCTTTCCACATTAGTCTGTCCACGTTAGTATTTCCACTATAGTCTGTCCACTTTAGTCTTTCCACTATTCTCTGTCCACTTTAGTCTTTCCACTTTAGTCTTTCCACTATAGTCTCCACTTTATTCTGTCCACTACAGTCTTTTCACTATAGTCTTTCCACTATAGTCTGTCCACTTTAGTCTTTCCACTTTAGTCTTTCCACTTTAGTCTTTCCACTTTAGTCTTTCCACTATAGTCAGTCCCCTATAGTATTTCCACTTTAGTCTTTCCGCTTTAGTCTGTCCACTTAGTCTTTCCACTTCAGTCTTTCCACTAGAGTCTTTCCACTTTAGTCTTTCCACTTTAGTATGTCCACTTTAGTATTTCCACTTTAGTCATTTCCACTAACGTCTGTCCACTTTAGTCGTTCCACTTTAGTCTTTCCACTTTAGTGTGTCCACTTTAGTCTTTCCACTATAGACTGTCCACTTTAGTCTTTCCACTATTCTCTGTCCACTTTAGTCTTCCACTATAGTCTCCACTTTATTATTTCCACTACAGTCTTTCCACTATAGTCTTTCCACTATAGTCTGTCCAATTTAGTCTTTCCACTATACTCTCCGCTTTATTCTGTCCACTACAGTCTTTCCACTATAGTCTGTCCACTTTAGTCTTTCCACTTTAGTCTTTCCATTTTAGTCTGTCCACTTCATTCTTTCCACTATTCTCTGTCCACTTTAGTCTTTCCACTATAGTCTCCACTTTCTTCTGTCCACTACATTCTTTCCACTTTAGTCTTTCCACTATTCTCTGTCCACTTTAGTCTTTCCACTATAGTCTCCACTTTATTCTGTCCACTACAGTCTTTCCACTATAGTCTTTCCAACATAGTCTGTCCACTTTAGTCTTTCCACTTTAGTCTTTCCACTATTCTCTGTCGACTTTAGTATTTGCACTTTAGTCTTTCCACTATAGTCTCCACTTTATTCTGTCCACTACAGTCTCTCCACTATAGTCTTTCCACTATAGTCTGTCCACTTTAGTCTTTCCACTATTCTCTGTCCACTTTATTCTTTCCACTATACTCTCCGCTTTATTCTGTCCACTTCAGTCTTTCCACTAGAGTCTGTCCACTTTAGTCTTTCCACTTTAGTCTTTCCACTATTCTCTGTCCACTTTAGTCTTTCCACTATAGTCTCCATTTTATTCTTTCCACTTTAGTCGTTCCACTTTAGTCTTTCCACTTTAGTGTGTCCACTTTAGTCTTTCCACTATAGACTGTCCACTTTAGTCTTTCCACTAAAGTCTGTCCACTTTAGTCTTTCCACTTTAGTCTTTCCACTTTAGTCTTTCCACTATAGTCTGTCCACTTTAGTCTTTCCACTATTCTCTGTCCACTTTAGTCTTTGCACAACAGTCTCCACTTTATTCTGTCCACTACAGTCTTTCCAATATAGTCTTTCCACTATAGTCTGTCCACTTTAGTCTTTCCACTTTAGTCTTTCCACTTTAGTCTGTCCACTTTAGTCTTTCCACTATAGTCTGTCCACTTTATTCTGTCCACTACAGTCTTTCCACTATAGTCTTTCCACTATACTCTCCGCTTTATTCTGTCCACTACAGTCTTTCCACTATAGTCTGTCCACTTTAGTCTTTCCACTTTAGTCTTTCCACTATTCTCTGTCCACTTTAGTCTTTCCACTATAGTCTCCATTTTATTCTTTCCACTTTAGTCTTCCTACTATAGTCTTTCCACTTCAGTTTGTCCACTTTAGTCTTTCCACTTTAGTCCGTCCACTTTGTCTTTCCACTTCAGTCTTTCCACTATAGTCTGTCCACTTTAGTCTTTCCACTTTAGTCTTTACACTATAGTCTCCACTTTATTCTGTCCACTACAGTCTTTCCACTTTAGTCTTTCCACTATTCTCTGTCCACTTTAGTCTTTCCATTATAGTCTCCACTTTATTCTGTCCACTACAGTCTTTCCACTGTAATCTTTCCACTATAGTCTGTCCACTTTATTCTTTCCACTATTCTCTGTCCACTTTAGTCTTTCCACTATAGTCTACACTTTATTCTGTCCACTACAGTCTTTCCACTTTAGTCTTTCCACTATTCTCTGTCCACTTTAGTCTTTCCACTATAGTCTCCACTTTATTCTGTCCACTACAGTCTTTCCACTATAGTCTTTCCACTATAGTCTGTCCACTTTAGTCTTTCCACTTTAGTCTTTCCACTATTCTCTGTCCACTTTAGTATTTCCACTATAGTCTCCGCTTTATTCTGTCCACTACAGTCTCTCCACTATAGTCTGTCCACTTTAGTCTTTCCACTTTAGTCTTTCCACTATTCTCTGTCCACTTTATTCTTTCCACTATACTCTCCGCTTTATTCTGTCCACTACAGTCTTTCCACTATAGTCTGTCCACTTTAGTCTTTCCACTTTAGTCTTTCCATTTTAGTCTGTCCACTTTAGTCTTTCCACTATAGTCTGTCCACTTTATTCTTTCCACTATTCTCTGTCCACTTTAGTCTTTCCACTATAGTCTCCACTTTATTCTGTCCACTACAGTCTTTCCACTATAGTCTTTCCACTATAGTCTGTCCACTTTAGTCTTTCCACTATTCTCTGTCCACTTTAGTCTTTCCACTATAGTCTCCACTTTATTCTGTCCACTACAGTCTTTCCACTATAGTCTTTCCACTATAGTCTGTCCACTTTAGTCTTTCCACTTTAGTCTTTCCACTATTCTCTGTCCACTTTAGTATTTCCACTTTAGTCTTTCCACTATAGTCTCCACTTTCTTCTGTCCACTACAGTCTCTCCACTATAGTCTTTCCACTGTAGTCTGTCCACTTTAGTCTTTCCACTTTTCTCTGTCCACTTTATTCTTTCCACTATACTCTCCGCTTTATCCTGTCCACTACACTCTTTCCACTAAAGTCTGTCCACTTTAGTCTTTTCACTTTAGTCTTTCCACATTAGTCTGTCCACGTTAGTATTTCCACTATAGTCTGTCCACTTTAGTCTTTCCACTATTCTCTGTCCACTTTAGTCTTTCCACTTTAGTCTTTCCACTATAGTCTCCACTTTATTCTGTCCACTACAGTCTTTTCACTATAGTCTTTCCACTATAGTCTGTCCACTTTAGTCTCTCCACTTTAGTCTTTCCACTTTAGTCTTTCCACTTTAGTCTTTCCACTATAGTCAGTCCCCTATAGTATTTCCACTTTAGTCTTTCCGCTTTAGTCTGTCCACTTAGTCTTTCCACTTCAGTCTTTCCACTAGAGTCTTTCCACTTTAGTCTTTCCACTTTAGTATGTCCACTTTAGTATTTCCACTTTAGTCATTTCCACTAACGTCTGTCCACTTTAGTCGTTCCACTTTAGTCTTTCCACTTTAGTGTGTCCACTTTAGTCTTTCCACTATAGACTGTCCACTTTAGTCTTTCCACTATTCTCTGTCCACTTTAGTCTTCCACTATAGTCTCCACTTTATTATTTCCACTACAGTCTTTCCACTATAGTCTTTCCACTATAGTCTGTCCAATTTAGTCTTTCCACTATACTCTCCGCTTTATTCTGTCCACTACAGTCTTTCCACTATAGTCTGTCCACTTTAGTCTTTCCACTTTAGTCTTTCCATTTTAGTCTGTCCACTTCATTCTTTCCACTATTCTCTGTCCACTTTAGTCTTTCCACTATAGTCTCCACTTTCTTCTGTCCACTACATTCTTTCCACTTTAGTCTTTCCACTATTCTCTGTCCACTTTAGTCTTTCCACTATAGTCTCCACTTTATTCTGTCCACTACAGTCTTTCCACTATAGTCTTTCCAACATAGTCTGTCCACTTTAGTCTTTCCACTTTAGTCTTTCCACTATTCTCTGTCGACTTTAGTATTTGCACTTTAGTCTTTCCACTATAGTCTCCACTTTATTCTGTCCACTACAGTCTCTCCACTATAGTCTTTCCACTATAGTCTGTCCACTTTAGTCTTTCCACTATTCTCTGTCCACTTTATTCTTTCCACTATACTCTCCGCTTTATTCTGTCCACTTCAGTCTTTCCACTAGAGTCTGTCCACTTTAGTCTTTCCACTTTAGTCTTTCCACTATTCTCTGTCCACTTTAGTCTTTCCACTATAGTCTCCATTTTATTCTTTCCACTTTAGTCGTTCCACTTTAGTCTTTCCACTTTAGTGTGTCCACTTTAGTCTTTCCACTATAGACTGTCCACTTTAGTCTTTCCACTAAAGTCTGTCCACTTTAGTCTTTCCACTTTAGTCTTTCCACTTTAGTCTTTCCACTATCGTCTGTCCACTTTAGTATTCTCTGTCCACTTTAGTCTTTGCACAACAGTCTCCACTTTATTCTGTCCACTACAGTCTTTCCAATATAGTCTTTCCACTATAGTCTGTCCACTTTAGTCTTTCCACTTTAGTCTTTCCACTTTAGTCTGTCCACTTTAGTCTTTCCACTATAGTCTGTCCACTTTAGTCTTTCCTCTATTCTCTGTCCACTTTAGTCTTTCCACTTTAGTCTTTCCACTATATCTCCACTTTATTCTGTCCACTATAGTCTTTCCACTATGGTCTTTCCACTATAGTCTGTCCACTTTAGTCCTTCCACTTTAGTCTTTCCACTTTAGTCGGTCCACTTTAGTCTTTCCACTATAGTCTGTCCACTTTGGTCTTTCCACTACAGTCTGTCCACTTTAGTCTTTCCACTTTAGTCTTTCCACTTTAGTCTGTCCACTTTAGTCTTTCCACTATAGTCTGTCCACTTTAGTCTTTCCACTTTAGTCTTTCCACTTTATTCTGTCCACTTCAGTGTGTACACTTTAGTTTGTCCACTGAGTCTTGCCGCTTCAGTCTTTCCACTATAGTCTGTCCACTTTAGTCTTTCCACTTTTGTCTTTCCACTATAGTCTTTTCACTTCAGTCTGTCCACTTTAGTCTTTCCACTATAGTCTGTCAACTTTAGTCTTTCCACTATCGTCTTTCCACTTTAGTCTGTCCACTTAGTCTTTCCACTTCAGTCTTTCCACTATAGTCTGTCCACTTTAGTCTTTCCGCTATTCTCTGTCCACTTTAGTCTTTCCACTTTGATCTTTCCACTATAGTCTCCACTTTATTCTGTCCACTACAGTCTTTCCACTATAATCTTTCCACTATAGTCTGTCCACTTTAGTCTTTCCACTATTCTCTGTCCACTTTAGTCTTTCCACTATAGTCTCCACTTTATTATTTCCACTACAGTCTTTCCACTATAGTCTTTCCACTATAGTCTTTCCACTATAGTCTGTCCAATTTAGTCTTTCCACTATAGTCTCCACTTTATTCTGTCCACTACAGTCTTTCCACTATAGTCTTTCCACTATAGTCTTTCCACTATAGTCTGTCCACTTTAGTCTTTCCACTTTAGTTTTTCCACTTTAATCTGTCCACTTTAGTCTTCCCACTACAGTCTGTCCACTTTAGTCCTTCCACTTTAGTCTTTCCACTTTATTCTGTCCACTTCAGTGTGTACACTTTAGTCTGTCCACTGAGTCTTTCCACTTCAGTCTTTCCACTATAGTCTGTCCACTTTAGTCTTTCCACTTTATTCTTTCCACTATAGTCTCCACTTTATTATGTCCACTACAGTCTTTCCACTATAATCTTTCCACTATAGTCTGTCCACTTTAGTCTTTCCACCTGTCTCTGTCCACTTTAGTCTTTCCACTATAGTCTCCACTTTATTATGTCCACTACAGTCTTTCCACTATAGTCTTTCCACTACAGTCTGTCCACTTTAGTCTTTCCACTATAGTCTCCACTTTATTCTGTCCACTACAGTCTTTCCACTATAGTCTTTCCACTATAGTCTGTCCACTTTAGTCTTTCCACTTTAGTTTTTCCACTTTAGTCGGTCCACTTTAGTCTTTCCACTATTGTCTTTCCACTATAGTCTGTCCACTTAAGTATTTCCACTATTCTCTGTCAACTTTAGTCTTTCCACTATAGTCTGTCCACTTTAGTCTTTCCACTATTCTCTGTCCACTTTAGTCTTTCCACTATAGTCTCCACTTTATTATGTCCACTGCAGTCTTTTCACTGTAGTCTTTCCACTATAGTCTGTCCACTTTAGTCTTTCCACTATAGTCTCCACTTTATTCTGTCCACGACAGTCTTTCCACTATAGTCTTTCCACTATAGTCTGTCCACTTTAGTCTTTCCACTTTAGTTTTTCCACTTTAATCTGTCCACTTTAGTCTTTCCACTATAGTCTGTCCACTTTAGTCTTTCCACTTTGGTCTTTCCAGTTTATTCTGTCCACTTCAGTGCTTACACATTAGTGTGTCCACTGAGTCTTTCAACTTCAGTCTTTCCACTATAGTCTGTCCACTTTAGTCTTTCCACTTTAGTCTTTCCACTATAGTCTCCACTTTATTCTGTCCACTACATTCTTTCCACTTTAGTCTTTCCACTATTCTCTGTCCACTTTAGTCTTTCCACTATAGTCTCCACTTTATTCTGTCCACTACAGTCTTTCCACTATAGTCTTTCCATTATAGTCTGTCCACTTTAGTCTTTCCACTATTCTCTGTCCACTTTAGTCTTATCACAATGGTCTCCACTTTATTCTGTCCACTACAGTCTTTCCACTATAGTCTTTCCACTATAGTCTGTCAACTTTAGTCTTTCCACTATTCTCTGTCCACTTTAGGCTTTCCACTATAGTCTCCACTTTATTCTGTCCAATACAGTCTTTCCACTATAGTCTTTCCACTACAGTCTGTCCACTTTAGTCTTTCCACTTTAGTCTATCCACTATAGTCTCCACTTTATTCTGTCCACTATAGTCTTTCCACTATTCTCTGTCCACTTTAGTCTTTCCACTATAGTCTCCACTTTATTCCGTCCACTACAGTTTTTCCACTATAGTCTTTCCACTATAGTCTGTCCACTTTAGTCTTTCCACTATTCTCTGTCCACTTTAGTCTTTCCACTATAGTCTCCACTTTATTCTGTCCACTACATTCTTTCCACTTTAGTCTTCCTACTATAGTCTTTCCACTTCAGTCTGTCCACTTTAGTCTTTCCACTATAGTCTGTCCACTTTAGTCTTTCCACGATAGTCTTTCCACTATAGTCTGTCCACTTTAATCTTTCCACTTTAGTCTTTACACTATAGTCTCCACTTTATTCTGTCCACTACAGTCTTTCCACTTTAGTCTTTCCACTATTCTCTGTCCACTTTAGTCTTTCCATTATAGTCTCCACTTTATTCTGTCCACTACAGTCTTTCCACTGTAGTCTTTCCACTATAGTCTGTCCACTTTAGTCTTTCCACTTTAGCTTTTCCACTTTAGTCTGTCCACTTCAATCTGTCCACTATAGTCTTTCCACTATTCTCTGTCCACTTTAGTCTTTCCACAATAGTCTCCACTTTATTCTGTCCACTACAGTCTTTCCACTATAGTCTTTCCACTATCGTCCGTCCACTTTAGTCTTTCCACTATTCTCTGTCCACTTTAGTCTTTCCACTATAGTCTCCACTTTATTCTGTCCACTACAGTCTTTCCACTATAGTCTATCCACTATAGTCTGTCCACTTTAGTCTTTCCACTTTAGTCTTTCCACTATTCTCTGTCGACTTTAGTATTTGCACTTTAGTCTTTCCAATATAGTCTCCACTTTATTCTGTCCACTAAAGTCTCTCCACTATAGTCTTTCCACTATAGTCTGTCCACTTTAGTCTTTCCACTATTCTCTGTCCACTTTATTCTTTCCACTATACTCTCCGCTTTATTCTGTCCACTACAGTCTTTCCACTATAGTCTGTCCACTTTAGTCTTTCCACTTTAGTCTTTCCATTTTAGTCTGTCCACTTTAGTCTTTCCACTATAGTCTGTCCACTTTATTCTTTCCACTATTCTCTGTCCACTTTATTCTTTCCACTATACTCTCCGCTTTATTCTGTCCACTACAGTCTTTCCACTATAGTCTGTCCACTTTAGTCTTTCCACTTTAGTCTTTCCATTTTAGTCTGTCCACTTTATTCTTTCCACCATTCTCTGTCCACTTTAGTCTTTCCACTATAGTCTCCACTTTATTCTGTCCACTACATTCTTTCCACTTTAGTCTTTCCACTATTCTCTGTCCACTTTAGTCTTTCCACTTTGATCTTTCCACTATAGTCTCCACTTTATTCTGTCCACTACAGTCTTTCCACTTTAGTCTTTCCACTATTCTCTGTCCACTTTAGTCTTTCCACTTTAGTCTTTCCACTATCGTCTCCACTTTATTCCGTCCACTACAGTCTTTCCACTATAGTCTGTCCACTTTAGTCTTTCCACTATTCTCTGTCCACTTTAGTCTTTCCACTTTAGTCTCCACTTTATTCTGTCCACTACATTCTTTCCACTTTAGTCTTTCCACTATAGTCTTTCCACTTCAGTCTGTCCACTTTAGTCTTTTCCACTATAGTCTGTCCACTTTAGTCTTTCCACTATAGTCTTTCCACTTTAGTCTGTCCACTTTAGTCTTCACACTATTCTCTGTCGACTTTAGTATTTCCACTTTAGTCTTTCCACTATAGTCTCCACTTTATTCTGTCCACTACAGTCTTTCCACTATAGTCTTTCCATTATAGTCTGTCCACTTTAGTCTTTCCACTATTCTCTGTCCACTTTAGTCTTTCCACAATGGTCTCCACTTTATTCTGTCCACTACAGTCTTTCCACTATAGTCTTTCCACTATAGTCTGTCAACTTTAGTCTTTCCACTATTCTCTGTCCACTTTAGGCTTTCCACTATAGTCTCCACTTTATTCTGTCCAATACAGTCTTTCCACTATAGTCTTTCCACTACAGTCTGTCCACTTTAGTCTTTCCACTTTAGTCTATCCACTATAGTCTCCACTTTATTCTGTCCACTATAGTCTTTCCACTATTCTCTGTCCACTTTAGTCTTTCCACTATAGTCTCCACTTTATTCCGTCCACTACAGTTTTTCCACTATAGTCTTTCCACTATAGTCTGTCCACTTTAGTCTTTCCACTATTCTCTGTCCACTTTAGTCTTTCCACTATAGTCTCCACTTTATTCTGTCCACTACATTCTTTCCACTTTAGTCTTCCTACTATAGTCTTTCCACTTCAGTCTGTCCACTTTAGTCTTTCCACTATAGTCTGTCCACTTTAGTCTTTCCACGATAGTCTTTCCACTATAGTCTGTCCACTTTAATCTTTCCACTTTAGTCTTTACACTATAGTCTCCACTTTATTCTGTCCACTACAGTCTTTCCACTTTAGTCTTTCCACTATTCTCTGTCCACTTTAGTCTTTCCATTATAGTCTCCACTTTATTCTGTCCACTACAGTCTTTCCACTGTAGTCTTTCCACTATAGTCTGTCCACTTTATTCTTTCCACTATTCTCTGTCCACTTTAGTCTTTCCTCTATAGTCTACACTTTATTCTGTCCACTACAGTCTTTCCACTATAGTCTTTCCACTATAGTCTGTCCACTTTAGTCTTTCCACTTTAGCTTTTCCACTTTAGTCTGTCCACTTCAATCTGTCCACTATAGTCTTTCCACTATTCTCTGTCCACTTTAGTCTTTCCACAATAGTCTCCACTTTATTCTGTCCACTACAGTCTTTCCACTATAGTCTTTCCACTATCGTCTGTCCACTTTAGTCTTTCCACTATTCTCTGTCCACTTTAGTCTTTCCACTATAGTCTCCACTTTATTCTGTCCACTACAGTCTTTCCACTATAGTCTTTCCACTATAGTCTGTCCACTTTAGTCTTTCCACTTTAGTCTTTCCACTATTCTCTGTCGACTTTAGTATTTGCACTTTAGTCTTTCCAATATAGTCTCCACTTTATTCTGTCCACTAAAGTCTCTCCACTATAGTCTTTCCACTATAGTCTGTCCACTTTAGTCTTTCCACTATTCTCTGTCCACTTTATTCTTTCCACTATACTCTCCACTTTATTCTGTCCACTACAGTCTTTCCACTATAGTCTGTCCACTTTAGTCTTTCCACTTTAGTCTTTCCATTTTAGTCTGTCCACTTTAGTCTTTCCACTATAGTCTGTCCACTTTATTCTTTCCACTATTCTCTGTCCACTTTATTCTTTCCACAATACTCTCCGCTTTATTCTGTCCACTACAGTCTTTCCACTACAGTCTGTCCACTTTAGTCTTTCCACTTTAGTCTTTCCATTTTAGTCTGTCCACTTTATTCTTTCCACTATTCTCTGTCCACTTTAGTCTTTCCACTATAGTCTCCACTTTATTCTGTCCACTACATTCTTTCCACTTTATTCTTTCCACTATTCTCTGTCCACTTTAGTCTTTCCACTTTGATCTTTCCACTATAGTCTCCACTTTATTCTGTCCACTACAGTCTTTCCACTTTAGTCTTTCCACTATTCTCTGTCCACTTTAGTCTTTCCACTTTAGTCTTTCCACTATCGTCTCCACTTTATTCCGTCCACTACAGTCTTTCCACTATAGTCTGTCCACTTTAGTCTTTCCACTATTCTCTGTCCACTTTAGTCTTTCCACTTTAGTCTCCACTTTATTCTGTCCACTACATTCTTTCCACTTTAGTCTTTCCACTATAGTCTTTCCACTTCAGTCTGTCCACTTTAGTCTTTTCCACTATAGTCTGTCCACTTTAGTCTTTCCACTATAGTCTTTCCACTTTAGTCTGTCCACTTTAGTCTTCACACTATTCTCTGTCGACTTTAGTATTTCCACTTTAGTCTTTCCACTATAGTCTCCACTTTATTCTGTCCACTACAGTCTCTCCACTATAGTCTTTCCACTATAGTCTGTCCACTTTAGTCTTTCCACTATTCTCTGTCCACTTTATTCTTTCCACTATACTCTCCGCTCTATTCTGTCTACTACAGTCTTTCCACTATAGTCTGTCCACTTTAGTCTTTCCACTTTAGTCTTTCCATTTTAGTCTGTCCACTTTAGTCTTTCCACTATAGTCTGTCCACTTTATTCTTTCCACTATTCTCTGTCCACTTTAGTCTTTTCACTATAGTCTCCACTTTATTCTGTCCACTACAGTCTTTCCACTTTAGTCTTTCCACTATAGTCTGTCCACTTTAGTCTTTCCACTTTATTCCGTCCACTACAGTCTTTCCACTTTAGTCTTTCCACTATTCTCTGTCCACTTTAGTCTTTCCACTTTAGTCTTTCCACTATAGTCTCCACTTTATTCTGTCCACTACAGTCTCTCCACTTTAGTCTTTCCACTATAGTCTGTCCACTTTAGTCTTTCCACTATTCTCTGTCCACTTTAGTCTTTCCACTATACTCTCCACTTGATTCTATCCACTACATTCTTTCCACTACAGTCTTTCCACTATAGTCTTTCCACTATAGTCTGTCCACTTTAGTCTTTCCACTATAGTCTCCACTTTATTCTGTCCACTACAGTCATTCCACTATAGTCTTTCCACTATAGTCTGTCCACTTTAGTCTTTCCACTTTAGTTTTTCCACTTTAGTCTGTCCACTTTAGTCTTTCCACTTTAGTCTTTCCATTTTAGTCTGTCCACTTTAGTCTTTCCACTATAGTCTGTCCACTTTATTCTTTCCACTATTCTCTGTCCACTTTAGTCTTTTCACTATAGTCTCCACTTTATTCTGTCCACTACAGTCTTTCCACTTTAGTCTTTCCACTATAGTCTGTCCACTTTAGTCTTTCCACTTTATTCCGTCCACTACAGTCTTTCCACTTTAGTCTTTCCACTATTCTCTGTCCACTTTAGTCTTTCCACTTTAGTCTTTCCACTATAGTCTCCACTTTATTCTGTCCACTACAGTCTCTCCACTTTAGTCTTTCCACTATAGTCTGTCCACTTTAGTCTTTCCACTATTCTCTGTCCACTTTAGTCTTTCCACTATACTCTCCACTTTATTCTATCCACTACAGTCTTTCCACTACAGTCTTTCCACTATAGTCTTTCCACTATAGTCTTTCCACTTTAGTCTTTCCACTATAGTCTCCACTTTATTCTGTCCACTACAGTCATTCCACTATAGTCTTTCCACTATAGTCTGTCCACTTTAGTCTTTCCACTTTAGTTTTTCCACTTTAGTCTGTCCACTTTAGTCTTTCCACTATAGTCTGTCCACTTTAGTCTTTCCACTTTAGTCTTTCGACTTTATTCTGTCCACTACAGTCTCCACTTTATTCTGTCCACTACATTCTTTCCACTTTCTTCTTTCCGCTATTCTCTGTCCACTTTAGTCTTTCCACTTTGATCTTTCCACTATAGTCTCCACTTTTTTCTGTCCACTACAGTCTTTCCATTTTAGTCTTTCCACTATTCTCTGTCCACTTTAGTCTTTCCACTTTAGTCTTTCCACTATCGTCTCCACTTTATGCCGTCCACTACAGTCTTTCCACTATAGTCTGTCCACTTTAGTCTTTCCACTATTCTTTGTCCACTTTAGTCTTTCCACTATAGTCTCCACTTTATTCTGTCCACTACAGTCATTCCACTATAGTCTTTCCACTATAGTCTGTCCACTTTAGTCTTTCCACTTTAGTTTTTCCACTTTAGTCTGTCCTCTTCAGTCTTTCCCCTATAGTCTGTCCACTTTAGTCTTTCCACTTTAGTCTTTCCACTATAGTCTCCACTTTATTCTGTCCACTAAAGTCTTTCCACTATAGTCTTTCCACTATAGTCTGTCCACTTTAGTCTTTCCACTATTCTCTTTCCACTTTAGTCTTTCCACTATAGTCTCCACTTTATTCTGTCCACTACAGTCTTTCCACTATAGTCTGTCCATTTTAGTCTTTCCACTTTAGTCTTTCCACTATTCTCTGTCCACTTTAGTATTTCCACTTTATTCCCTCCACTACAGTCTTTCCACTATAGTCTTTCCACTATAGTCTGTCCACTTTAGTCTTTCCACTATTCTCTGTCCACTTTAGTCTTTCCACTATAGTCTCCACTTTATTCTGTCCACTACATTCTTTCCACTTTAGTCTTTCCACTATAGTCTTTCCACTTCAGTCTGTCCACTTTAGTCTTTCCACTATAGTCTGTCCACTTTAGTCTTTCCACTATAGTCTTTCCACTTTAGTCTGTCCACTTAGTCTTTCCACTACAGTCTTTCCACTATAGTCTGTCCACTTTAGTCTTTCCACAATAGTCTACACTTTGTTCTGTCCAATACAGTCTTTCCACTATAGTCTTTCCACTATAGTCTGTCCACTTTAGTCTTTCCACTTTAGTTTTTCCACTTTAGTCTGACCACTTCAGTCTTTCCACTATAGTCTGTCCACTTTAGTCTTTCCACTATAGTCTCCACTTTATTCTGTCAACTACAGTCTTTCCACTATAGTCTTTCCACTATAGTCTGTCCACTTTAGTCTTTCCACAATACTCTGTCCACTTTAGTCTTTCCACTATAGTCTCCACTTTATTCTGTACACTACAGTCTCTCCACTATAGTCTTTCCACTATAGTCTGTCCACTTTAGTCTTTCCACCATTCTCTGTCCAGTTTATTCTTTCCACTATACTCTCCACTTTACTCTGTCCACTACAGTCTTTCCACTATAGTCTGTCCACTTTAGTCTTTCAACTTTAGTCTGTACACTTAAGTCTTTCCACTATAGTCTGTCCACTTTAGTCTTTCCACTTTATTCTTTCCACTTTATTCTGTCCACTTCAGTGTGTACACTTTAGTCTGTCCACTGAGTCTTTCCACTTCAGTCTTTCCACTATAGTCTGTCCACTTTAGTCTTTCAACTTTATTCTTTCCACTATAGTCTCCACTTTATTCTGTCCACTATAGCCTGTCCACTTCAGTCTTTCCACTATAGACTGTCCACTTTAGTCTTTCCACTTTAGTCTGTCCACTTTATTCTGTCCACTACATTCTTTCCACTTTAGTCTTTCCACTATTCTCGGTCCACTTTAGTCTTTCCACTATAGTCTCCACTTTATTCTGTCCACTACATTCTTTCCACTTTAGTCTTTCCACTATTCTCGGTCCACTTTAGTCTTTCCACTATAGTCTCCACTTTATTCTGTCCACTAAAGTCTTTCCACTATAGTCTTTCCACTATAGTCTGTCCACTTTAGACTTTCCACTATTCTCTGTCCACTTTAGTCTTTCCACTATAGTCTCCACTTCATTCTGTCCACTACAGTTTTTCCACTATAGTCTTTCCCCTATAGTCTTTCCACTATAGTCTATCAACTTTAGTCTTTCCACTATTCTCTGTCCAGTTTAGGCTTTCCACTATAGTCTCCACTTTATTCTGTCCACTACAGTCTTTCCACTATAGTCTTTCTACTATAGTCTGTCCACTTTAGTCTTTCCAGTTTAGTCTTTCCACTATAGTCTCCACTTTCTTCTTTCCACTACAGTCTTTCCACTTTAGTCTTTCCACTATTCTCTGTCCGATTTAGTGTTTCCACTATAGTCTTTCCCCTATAGTCTTTCCACTATAGTCTATCAACTTTAGTCTTTCCACTATTCTCTGTCCACTTTAGGCTTTCCACTATAGTCTCCCCTTTATTGTCCACTACAGTCTTTCCGCTATAGTCTTTCCACTATAGCCTGTCCACTTTAGTCTTTCCACTTTAGTCTTTCCACTATAGTCTGTCCACTTTAGTCTTTCCACTACAGTCTTTCCACTATAGTCTGTCCACTTTTGTCTTTCCACTTTAGTCTTTCCACTATAGTCTCCACTTTATTCTGTCCACTACAGTCTCTCCACTATAGTCTTTCCACTATAGTCTGTCCACTTCAGTCTTTCCACTATAGTCTGTCCACTTTAGTCTTTCCACTTTAGTCTTTCCACTATAGTCTCCACTTTAGTCTGTCCACTACAGTCTTTCCACTATAGTCTTTCCACTTTAGTCTTTCCACTATAGTCTCCACTTTAGTCTGTCCACTACAGTCTTTCCACTATAGTCTGTCCACTTTAGTCTTTCCACTACAGTCTTTCCACTATAGTCTGTCCACTTTTGTCTTTCCACTTTAGTCTTTCCACTATAGTCTTTCCACTTTAGTCTTTCCACTATTCTCTGTCCACTTTAGTATTTCCACTTTAGTCTTTCCACTATAGTCTCCACTTTATTCTGTCCACTACAGTCTCTCCACTATAGTCTTTCCACTATAGTCTGTCCACTTTAGTCTTTCCACTATTCTCTGTCAACTTTATTCTTTCCACTATACTCTCCACTTTATTCTGTCCACTACAGTGTTTCCACTATAGTCTGTCCACTTTAGTCTTTCCACTTTAGTCTTTCCATTTTAGTCTGTCCACTTTAGTCTTTAGACTATAGTCTGTCCACTTTAGTCTTTCCACTATTCTCTGTCCACTTTAGTCTTTCCACTATAGTCTCCACCTTATTCTGTCCACTATAGTCTTTCCACTATAGTTTTTCCACTATAGTCTGTCCACTTTAGTCTTTCCACTTTATTCTGTCCACTACAGTCTTTCCACTTTAGTCTTTCCACTATTCTCTGTCCACTTTAGTCTTTCCACTATTCTCTGTCCACTTTAGTCTTTCCACTATTCTCTGTCCATTTTAGTCTTTCCACTATAGTCTACACTTTATTCTGTCCACTACAGTCTTCCCACAATAGTCTTTCCACTATAGTCTGTCTACTTTAGTCTTTCCACTTTAGTCTTTCCACTTTAGTCTTTCCACTTTAGTCCGTCCACTTTAGTCTTTCCACTATATTCTTTCCACTTTAGTCTTTCCACTATTGTCTGTCCACTTTAGTCTTTCCACTACAGTCTTTCCAGTATAGTCTGTCCACTTTAGTCTTCCACTTTAGTCTTTCCACTATAGTCTGTCCACTTTAGTCTTTCAACTTTAGTCTTTCCACTATAGTCTCCACTTTAGTCTGTCCACTACAGTCTTTCCACTATAGTCTGTCCACCTTAGTCTTTCCACTTTAGTCTTTCCACTATAGTCTCCACTTTAGCCTGTCCACTACAGTCTTTCCACTATAGTCTTTCCACTTTAGTCTTTCCACTATAGTCTCCACTTTATTCTGTCCACTACAGTCTTTCCACTATAGTCTTTCCACTATAGTCTGTCCACTTTAGTCTTTCCACTATTCTCTGTCCACTTTAGTCTTTCCACTATAGTCTCCACTTTATTCTGTCCACTACAGTCTTTCCACTATAGTCTTTCCACTATAGTCTTTCCACTATAGTCTGTCCACTTTAGTCTTTCCACTTTAGTCTTTCCACTATTCTCTGTCCACTTTAGTATTTCCACTTTAGTCTTTCCACTATAGTCTCCACTTTATTCTGTCCACTACAGTCTCTCCACTATAGTCTTTCCACTATAGTCTGTCCACTTTAGTCTTTCCACTATTCTCTGTCAACTTTATTCTTTCCACTATACTCTCCACTTTATTCTGTCCACTACAGTGTTTCCACTATAGTCTGTCCACTTTAGTCTTTCCACTTTAGTCTTTCCATTTTAGTCTGTCCACTTTAGTCTTTAGACTATAGTCTGTCCACTTTAGTCTTTCCACTATAGTCTCCACTTTATTCTGTCCGCTACAGTCTTTCCACTATAGTTTTTCCACTATAGTCTGTCCACTTTAGTCTTTCCAATTTATTCTGTCCACTACAGTCTTTCCACTTTAGTCTTTCCACTATTCTCTGTCCACTTTAGTCTTTCCACTACAGTCTTTCCAGTATAGTCTGTCCACTTTAGTCTTTCCACTTTAGTCTTTCCACTATAGTCTGTCCACTTTAGTCTTTCCACTTTAGTCTTTCCACTATAGTCTCCACTTTATTCTGTCCACTACAGTCTTTCCACTATAGTCTTTCCACTATAGTCTGTCCACTTTATTCTTTCCACTATTCTCTGTCCACTTTAGTCTTTCCACTATAGTCTCCACTTGATTCTGTCCACTACAGTCTTTCCACTATTGTCTTTCCACTATAGTCTGTCCACTTTAGTCTTTCCACTTTAGTCTTTCCACTATTCTCTGTCCACTTTAGTATATTAGTCTTTCCACTATAGTCTCCACTTTATTCTGTCCACTACAGTCTCTCCACTATAGTCTTTCCACTATAGTCTGTCCACTTTAGTCTTTCCACTATTCTCTGTCCACTTTATTCTTTCCACTACAGTGTTTCCACTATAGTCTGTCCACTATAGTTTTTCCACTTTAGTCTTTCCATTTTAGTCTGTCCACTTTAGTCTTTCCACTATAGTCTGTCCACTTTAGTCTTTCCACTATTCTCTGTCCACTTTAGTTTTCCCACTATAGTCTCCACTTTATTCTGTCCACTACAGTTTTTCCACTATAGTTTTTCCACTATAGTCTGTCCACTTTAGTCTTTCCACTTTATTCTGTCCACTACAGTCTTTCCACTTTAGTCTTTCCACTATTCTCTGTCCACTTTAGTCTTTCCACTTTAGTCTTTCCACTATAGTATCCACTTTATTCTGTCCACTACAGTCTCTCCACTATAGTCTTCCACTTAGTCTGTCCACTTTAGTCTTTCACTATTCTCTGTCCACTTTATTCTTTCCACTATACTCTTTACTTTATTCTGTCCACTACAGTATTTCCACTATAGTCTGTCCACTTTAGTCTGTCCACTTTAGTCTTTCCACTACAGTCCGTCCACTTTAGTCTTTCCACTATTCTCTGTCCACTTTAGTCTTTCCACTATAGTCCTCCACTTTATTCAGTCCACTACAGTCTTTCCACTATAGTCTTTCCACTTTATTCTGTCCACTACAGTCTTTCCACTATAGTCTGTCCACTTTAGTCTTTCCACTTTAGTCTGTCCACTTTAGTCTTTCCACTTTAGTCTGTCCACTTTAGTCTTTCCACTATAGTCTCTCCATTTTAGTCTTTCACTTAGTCTTTCCACTTATGTCCTCTCCACTATAGTCTCCACTTTATTCTGTCCACTACAGTCTTTCCACTATAGTCTTTCCACTATAGTTTGTCCACTTTAGTCTTTCCACTTTAGTCTGTCCACTTGAGTCTTTCCACTATAGTCCGTCCACTTTAGTCTTTCCACTATTCTCTGTCCACTTTAGTTCTTTCCACTATAGTCTCCACTTTATTTCTGTCCACTACAGTCTTTCCACTAGAGTCTTTCCACCATAGTCTGTCCACTTTAGTCTTTCCACTTTAGACTTTCCATTTTAGTCTTTCCACTTTAGTCTGTCCACTTTATTCTGTCCACTACATTCTTTCCACTTTAGTCTTTCCACTATTCTCTGTCCAACTTTAGTCTTTCCACTATAGTCTCCACTTCATTCTGTCCACTACAGTCTTCCACTATAGTCTTTCCCTATAGTCTTTCCACTATAGTCTATCAACTTTAGTCTTTCCACTATTCTCTGTCCACTTTAGGCTTTCACAATAGTCTCCACTTTATTCTGTCCACTACAGTCTTTCCACTATAGTCTTTCCACTATAGTCTGTCCACTTTAGTCTTTCCACTTTAGTCTTTCCACTATAGTCTCCACTTTATTCTTTCCATTACAGTCTTTCCACTTTAGTCTTTCCACTATTCTCTGTCCGATTTAGTCTTTCCACTTTAGTCTTTCCATTGTAGTCTCCACTTTATTCCGTCCACTACAGTCTTTCCACTATAGTCTTTCCACTATAGTCTGTCCACTTTAGTCTTTCCACTATTCTCTGTCCACTAAAGTCTTTCCACTATAGTCTCCACTTTATTCTGTCAACTACAGTCTTTCCACTTTAGTCTTTCCACTATAGTCTTTCCACTTCAGTCTGTCCACTTTAGTCTTTCCACTATAGTCTTGCCACTTTAGTCTTTCCACTATAGTCTTTCCATTTTAGTCTGTCGTCTTAGTCTTTCCACTTCAGTCTTTCCACCATAGTCTGTCCACTTTAGTCTTTCCACTTTAGTCTTCCCACTATAGTCTCCACTTTATTCTGTCCACTATATTCTTTCCACTTTGGTCTTTCCACTATTCTCTGTCCAATTTAGTCTTTCCACTATTGTCTCCACTTTATTCTGTCCACTACAGTCTTTCCACTATAGTTTTTCCACTATAGTCTGTCAACTTTAGTCTTTCCACTATTCTCTGTCCACTTTAGGCTTTCCACTATAGTCTCCACTTTATTCTGTCCACTACAGTCTTTCCACTATAGTCTTTCCACTGTAGTCTGTCCACTTTAGTCTTTCCACTAGTCTCTGTCCACTTTAGTCTTTCCACTATAGTCTCCACTTAATTATGTCCACTACAGTCTTTCCACTATAGTCTTTCCACTATAGACTGTCCACTTTAGTCTTTCCACTTTAATCTTTCCACTATAGTCTCCACTTTATTCTGTCCACTACAGTCTTTCCACTATAGTCTGTCCACTTTAGTCTTTCCACTAGTCTCTGTCCTTTTTAGTCTTTCCACTATAGTCTCCACTTAATTATGTCCACTACAGTCTTTCCACTATAGTTTTTCCACTATAGTCTGTCCACTTTAGTGTCTCCACTATAGTCTCCACTTTATTCTGTCCACTACAGTCTTTCCACTATAGTCTTTCCACTATAGTCTGTCCACTTTAGTCTCTCCACTACAGTCTCCACTTTATTCTGTCCACTACAGTCTTTCCACTATAGTCTTTACTATAGTCTATAGTCACTTTAGTCTTTTCACTATAGTCTTTCCACTATACTCTCCACTTTATTCTGTCCACTACAGTCTTTCCACTATAGTCTGTCCACTTTAGTCTTTCCACTTTAGTCTGTCCACTTTAGTATTTCCACTATAGTCTGTCCACTTTAGTCTTTCCACTGTTCTCTGTCCACTTTAGTCTTTCCACTTTAGTCTTTCCACTATAGTCTCCACTTTATTCTGTCCACTACATTCTTTCCACTTTAGACTTTCCACTATTCTTTGTCCACTTTAGTCTTTCCACTTTAATCTTTCCACTATAGTCTCCACTTTATTTTGTCCACTACAGTCTTTCCACTATAATCTTTCCACTATAGTCTGTCCACTTTAGTCTTTCCACTAGTCTCTGTCCACTTTAGTCTTTCCACTATAGTCTCCACTTAATTATGTCCACTACAGTCTTTCCACTATAGTCTTTCCACTATAGTCTGTCCACTTTAGTCTCTCCACTACAGTCTCCACTTTATTCTGTCCACTACAGTCTTTCCACTATAGTCTGTCCACTTTAGTCTTTCCACTTTAGTTTTTCCACTTTAGTCTGTCCACTACAGTCTTTCCACTATAGTCTTTCCACTGTAGTCTGTCCACTTTAGTCTTTCCACTAGTCTCTGTCCACTTTAGTCTTTCCACTATAGTCTCCACTTAATTATGTCCACTACAGTCTTTCCACTATAGTCTTTCCACTATAGACTGTCCACTTTAGTCTTTCCACTTTAATCTTTCCACTATAGTCTCCACTTTATTCTGTCCACTACAGTCTTTCCACTATAGTCTGTCCACTTTAGTCTTTCCACTAGTCTCTGTCCTTTTTAGTCTTTCCACTATAGTCTCCACTTAATTATGTCCACTACAGTCTTTCCACTATAGTTTTTCCACTATAGTCTGTCCACTTTAGTGTCTCCACTATAGTCTCCACTTTATTCTGTCCACTACAGTCTTTCCACTATAGTCTTTCCACTATAGTCTGTCCACTTTAGTCTCTCCACTACAGTCTCCACTTTATTCTGTCCACTACAGTCTTTCCACTATAGTCTTTACTATAGTCTATAGTCACTTTAGTCTTTTCACTATAGTCTTTCCACTATACTCTCCACTTTATTCTGTCCACTACAGTCTTTCCACTATAGTCTGTCCACTTTAGTCTTTCCACTATAGTCTGTCCACTTTAGTCTTTCCACTTTAGTCTGTCCACTTTAGTATTTCCACTATAGTCTGTCCACTTTAGTCTTTCCACTGTTCTCTGTCCACTTTAGTCTTTCCACTTTAGTCTTTCCACTATAGTCTCCACTTTATTCTGTCCACTACATTCTTTCCACTTTAGACTTTCCACTATTCTTTGTCCACTTTAGTCTTTCCACTTTAATCTTTCCACTATAGTCTCCACTTTATTTTGTCCACTACAGTCTTTCCACTATAATCTTTCCACTATAGTCTGTCCACTTTAGTCTTTCCACTAGTCTCTGTCCACTTTAGTCTTTCCACTATAGTCTCCACTTAATTATGTCCACTACAGTCTTTCCACTATAGTCTTTCCACTATAGTCTGTCCACTTTAGTCTCTCCACTACAGTCTCCACTTTATTCTGTCCACTACAGTCTTTCCACTATAGTCTGTCCTCTTTAGTCTTTCCACTTTAGTTTTTCCACTTTAGTCTGTCCACTTTAGTCTTTCCACTATAGTCTTTCCACTATAGTCTGTCCACTGTAGTCTTTCCACTATTCTCTGTCCACTTTAGTCTTTCCACTATAGTCTGTCCACTTTAGTTTTTCCACTATTCTCTGTCCACTTTAGTCTTTCCACCATAGTCTCCACTTTATTATGTCCACTACAGTCTTTCAACTATAGTCTTTCCACTATAGTCTGTCCACTTTAGTCTTTCCACTATAGTCTCCACTTTCTTCTGTCCACGAAAGTCTTTCCACTATAGTGTTTCCACTATAGTCTGTCCACTTTAGTCTTTCCACTTTAGTTTTTCCACTTTAGTCTGTCCACTTTAGTCTTTCCACTATAGTCTGTCCACTTTAGTCTTTCCACTTTAGTCTTTCCACTTTATTCTGTTCACCTCAGTGTGTACACTTAAGTCTGTCCACTTCAGTCTTTCCACCATAGCCTGTCCACTTTAGTCTTTCCACTTTATTCTTTCCACTATACTCTTTACTTTATTCTGTCCACTACAGTATTTCCACTATAGTCTGTCCACTTTAGTCTGTCCACTTTAGTCTTTCCACTATAGTCTCCACTTTATTCTGTCCACTACACTCTTTCCACTATAGTCTTTCCACTATAGTCTGTCCACTTTAGTCTTTCCACTATTCTCTGTCCACTTTAGTCTTTCCACTATAGTCTCCACTTTATTCTGTCCACTACAGTCTTTCCACTATAGTCTGTCAACTTTAGTCTTTCCACTATTCTCTGTCCACTTTAGTCTATCCACTATAGTCTACACTTCATTCTGTCCACTACAGTGTTTCCACTATAGTCTGTCCACTTTAGTCTTTCCACTATAGTCTGTCCACTTTAGTCTTTCCACTATTCTCTGTCCACTTTAGTCTTTCCACTATAGTCTCCACTTGATTCTGTCCACTACAGTCTGTCCACTTTAGTCTTTCCACTATTCTCTGTCCACTTTAGTCTTTCCACTATAGATCCACTTTATTCTGTCCACTACAGTCTTTCCACTATAGTCTGTCAACTTTAGTCTTTCCACTATTCTCTGTCCACTTTAGTCTATCCACTATAGTCTCCACTTGATTCTGTCCACTACAGTCTTTCCACTATAGTCTTTCCACTATAGTCTGTCCACTTTAGTCTTTCCACTTTAGTTTTTCCACTTTAGTCTGTCCACTTTAGTCTTTCCACTATAGTCTGTCCACTTTAGTCTTTCCACTTTAGTCTGTCCACTTTAGTCTTTCCACTATAGTCTCTCCATTTTAGTCTTTCCACTTTAGTCTTTCCACTTTAGTCTTTCCACTATAGTCTCCACTTTATTCTGTCCACTACAGTCTTTCCACTATAGTCTTTCCACTATAGTTTGTCCACTTTAGTCTTTCCACTTTAGTCTTTCAACTTTAGTCTGTCCACTTTAGTCTTTCCACTATAGTCTGTCCACTTTAGTCTTTCCACTATTCTCTGTCCACTTTAGTCTTTCCACTATAGTGTCCACTTTATTCTGTCCACTACAGTCTCTCCACTATAGTCTTTCCACTATAGTCTGTCCACTTCAGTCTTTCCACTATAGTCTGTCCACTTTAGTCTTTCCACTTTAGTCTTTCCACTATAGTCTCCACTTTAGTCTGTCCACTACAGTCTTTCCACTATAGTCTTTCCACTTTAGTCTTTCCACTATAGTCTCCACTTTATTCTGTCCACTACAGTCTTTCCACTATAGTCTTTCCACTATAGTCTGTCCACTTTAGTCTTTCCACTATTCTCTGTCCACTTTAGTCTTTCCACTATAGTCTCCACTTTATTCTGTCCACTACAGTCTTTCCACTATTGTCTTTCCACTATAGTCTTTCCACTATAGTCTGTCCACTTTAGTCTTTCCACTTTAGTCTTTCCACTATTCTCTGTCCACTTTAGTATTTCCACTTTAGTCTTTCCACTATAGTCTCCACTTTATTCTGTCCACTACAGTCTCTCCACTATAGTCTTTCCACTATAGTCTGTCCACTTTAGTCTTTCCACTATTCTCTGTCAACTTTATTCTTTCCACTATACTCTCCACTTTATTCTGTCCACTACAGTGTTTCCACTATAGTCTGTCCACTTTAGTTTTTCCACTTTAGTCTTTCCATTTTAGTCTGTCCACTTTAGTCTTTAGACTATAGTCTGTCCACTTTAGTCTTTCCACTATTCTCTGTCCACTTTAGTCTTTCCACTATAGTCTCCACTTTATTCTGTCCACTACAGTCTTTCCACTATAGTTTTTCCACTATAGTCTGTCCACTTTAGTCTTTCCACTTTATTCTGTCCACTGCAGTCTTTCCACTTTAGTCTTTCCACTATTCTCTGTCCACTTTAGTCTTTCCACTATTCTCTGTCCACTTTAGTCTTTCCACTATTCTCTGTCCACTTTAGTCTTTCCACTATAGTCTACACTTTATTCTGTCCACTACAGTCTTTCCACAATAGTCTTTCCACTATAGTCTGTCTACTTTAGTCTTTCCACTTTAGTCTTTCCACTTTAGTCTTTCCACTTTAGTCTGTCCACATTAGTCTTTCCACTATAGTCTTTCCACTTTAGTCTTTCCACTATTGTCTGTCCACTTTAGTCTTTCCACTAAAGTCTTTCCAGTATAGTCTGTCCACTTTAGTCTTTCCACTTTAGTCTTTCCACTATAGTCTGTCCACTTTAGTCTTTCAACTTTAGTCTTTCCACTATAGTCTCCACTTTAGTCTGTCCACTACAGTCTTTCCACTATAGTCTGTCCACCTTAGTCTTTCCACTTTAGTCTTTCCACTATAGTCTCCACTTTATTCTGCCCACTACAGTCTTTCCACTATAGTCTTGCCACTATAGTCTGTACACTTTAGTCTTTCCACTTTAGTTTTTCCACTTTAGTCTGTCCACTTTAGTCTTTCCACTATAGTCTGTCCACTTTAGTCTTTCCACTTTAGTCTTTCCACTTTAGTCTTTCCACTATAGTCTCTCCATTTTAGTCTTTCCACTTTAGTCTTTCCACTTTAGTCTTTCCACTATAGTCTCCACTTTATTCTGTCCACTACAGTCTTTCCACTATAGTCTTTCCACTATAGTTTGTCCACTTTAGTCTTTCCACTTTAGTCTTTCCACTTTAGTCTGTCCACTTTAGTCTTTCCACTATAGTCTGTCCACTTTAGTCTTTCCACTTTAGTCTTTCCACTATAGTCTACACTTTATTCTGTCCACTACAGTCTTTCCACAATAGTCTTTCCACTATAGTCTGTCTACTTTAGTCTTTCCACTTTAGTCTTTCCACTTTAGTCTTTCCACTTTAGTCTGTCCACATTAGTCTTTCCACTATAGTCTTTCCACTTTAGTCTTTCCACTATTGTCTGTCCACTTTAGTCTTTCCACTAAAGTCTTTCCAGTATAGTCCGTCCACTTTAGTCTTTCCACTTTAGTCTTTCCACTATAGTCTGTCCACTTTAGTCTTTCAACTTTAGTCTTTCCACTATAGTCTCCACTTTAGTCTGTCCACTACAGTCTTTCCACTATAGTCTGTCCACCTTAGTCTTTCCACTTTAGTCTTTCCACTATAGTCTCCACTTTATTCTGTCCACTACAGTCTTTCCACTATAGTCTTTCCACTATAGTTTGTCCACTTTAGTCTTTCCACTTTAGTCTTTCCACTTTAGTCTGTCCACTTTAGTCTTTCCACTATTCTCTGTCCACTTTAGTCTTTCCACTTTAGTCTTTCCACTATAGTCTCCACTTTATTCTGTCCACTACAGTCTCTCCACTATAGTCTTTCCACTATAGTCTGTCCACTTTAGTCTTTCCACTATTCTCTGTCCACTTTATTCTTTCCACTATACTCTTTACTTTATTCTGTCTACTACAGTATTTCCACTATAGTCTGTCCACTAGAGTCTGTCCACTTTAGTCTTTCCACTTTAGTCTGTCCACTTTAGTATTTCCACTTTATTCTGTCCACTAAAGTCTTTCCACTATAGTCTGTCCACTTTAGTCTTTCCACTACAGTCTTTCCACTATAGTCTATCCACTTTATTCTTTCCACTTTAGTCTTTCCACTATAGTCTGTCCACTTTAGTCTTTCCACTTTAGTCTTTCCACTATAGTGTCCACTTTAGTCTATCCACTACAGTCTTTCCACTATAGTCTGTCCACTTTAGTCTTTCCACTTTAGTCTTTCCACTATAGTCTCCACTTTATTCTGTCCACTACAGTCTTTCCACTATAGTCTTTCCACTATAGTCTGTCCACTTTGGTCTTTCCACTATTCTCTGTCCACTTTAGTCTTTCCACTATAGTCTCCACTTTATTCTGTCCACTACAGTCTCTCCACTATAGTCTTGCCACTATAGTCTGTCCACTTCAGTCTTTCCACTATAGACTGTCCACTTTAGTCTTTCCACTTTAGTCTGTCCACTTTATTCTGTCCACTACAGTCTTTCCACTATAGTCTTTCCACTATAGTCTGTCCACTTTAGTCTTTCCACTATTCTCTGTCCACTTTAGTCTTTCCACTATAGTCTCCACTTTATTCTGTCCACTACAGTCTTTCCACTATAGTCTTTCCACTATAGTCTTTCCACTATAGTCTGTCCACTTTAGTCTTTCCACTTTAGTCTTTCCACTTTTCTCTGTCCACTTTAGTATTTCCACTTTAGTCTTTCCACTATAGTCTCCACTTTATTCTGTCCACTACAGTCTCTCCACTATAGTCTTTCCACTACAGTCTGTCCACTTTAGTCTTTCCACTATTCTCTATCAACTTTATTCTTTCCACTATACTCTCCACTTTATTCTGTCCACTACAGTGTTTCCACTATAGTCTGTCCACTTTAGTCTTTCCACTTTAGTCTTTCCATTTTAGTCTGTCCACTTTAGTCTTTAGACTATAGTCTGTCCACTTTAGTCTTTCCACTATAGTCTCCACTTTATTCTGTCCACTACAGTCTTTCCACTATAGTTTTTCCACTATAGTCTGTCCACTTTAGTCTTTCCACTTTATTCTGTCCACTACAGTCTTTCCACTTTAGTCTTTCCACTATTCTCTGTCCACTTTAGTCTTTCCACTACAGTCTTTCCAGTATAGTCTGTCCACTTTAGTCTTTCCACTTTAGTCTTTCCACTATAGTCTGTCCACTTTAGTCTTTCCACAATAGTCTCTCCATTTTAGTCTTTCCACTTTAGTCTTTCCACTTTAGTCTTTCGGCTTTAGTCTTTCCACTATAGTCTCCACTTTATTCTGTCCACTAAAGTCTTTCCACTATAGTCTGTCCACTTTAGTCTTTCCACTACAGTCTTTCCACTATAGTCTTTCCACTATAGTCTGTCCACTTTATTCTTTCCACTATTCTCTGTCCACTTTAGTCTTTCCACTATAGTCTCCACTTGATTCTGTCCACTACAGTCTTTCCACTATTGTCTTTCCACTATAGTCTGTCCACTTTAGTCTTTCCACTTTAGTCTTTCCACTATTCTCTGTCCACTTTAGTATTTCCACTTTAGTCTTTCCACTATAGTCTCCACTTTATTCTGTCCACTACAGTCTCTCCACTATAGTCTTTCCACTATAGTCTGTCCACTTTAGTCTTTCCACTATTTTCTGTCCACTTTATTCTTTCCACTATACTCTCCACTTTATTCTGTCCACTACAGTGTTTCCACTATAGTCTGTCCACTTTAGTCTTTCCATTTTAGTCTTTCCATTTTAGTCTGTCCACTTTAGTCTTTAGACTATAGTCTGTCCACTTTAGTCTTTCCACTATAGTCTCCACTTTATTCTGTCCACTAGAGTCTTTCCACTATAGTTTTTCCACTATAGTCTGTCCACTTTAGTCTTTCCACTTTATTCTGTCCACTACAGTCTTTCCACTTTAGTCTTTCCACTATTCTCTGTCCACTTTAGTCTTTCCACTACAGTCTTTCCAGTATAGTCTGTCCACTTTAGTCTTTCCACTTTAGTCTTTCCACTATAGTCTGTCCACTTTAGTCTTTCAACTTTAGTCTTTCCACTATAGTCTCCACTTTATTCTGTCAGCTACAGTCTTTCCACTATAGTCTTTCCACTATAGTCTGTCCACTTTAGTCTTTCCACTATTCTCTGTCCACTTTAGTCTTTCCACTATAGTCTCAACTTTATTCTGTCCACTACAGTCTTTCCACTATAGTCTTTCCACTATAGTCTTTCCACTATAGTCTGTCCACTTTAGTCTTTCCACTTTAGTCTTTCCACTATTCTCTGTCCACTTTAGTATTTCCACTTTAGTCTTTCCACTATAGTCTCCACTTTATTCTGTCCACTACAGTCTTTCCACTATAGATTTTCCACTATAGTCTGTCCACTTTAGTCTTTCCACTTTATTCTGTCCACTACAGTCTTTCCACTTTAGTCTTTCCACTATTATCTGTCCACTTTAGTCTTTCCACTATAGTCTCCACTTTATTCTGTCCACTACAGTCTCTCCACTATAGTCTTTCCACTATAGTCTGTCCACTTTAGTCTTTCCACTATTCTCTGTCCACTTTATTCTTTCCACTATACTCTCCACTTTATTCTGTCCACTACAGTATTTCCACTATAGTCTGTCCACTTTAGTCTTTCCAGTATAGTCTGTCCACTTTAGTCTTTCCACTATTCTCTGTCCACTTTAGTCTTTCCACTATAGTCTACACTTTATTATGTCCACTACAGTCTTTCCACTTTAGTCTTTCCACTATTCTCTGTCCACTTTAGTCTATCCACTTTAGTCTTTCCACTATAGTCTCCACTAAATTCTGTCCACTATAGTCTCTCCACTATAGTCTTTCCACTATAGTCTGTCCACTTTAGTCTTTCCACTATTCTCCGTCCACTTTATTCTTTCCACTATACTCTCCACTTTATTCTGTCCACTACAGTCTTTCCACTATAGACTGTCCACTTTAGTCTTTCCACTTTAGTCTTTCCACTTTAGTCTTTCCACTTTAGTCTTTCCACTATAGTCTGTCCACTTTAGTCTTTCCGCTATTTTCTGTCCACTTTAGTCTTTCCACTATAGTCTCCACTTTATTCTGCCCACTACAGTCTTTCCTCTATAGTCTTTCCACTATAGTCTGTCCACTTTAGTCTTTCCACTTTAGTCTTTCCACTTTAGTCTGTCCACTTTACTCTTTCCACTATAGTCTTTCCACTTTAGTCTTTCCACTTTAGTCTGTCCACTTTAGTCTTTCCACTACAGTCTTTCCACTATAGTCTGTCCACTTTAGTCTTTCCACTTTAGTCTTTCCACTATAGTCTCCACTTTATTCTGTCCACTACAGTCTCTCCACTATAGTCTTTCCACTATAGTCTGTCCACTTCAGTCTTTCCACTATAGTCTGTCCACTTTAGTCTTTCCACTTTAGTCTTTCCACTATAGTCTCCACTTTATTCTGTCCACTACAGTCTCTCCACTATAGTCTTTCCACTATAGTCTGTCCACTTCAGTCTTTCCACTATGGTCTTTCCACTATAGTCTGTCCACTTTAGTCTTTCCACTATTCTCTGTCCACTTTAGTCTTTCCACTATAGTCTCCACTTTATTCTGTCCACTACAGTCTTTCCACTATAGTCTTTCCACTATAGTCTGTCCACTTTAGTCTTTCCACTTTCGTCTTTCCACTATTCTCTGTCCACTTTAGTATTTCCACTTTATTCTTTCCACTATAGTCTCCACTTTATTCTGTCCACTACAGTCTCTCCACTATAGTCTTTCCACTATAGTCTGTCCACTTTATTCTTTCCACTATACTCTCCACTTTATTCTGTCCACTACAGTGTTTCCACTATAGTCTGTCCACTTTAGTCTTTCTACTTTAGTCTTTCCATTTTAGTCTGTCCACTTTAGTCTTTCCACTATAGTCTGTCCACTTTAGTCTTTCCACTATTCTCTGTCCACATTATTCTTTCCACTATACTCTCCACTTTATTCTGTCCACTACCGTGTTTCCACTATAGTCTCCACTTTATTCTGTCCACTACAGTCTGTCCACTTTAGTCTTTCCACTTTAGTCTTTCCATTTTAGTCTGTCCACTTTAGTCTTCCACTATAGTCTGTCCACTTTAGTCTTTCCACTATTCTCTGTCCACATTATTCTTTCCACTATACTCTCCACTTTATTCTGTCCACTACATTCTTTCCACTTTAGTCTTTCCACTATAGTCTTTCCACTTCAGTCTGTCCACTTTAGTCTTTCCACTATAGTTTGTCCACTTTAGTTTTTCCACTGTAGTCTTTCCACTATAGTCTGTCCACTTTATTCTTTCCACTATTCTCTGTCAACTTTAGTCTTTCCACTATAGTCTACACTTTATTCTGTCCACTACAGTCTTTCCACTATAGTCTTTCCACTATAGTCTGTCCACTTTAGTCTTTCCACTTTAGTTTTTCCACTTTAGTCTGTCCACTTCAGTCTTTCCACTATAGTCTGTCCACTTTAGTCTTTCCACTTTAGTCTTTCCACTATAGTCTCCACTTTATTCTGTCCACTACAGTCTTTCCACTATAGTCTTTCCACTATAGTCGGTCCACTTTTGTCTTTCCACTATTCTCTGTCCACTTTAGTCTTTCCACTATAGTCTCCACTTTATTCTGTCCACTACAGTCTTTCCACTATAATCTTTCCACTATAGTCTGTCCACTTTAGTCTTTCCACTTTAGTCTTTCCACTATTCTCTGTCCACTTTAGTATTTCCACTTTAGTCTTTCCACTATAGTCTCCACTTTATTCTGTCCACACAGTCTTTCCACTTTAGTCTTTCCACTACTCTCTGTCCACTTTAGTCTTTCCACTTTAGTCTTTCCATTTTGTCTGTCCACTTTAGTCTTTCCAGTATAGTCTGTCCACTTAGTCTTTCCACTATTCTCTGTCCACTTTAGTCTTTCCACTATAGTCTCCACTTTATTCTGTCCACTACAGTCTTTCCACTATAATCTTTCCACTATAGTCTGTCCACTTTAGTCTTTCCACTTTAGTCTTTCCACTATTCTCTGTCCACTTTAGTATTTCCACTTTAGTCTTTCCACTATAGTCTCCACTTTATTCTGTCCACACAGTCTTTCCACTTTAGTCTTTCCACTACTCTCTGTCCACTTTAGTCTTTCCACTTTAGTCTTTCCATTTTGTCTGTCCACTTTAGTCTTTCCAGTATAGTCTGTCCACTTAGTCTTTCCACTATTCTCTGTCCACTTTAGTCTTTCCACTATAGTCTCCACTTTATTCTGTCCACTACAGTCTTTCCACTATAGATTTTCCACTATAGTCTGTCCACTTTAGTCTTTCCACTTTATTCTGTCCACTACAGTCTTTCCACTTTAGTCTTTCCACTATTATCTGTCCACTTTAGTCTTTCCACTATAGTCTCCACTTTATTCTGTCCACTACAGTCTCTCCACTATAGTCTTTCCACTATAGTCTGTCCACTTTAGTCTTTCCACTATTCTCTGTCCACATTATTCTTTCCACTATACTCTCCACTTTATTCTGTCCACTACAGTGTTTCCACTATAGTCTGTCCACTTTAGTCTTTCCACCTTAGTCTTTCCACTATAGTCTCCACTTTAGTCTGTCCACTACAGTCTGTCCACTACAGTCTTTCCACTATAGTCTGTCCACTTTAGTCTTTCCACTTTAGTCTTTCCACTATAGTCTCCACTTTATTCTGTCCACTACAGTCTTTCCACTATGGTCTTTCCACTATAGTCTGTCCACTTTAGTCTTTCCACTATTCTCTGTCCACTTTAGTCTTTCCACTATAGTCTCCACTTTATTCTGTCCACTACAGTCTTTCCACTATAGTCTTTCCACTATAGTCTGTCCACTTTAGTCTTTCCACTTTCGTCTTTCCACTATTCTCTGTCCACTTTAGTATTTCCACTTTATTCTTTCCACTATAGTCTCCACTTTATTCTGTCCACTACAGTCTCTCCACTATAGTCTATCCACTATAGTCTGTCCACTTTATTCTTTCCACTATACTCTCCACTTTATTCTGTCCACTACAGTGTTTCCACTATAGTCTGTCCACTTTAGTCTTTCCACTTTAGTCTTTCCATTTTAGTCTGTCCACTTTAGTCTTTCCACTATAGTCTGTCCACTTTAGTCTTTCCACTATTCTCTGTCCACATTATTCTTTCCACTATACTCTCCACTTTATTCTGTCCACTACAGTGTTTCCACTATAGTCTGTCCACTTTAGTCTTTCCACTTTAGTCTTTCCATTTTAGTCTGTCCATTTTAGTCTTTCCACTATAGTCTGTCCACTTTAGTCTTTCCACTATTCTCTGTCCACTTTAGTCTTTCGACTATAGTCTCCACTTTATTCTGTCCACTACAGTCTCTCCACTATAGTCTGTCCACTTTAGTCTTTCCACTATTCTCTGTCCACATTATTCTTTCCACTATACTCTCCACTTTATTCTGTCCACTACAGTGTTTCCACTATAGTCTGTCCACTTTAGTCTTTCCACTTTAGTCTTTCCATTTTAGTCTGTCCACTTTAGTCTTTTCACTATAGTCTGTCCACTTTAGTCTTTCCACTATTCTCTGTCCACTTTAGTCTTTCCACTATAGTCTCCACTTTATTCTGTCCACTACAGTATTTCCACTATAGTCTGTCCACTTTAGTCTGTCCACTTTAGTCTTTCCACTATAGTCTGTCCACTTTAGTCTTTCCACTATTCTCTGTCCACTTTAGTCTTTCCACTATACTCTCCACTTTATTCTGTCCACTACAGTATTTCCACTATAGTCTGTCCACTTTAGTCTGTCCACTTTAGTCTTTCCACTATAGTCTGTCCACTTTAGTCTTTCCACTATTCTCTGTCCACTTTAGTCTTTCCACTATAGTCTCCACTTTATTCTGCCCACTACAGTCTTTCCACTATAGTCTTTCCACTATAGTCTTTCCACTTTAGTCTTTCCATTTTAGTCTGTCCATTTTAGTCTTTCCAATATAGTCTTTCCACTATAGTCTCTACTTTATTCTGTCCACTACAGTCTCTCCACTATAGTCTTTCCACTATAGTCTGTCCACTTCAGTCTTTCCACTATAGTCTGTCCACTTTAGTCTTTCCACTTTAGTCTTTCCACTATAGTCTCCACTTTAGTCTGTCCACTACAGTCTTTCCACTATAGTCTGTCCACTTTAGTCTTTCCACTTTAGTCTTTCCACTATAGTCTCCACTTTATTCTGTCCACTACAGTCTCCACTTTATTCTGTCCACTACAGTCTTTCCACTATAGTCTTTCCACTATAGTCTGTCCACTTTAGTCTTTCCACTATTCTCTGTCCACTTTAGTCTTTCCACTATAGTCTCCACTTTATTCTGTCCACTACAGTCTTTCCACTATAGTCTTTCCACTATAGTCTGTCCACTTTAGTCTTTCCACTTTCGCCTTTCCACTATTCTCTGTCCACTTTAGTATTTCCACTTTATTCTTTCCACTATAGTCTCCACTTTATTCTGTCCACTACAGTCTCTCCACTATAGTCTTTCCACTATAGTCTGTCCACTTTATTCTTTCCACTATACTCTCCACTTTATTCTGTCCACTACAGTGTTTCCACTGTAGTCTGTCCACTTTAGTATTTCCACTTTAGTCTTTCCATTTTAGTCTGTCCACTTTAGTCTTTCCACTATAGTCTGTCCACTTTAGTCTTTCCACTATTCTCTGTCCACATTATTCTTTCCACTATACTCTCCACTTTATTCTGTCCACTACAGTGTTTCCACTATAGTCTGTTCACTTTAGTCTTTCCACTTTAGTCTTTCCATTTTAGTCTGTCCATTTTAGTCTTTCCAATATAGTCTGTCCACTTTAGTCTTTCCACTATTCTCTGTCCACTTTAGTCTTTCGACTATAGTCTCCACTTTATTCTGTCCACTACAGTCTCTCCACTATAGTCTGTCCACTTTAGTCTTTCCACTATTCTCTGTCCACATTATTCTTTCCACTATACTCTCCACTTTATTCTGTCCACTACAGAGTTTCCACTATAGTCTGTCCACTTTAGTCTTTCCACTTTAGTCTTTCCATTTTAGTCTGTCCACTTTAGTCTTTCCACTATTCTCTGTCCACTTTAGTCTTTCCACTATAGTCTCCACTTTATTCTGTCCACTACAGTCTCTCCACTATAGTCTTTCCACTATAGTCTGTCCACTTTAGTCTTTCCACTATTCTCTGTCCACTTTATTCTTTCCACTATACTCTCCACTTTATTCTGTCCACTACAGTATTTCCACTATAGTCTGTCCACTTTAGTCTTTCCACTATAGTCTGTCCACTTTAGTCTTTCCACTATTCTCTGTCCACTTTAGTCTTTCAACTATAGTCTCCACTTTATTCTGTCCACTACAGTCTTTCCACTATAGTCTTTCCACTATAGTCTTTCCACTTTAGTCTTTCCATTTTAGTCTGTCCATTTTAGTCTTTCCAATATAGTCTGTCCACTTTAGTCTTTCCACTATTCTCTGTCCACTTTAGTCTTTCCACTATACTCTCCACTTTATTCTGTCCACTACAGTATTTCCACTATAGTCTGTCCACTTTAGTCTGTCCACTACAGTCTTTCCACTATAGTCTTTCCACTATAGTCTGTCCACTTTAGTCTTTCCACTTTCGTCTTTCCACTATTCTCTGTCCACTTTAGTATTTCCACTTTATTCTTTCCACTATAGTCTCCACTTTATTCTGTCCACTACAGTCTCTCCACTATAGTCTGTCCACTTTATTCTTTCCACTATACTCTCCACTTTATTCTGTCCACTACAGTGTTTCCACTATAGTCTGTCCACTTTAGTCTTTCCACTTTAGTCTTTCCATTTTAGTCTGTCCACTTTAGTCTTTCCACTATAGTCTGTCCACTTTAGTCTTTCCACTATTCTCTGTCCACATTATTCTTTCCACTATACTCTCCACTTTATTCTGTCCACTACAGTGTTTCCACTATAGTCTCCACTTTATTCTGTCCACTACAGTCTGTCCACTTTAGTCTTTCCACTTTAGTGTTTCCATTTTAGTCTGTCCACTTTAGTCTTCCACTATAGTCTGTCCACTTTAGTCTTTCCACTATTCTCTGTCCACATTATTCTTTCCACTATACTCTCCACTTTATTCTGTCCACTACATTTTTTCCACTTTAGTCTTTCCACTATAGTCTTTCCACTTCAGTCTGTCCACTTTAGTCTTTCCACTATAGTTTGTCCACTTTAGTTTTTCCACTGTAGTCTTTCCACTATAGTCTGTCCACTTTATTCTTTCCACTATTCTCTGTCAACTTTAGTCTTTCCACTATAGTCTACACTTTATTCTGTCCACTACAGTCTTTCCACTATAGTCTTTCCACTATAGTCTGTCCACTTTAGTCTTTCCACTTTAGTTTTTCCACTTTAGTCTGTCCACTTCAGTCTTTCCACTATAGTCTGTCCACTTTAGTCTTTCCACTTTAGTCTTTCCACTATAGTCTCCACTTTATTCTGTCCACTACAGTCTTTCCACTATAGTCTTTCCACTATAGTCTGTCCACTTTTGTCTTTCCACTATTCTCTGTCCACTTTAGTCTTTCCACTATAGTCTCCACTTTATTCTGTCCACTACAGTCTTTCCACTATAATCTTTCCACTATAGTCTGTCCACTTTAGTCTTTCCACTTTAGTCTTTCCACTATTCTCTGTCCACTTTAGTATTTCCACTTTAGTCTTTCCACTATAGTCTCCACTTTATTCTGTCCACACAGTCTTTCCACTTTAGTCTTTCCACTACTCTCTGTCCACTTTAGTCTTTCCACTTTTGTCTTTCCATTTTGTCTGTCCACTTTAGTCTTTCCAGTATAGTCTGTCCACTTAGTCTTTCCACTATTCTCTGTCCACTTTAGTCTTTCCACTATAGTCTCCACTTTATTCTGTCCACTACAGTCTTTCCACTATAGATTTTCCACTATAGTCTGTCCACTTTAGTCTTTCCACTTTATTCTGTCCACTACAGTCTTTCCACTTTAGTCTTTCCACTATTATCTGTCCACTTTAGTCTTTCCACTATAGTCTCCACTTTATTCTGTCCACTACAGTCTCTCCACTATAGTCTTTCCACTATAGTCTGTCCACTTTAGTCTTTCCACTATTCTCTGTCCACATTATTCTTTCCACTATACTCTCCACTTTATTCTGTCCACTACAGTGTTTCCACTATAGTCTGTCCACTTTAGTCTTTCCACCTTAGTCTTTCCACTATAGTCTCCACTTTAGTCTGTCCACTACAGTCTTTCCACTATAGTCTGTCCACTTTAGTCTTTCCACTTTAGTCTTTCCACTATAGTCTCCACTTTATTCTGTCCACTACAGTCTTTCCACTATGGTCTTTCCACTATAGTCTGTCCACTTTAGTCTTTCCACTATTCTCTGTCCACTTTAGTCTTTCCACTATAGTCTCCACTTTATTCTGTCCACTACAGTCTTTCCACTATAGTCTTTCCACTATAGTCTGTCCACTTTAGTCTTTCCACTTTCGTCTTTCCACTATTCTCTGTCCACTTTAGTATTTCCACTTTATTCTTTCCACTATAGTCTCCACTTTATTCTGTCCACTACAGTCTCTCCACTATAGTCTTTCCACTATAGTCTGTCCACTTTATTCTTTCCACTATACTCTCCACTTTATTCTGTCCACTACAGTGTTTCCACTATAGTCTGTCCACTTTAGTCTTTCCACTTTAGTCTTTCCATTTTAGTCTGTCCACTTTAGTCTTTCCACTATAGTCTGTCCACTTTAGTCTTTCCACTATTCTCTGTCCACATTATTCTTTCCACTATACTCTCCACTTTATTCTGTCCACTACAGTGTTTCCACTATAGTCTGTCCACTTTAGTCTTTCCACTTTAGTCTTTCCATTTTAGTCTGTCCATTTTAGTCTTTCCACTATAGTCTGTCCACTTTAGTCTTTCCACTATTCTCTGTCCACTTTAGTCTTTCGACTATAGTCTCCACTTTATTCTGTCCACTACAGTCTCTCCACTATAGTCTGTCCACTTTAGTCTTTCCACTATTCTCTGTCCACATTATTCTTTCCACTATACTCTCCACTTTATTCTGTCCACTACAGTGTTTCCACTATAGTCTGTCCACTTTAGTCTTTCCACTTTAGTCTTTCCATTTTAGTCTGTCCACTTTAGTCTTTTCACTATAGTCTGTCCACTTTAGTCTTTCCACTATTCTCTGTCCACTTTAGTCTTTCCACTATAGTCTCCACTTTATTCTGTCCACTACAGTATTTCCACTATAGTCTGTCCACTTTAGTCTGTCCACTTTAGTCTTTCCACTATAGTCTGTCCACTTTAGTCTTTCCACTATTCTCTGTCCACTTTAGTCTTTCCACTATACTCTCCACTTTATTCTGTCCACTACAGTATTTCCACTATAGTCTGTCCACTTTAGTCTGTCCACTTTAGTCTTTCCACTATAGTCTGTCCACTTTAGTCTTTCCACTATTCTCTGTCCACTTTAGTCTTTCCACTATAGTCTCCACTTTATTCTGCCCACTACAGTATTTCCTCTATATTCTTTCCACTATAGTCTGTCCACTTTAGTCTTTCCACTTTAGTCTTTCCACTTTAGTCTGTCCACTTTACTCTTTCCACTATATTCTTTCCACTTTAGTCTTTCCACTTTAGTCTGTCCACTTTAGTCTTTCCACTACAGTCTTTCCACTATAGTCTGTCCACTTTAGTCTTTCCACTTTAGTCTTTCCACTATAGTCTCCACTTTATTCTGTCCACTACAGTCTCTCCACTATAGTCTTTCCACTATAGTCTGTCCACTTCAGTCTTTCCACTATAGTCTGTCCACTTTAGTCTTTCCACTATTCTCCGTCCACTTTATTCTTTCCACTATACTCTCCACTTTATTCTGTCCACTACAGTCTTTCCACTATAGTATGTCCACTTTAGTCTTTCCACTTTAGTCTTTCCACTTTAGTCTTTCCACTATAGTCTGTCCACTTTAGTCTTTCCACTATTCTCTGTCCACTTTAGTCTTTCAACTATAGTCCCCACTTTATTCTGCCCACTACAGTCTTTCCTCTATAGTCTTTCCACTATAGTATGTCCACTTTAGTCTTTCCACTTTAGTCTTTCCACTTTAGTCTGTCCACTTTACTCTTTCCACTATATTCTTTCCACTTTAGTCTTTCCACTTTAGTCTGTCCACTTTAGTCTTTCCACTACAGTCTTTCCACTATAGTCTGTCCACTTTAGTCTTTCCACTTTAGTCTTTCCACTATAGTCTCTACTTTATTCTGTCCACTACAGTCTCTCCACTATAGTCTTTCCACTATAGTCTGTCCACTTCAGTCTTTCCACTATAGTCCGTCCACTTTAGTCTTTCCACTTTAGTCTTTCCACTATAGTCTCCACTTTAGTCTGTCCACTACAGTCTTTCCACTATAGTCTGTCCACTTTAGTCTTTCCACTTTAGTCTTTCCACTATAGTCTCCACTTTATTCTGTCCACTACAGTCTTTCCACTATAGTCTTTCCACTATAGTCTGTCCACTTTAGTCTTTCCACTATTCTCTGTCCACTTTAGTCTTTCCACTATAGTCTCCACTTTATTCTGTCCACTACAGTCTTTCCACTATAGTCTTTCCACTATAGTCTGTCCACTTTAGTCTTTCCACTTTCGCCTTTCCACTATTCTCTGTCCACTTTAGTATTTCCACTTTATTCTTTCCACTATAGTCTCCACTTTATTCTGTCCACTACAGTCTCTCCACTATAGTCTTTCCACTATAGTCTGTCCACTTTATTCTTTCCACTATACTCTCCACTTTATTCTGTCCACTACAGTGTTTCCACTATAGTCTGTCCACTTTAGTATTTCCACTTTAGTCTTTCCATTTTAGTCTGTCCACTTTAGTCTTTCCACTATAGTCTGTCCACTTTAGTCTTTCCACTATTCTCTGTCCACATTATTCTTTCCACTATACTCTCCACTTTATTCTGTCCACTACAGTGTTTCCACTATAGTCTGTCCACTTTAGTCTTTCCACTTTAGTCTTTCCATTTTAGTCTGTCCATTTTAGTCTTTCCAATATAGTCTGTCCACTTTAGTCTTTCCACTATTCTCTGTCCACTATAGTCTTTCGACTATAGTCTCCACTTTATTCTGTCCACTACAGTCTCTCCACTATAGTCTGTCCACTTTAGTCTTTCCACTATTCTCTGTCCACATTACTCTTTCCACTATACTCTCCACTTTATTCTGTCCACTACAGAGTTTCCACTATAGTCTGTCCACTTTAGTCTTTCCACTTTAGTCTTTCCATTTTAGTCTGTCCACTTTAGTCTTTCCACTATTCTCTGTCCACTTTAGTCTTTCCACTATAGTCTTCACTTTATTCTGTCCACTACAGTCTTTCCACTATAGATTTTCCACTATAGTCTGTCCACTTTAGTCTTTCCACTTTATTCTGTCCACTACAGTCTTTCCACTTTAGTCTTTCCACTATTATCTGTCCACTTTAGTCTTTCCACTATAGTCTCCACTTTATTCTGTCCACTACAGTCTCTCCACTATAGTCTTTCCACTAGAGTCTGTCCACTTTAGTCTTTCCACTATTCTCTGTCCACATTATTCTTTCCACTATACTCTCCACTTTATTCTGTCCACTACAGTGTTTCCACTATAGTCTGTCCACTTTAGTCTTTCCACCTTAGTCTTTCCACTATAGTCTCCACTTTAGTCTGTCCACTACAGTCTTTCCACTATAGTCTGTCCACTTTAGTCTTTCCACTTTAGTCTTTCCACTATAGTCTCCACTTTATTCTGTCCACTACAGTCTTTCCACTATGGTCTTTCCACTATAGTCTGTCCACTTTAGTCTTTCCACTATTCTCTGTCCACTTTAGTCTTTCCACTATAGTCTCCACTTTATTCTGTCCACTACAGTCTTTCCACTATAGTCTTTCCACTATAGTCTGTCCACTTTAGTCTTTCCACTTTCGTCTTTCCACTATTCTCTGTCCACTTTAGTATTTCCACTTTATTCTTTCCACTATAGTCTCCACTTTATTCTGTCCACTACAGTCTCTCCACTATAGTCTTTCCACTATAGTCTGTCCACTTTATTCTTTCCACTATACTCTCCACTTTATTCTGTCCACTACAGTGTTTCCACTATAGTCTGTCCACTTTAGTCTTTCCACTTTAGTCTTTCCATTTTAGTCTGTCCACTTTAGTCTTTCCACTATAGTCTGTCCACTTTAGTCTTTCCACTATTCTCTGTCCACATTATTCGTTCCACTATCCTCTCCACTTTATTCTGTCCACTACAGTGTTTCCACTATAGTCTGTCCACTTTAGTCTTTCCACTCTAGTCTTTCCATTTTAGTCTGTCCATTTTAGTCTTTCCACTATAGTCTGTCCACTTTAGTCTTTCCACTATTCTCTGTCCACTTTAGTCTTTCGACTATAGTCTCCACTTTATTCTGTCCACTACAGTCTCTCCACTATAGTCTGTCCACTTTAGTCTTTCCACTATTCTCTGTCCACATTATTCTTTCCACTATACTCTCCACTTTATTCTGTCCACTACAGTGTTTCCACTATAGTCTGTCCACTTTAGTCTTTCCACTTTAGTCTTTCCATTTTAGTCTGTCCACTTTAGTCTTTTCACTATAGTCTGTCCACTTTAGTCTTTCCACTATTCTCTGTCCACTTTAGTCTTTCCACTATAGTCTCCACTTTATTCTGTCCACTACAGTATTTCCACTATAGTCTGTCCACTTTAGTCTGTCCACTTTAGTCTTTCCACTATAGTCTGTCCACTTTAGTCTTTCCACTATTCTCTGTCCACTTTAGTCTTTCCACTATACTCTCCACTTTATTCTGTCCACTACAGTATTTCCACTATAGTCTGTCCACTTTAGTCTGTCCACTTTAGTCTTTCCACTATAGTCTGTCCACTTTAGTCTTTCCACTATTCTCTGTCCACTTTAGTCTTTCCACTATAGTCTCCACTTTATTCTGCCCACTACAGTCTTTCCTCTATATTCTTTCCACTATAGTCTGTCCACTTTAGTCTTTCCACTTTAGTCTTTCCACTTTAGTCTGTCCACTTTACTCTTTCCACTATATTCTTTCCACTTTAGTCTTTCCACTTTAGTCTGTCCACTTTAGTCTTTCCACTACAGTCTTTCCACTATAGTCTGTCCACTTTAGTCTTTCCACTTTAGTCTTTCCACTATAGTCTCCACTTTATTCTGTCCACTACAGTCTCTCCACTATAGTCTTTCCACTATAGTCTGTCCACTTCAGTCTTTCCACTATAGTCTGTCCACTTTAGTCTTTCCACTATTCTCCGTCCACTTTATTCTTTCCACTATACTCTCCACTTTATTCTGTCCACTACAGTCTTTCCACTATAGTCTGTCCACTTTAGTCTTTCCACTTTAGTCTTTCCACTTTAGTCTTTCCACTTTAGTCTTTCCACTATAGTCTGTCCACTTTAGTCTTTCCACTATTCTCTGTCCACTTTAGTCTTTCAACTATAGTCCCCACTTTATTCTGCCCACTACAGTCTTTCCTCTATAGTCTTTCCACTATAGTATGTCCACTTTAGTCTTTCCACTTTAGTCTTTCCACTTTAGTCTGTCCACTTTACTCTTTCCACTATAGTCTTTCCACTTTAGTCTTTCCACTTTAGTCTGTCCACTTTAGTCTTTCCACTACAGTCTTTCCACTATAGTCTTTCCACTTTAGTCTTTCCACTTTAGTCTTTCCACTATAGTCTCTACTTTATTCTGTCCACTACAGTCTCTCCACTATAGTCTTTCCACTATAGTCTGTCCACTTCAGTCTTTCCACTATAGTCTGTCCACTTTAGTCTTTCCACTTTAGTCTTTCCACTATAGTCTCCACTTTAGTCTGTCCACTACAGTCTTTCCACTATAGTCTGTCCACTTTAGTCTTTCCACTTTAGTCTTTCCACTATAGTCTCCACTTTATTCTGTCCACTACAGTCTTTCCACTATAGTCTTTCCACTATAGTCTGTCCACTTTAGTCTTTCCACTATTCTCTGTCCACTTTAGTCTTTCCACTATAGTCTCCACTTTATTCTGTCCACTACAGTCTTTCCACTATAGTCTTTCCACTATAGTCTGTCCACTTTAGTCTTTCCACTTTCGCCTTTCCACTATTCTCTGTCCACTTTAGTATTTCCACTTTATTCTTTCCACTATAGTCTCCACTTTATTCTGTCCACTACAGTCTCTCCACTATAGTCTTTCCACTATAGTCTGTCCACTTTATTCTTTCCACTATACTCTCCACTTTATTCTGTCCACTACAGTGTTTCCACTATAGTCTGTCCACTTTAGTATTTCCACTTTAGTCTTTCCATTTTAGTCTGTCCACTTTAGTCTTTCCACTATAGTCTGTCCACTTTAGTCTTTCCACTATTCTCTGTCCACATTATTCTTTCCACTATACTCTCCACTTTATTCTGTCCACTACAGTGTTTCCACTATAGTCTGTCCACTTTAGTCTTTCCACTTTAGTCTTTCCATTTTAGTCTGTCCATTTTAGTCTTTCCAATATAGTCTGTCCACTTTAGTCTTTCCACTATTCTCTGTCCACTTTAGTCTTTCGACTATAGTCTCCACTTTATTCTGTCCACTACAGTCTCTCCACTATAGTCTGTCCACTTTAGTCTTTCCACTATTCTCTGTCCACATTATTCTTTCCACTATACTCTCCACTTTATTCTGTCCACTACAGAGTTTCCACTATAGTCTGTCCACTTTAGTCTTTCCACTTTAGTCTTTCCATTTTAGTCTGTCCACTTTAGTCTTTCCACTATTCTCTGTCCACTTTAGTCTTTCCACTATAGTCTCCACTTTATTCTGTCCACTACAGTCTCTCCACTATAGTCTTTCCACTATAGTCTGTCCACTTTAGTCTTTCCACTATTCTCTGTCCACTTTATTCTTTCCACTATACTCTCCACTTTATTCTGTCCACTACAGTATTTCCACTATAGTCTGTCCACTTTAGTCTGTCCACTTTAGTCTTTCCACTATAGTCTGTCCACTTTAGTCTTTCCACTATTCTCTGTCCACTTTAGTCTTTCCACTATAGTCTCCACTTTATTCTGTCCACTACAGTCTTTCCACTATAGTCTTTCCACTATAGTCTTTCCACTTTAGTCTTTCCATTTTAGTCTGTCCATTTTAGTCTTTCCAATATAGTCTGTCCACTTTAGTCTTTCCACTATTCTCTGTCCACTTTAGTCTTTCCACTATAGTCTGTCCACTTTATTCTTTCCACTATACTCTCCACTTTATTCTGTCCACTACAGTGTTTCCACTATAGTCTGTCCACTTTAGTATTTCCACTTTAGTCTTTCCATTTTAGTCTGTCCACTTTAGTCTTTCCACTATAGTCTGTCCACTTTAGTCTTTCCACTATTCTCTGTCCACATTATTCTTTCCACTATACTCTCCACTTTATTCTGTCCACTACAGTGTTTCCACTATAGTCTCCACTTTATTCTGTCCACTACAGTCTGTCCACTTTAGTCTTTCCACTTTAGTCTTTCCATTTTAGTCTGTCCACTTTAGTCTTTCCACTATAGTCTGTCCACTTTAGTCTTTCCACTATTCTCTGTCCACATTATTCTTTCCACTATACTCTCCACTTTATTCTGTCCACTACATTCTTTCCACTTTAGTCTTTCCACTATAGTCTTTCCACTTCAGTCTGTCCACTTTAGTCTTTCCACTATAGTTTGTCCACTTTAGTTTTTCCACTGTAGTCTTTCCACTATAGTCTGTCCACTTTATTCTTTCCACTATTCTCTGTCAACTTTAGTCTTTCCACTATAGTCTACACTTTATTCTGTCCACTACAGTCTTTCCACTATAGTCTTTCCACTATAGTCTGTCCACTTTAGTCTTTCCACTTTAGTTTTTCCACTTTAGTCTGTCCACTTCAGTGTTTCCACTATAGTCTGTCCACTTTAGTCTTTCCACTTTAGTCTTTCCACTATAGTCTCCACTTTATTCTGTCCACTACAGTCTTTCCACTATAGTCTTTCCACTATAGTCTGTCCACTTTTGTCTTTCCACTATTCTCTGTCCACTTTAGTCTTTCCACTATAGTCTCCACTTTATTCTGTCCACTACAGTCTTTCCACTATAATCTTTCCACTATAGTCTGTCCACTTTAGTCTTTCCACTTTAGTCTTTCCACTATTCTCTGTCCACTTTAGTATTTCCACTTTAGTCTTTCCACTATAGTCTCCACTTTATTCTGTCCACACAGTCTTTCCACTTTAGTCTTTCCACTACTCTCTGTCCACTTTAGTCTTTCCACTTTAGTCTTTCCATTTTGTCTGTCCACTTTAGTCTTTCCAGTATAGTCTGTCCACTTAGTCTTTCCACTATTCTCTGTCCACTTTAGTCTTTCCACTGTAGTCTCCACTTTATTCTGTCCACTACAGTCTTTCCACTATAATCTTTCCACTATAGTCTGTCCACTTTAGTCTTTCCACTTTAGTCTTTCCACTATTCTCTGTCCACTTTAGTATTTCCACTTTAGTCTTTCCACTATAGTCTCCACTTTATTCTGTCCACACAGTCTTTCCACTTTAGTCTTTCCACTACTCTCTGTCCACTTTAGTCTTTCCACTTTAGTCTTTCCATTTTGTCTGTCCACTTTAGTCTTTCCAGTATAGTCTGTCCACTTAGTCTTTCCACTATTCTCTGTCCACTTTAGTCTTTCCACTATAGTCTCCACTTTATTCTGTCCACTACAGTCTTTCCACTATAGATTTTCCACTATAGTCTGTCCACTTTAGTCTTTCCTTTTTATTCTGTCCACTACAGTCTTTCCACTTTAGTCTTTCCACTATTATCTGTCCACTTTAGTCTTTCCACTATAGTCTCCACTTTATTCTGTCCACTACAGTCTCTCCACTATAGTCTTTCCACTATAGTCTGTCCACTTTAGTCTTTCCACTATTCTCTGTCCACATTATTCTTTCCACTATACTCTCCACTTTATTCTGTCCACTACAGTGTTTCCACTATAGTCTGTCCACTTTAGTCTTTCCACTTTAGTCTTTCCACTATAGTCTCCACTTTAGTCTGTCCACTACAGTCTTTCCACTATAGTCTGTCCACTTTAGTCTTTCCACTTTAGTCTTTCCACTATAGTCTCCACTTTATTCTGTCCACTACAGTCTTTCCACTATGGTCTTTCCACTATAGTCTGTCCACTTTAGTCTTTCCACTATTCTCTGTCCACTTTAGTCTTTCCACTATAGTCTCCACTTTATTCTGTCCACTACAGTCTTTCCACTATAGTCTTTCCACTATAGTCTGTCCACTTTAGTCTTTCCACTTTCGTCTTTCCACTATTCTCTGTCCACTTTAGTATTTCCACTTTATTCTTTCCACTATAGTCTCCACTTTATTCTGTCCACTACAGTCTCTCCACTATAGTCTTTCCACTATAGTCTGTCCACTTTATTCTTTCCACTATACTCTCCACTTTATTCTGTCCACTACAGTGTTTCCACTATAGTCTGTCCACTTTAGTCTTTCCACTTTAGTCTTTCCATTTTAGTCTGTCCACTTTAGTCTTTCCACTATAGTCTGTCCACTTTAGTCTTTCCACTATTCTCTGTCCACATTATTCTTTCCACTATACTCTCCACTTTATTCTGTCCACTACAGTGTTTCCACTATAGTCTGTCCACTTTAGTCTTTCCACTTTAGTCTTTCCATTTTAGTCTGTCCACTTTAGTCTTTCCACTATAGTCTGTCCACTTTAGTCTTTCCACTATTCTCTGTCCACATTATTCTTTCCACTATACTCTCCACTTTATTCTGTCCACTACAGTGTTTCCACTATAGTCTGTCCACTTTAGTCTTTCCACTTTAGTCTTTCCATTTTAGTCTGTCCATTTTAGTCTTTCCACTATAGTCTGTCCACTTTAGTCTTTCCACTATTCTCTGTCCACTTTAGTCTTTCGACTATAGTCTCCACTTTATTCTGTCCACTACAGTCTCTCCACTATAGTCTGTCCACTTTAGTCTTTCCACTATTCTCTGTCCACATTATTCTTTCCACTATACTCTCCACTTTATTCTGTCCACTACAGTGTTTCCACTATAGTCTGTCCACTTTAGTCTTTCCACTTTAGTCTTTCCATTTTAGTCTGTCCACTTTAGTCTTTTCACTATAGTCTGTCCACTTTAGTCTTTCCACTATTCTCTGTCCACTTTAGTCTTTCCACTATAGTCTCCACTTTATTCTGTCCACTACAGTCTCTCCACTATAGTCTTTCCACTATAGTCTGTCCACTTTAGTCTTTCCACTATTCTCTGTCCACTTTATTCTTTCCACTATACTCTCCACTTTATTCTGTCCACTACAGTATTTCCACTATAGTCTGTCCACTTTAGTCTGTCCACTTTAGTCTTTCCACTATAGTCTGTCCACTTTAGTCTTTCCACTATTCTCTGTCCACTTTAGTCTTTCCACTATAGTCTCCACTTTATTCTGCCCACTACAGTCTTTCCTCTATATTCTTTCCACTATAGTCTGTCCACTTTAGTCTTTCCACTTTAGTCTTTCCACTTTAGTCTGTCCACTTTACTCTTTCCACTATATTCTTTCCACTTTAGTCTTTCCACTTTAGTCTGTCCACTTTAGTCTTTCCACTACAGTCTTTCCACTATAGTCTGTCCACTTTAGTCTTTCCACTTTAGTCTTTCCACTATAGTCTCCACTTTATTCTGTCCACTACAGTCTCTCCACTATAGTCTTTCCACTATAGTCTGTCCACTTCAGTCTTTCCACCATAGTCTGTCCACTTTAGTCTTTCCACTATTCTCCGTCCACTTTATTCTTTCCACTATACTCTCCACTTTATTCTGTCCACTACAGTCTTTCCACTATAGTCTGTCCACTTTAGTCTTTCCACTTTAGTCTTTCCACTTTAGTCTTTCCACTTTAGTCTTTCCACTATAGTCTGTCCACTTTAGTCTTTCCACTATTCTCTGTCCACTTTAGTCTTTCAACTATAGTCTCCACTTTATTCTGCCCACTACAGTCTTTCCTCTATAGTCTTTCCACTATAGTCTGTCCACTTTAGTCTTTCCACTTTAGTCTTTCCACTATAGTCTCCACTTTTTTCTGTCCACTACAGTCTTTCCACTATAGTCTTTCCACTATAGTCTGTCCACTTTAGTCTTTCCACTATTCTCTGTCCACTTTAGTCTTTCCACTATAGTCTCCACTTTATTCTGTCCACTACAGTCTTTCCACTATAGTCTTTCCACTATAGTCTGTCCACTTTAGTCTTTCCACTTTCTCCTTTCCACTATTCTCTGTCCACTTTAGTATTTCCACTTTATTCTTTCCACTATAGTCTCCACTTTATTCTGTCCACTACAGTCTCTCCACTATAGTCTTTCCACTATAGTCTGTCCACTTTATTCTTTCCACTATACTCTCCACTTTATTCTGTCCACTACAGTGTTTCCACTATAGTCTGTCCACTTTAGTATTTCCACTTTAGTCTTTCCACTATAGTCTGTCCACTTTAGTCTTTCCACTATTCTCTGTCCACATTATTCTTTCCACTATACTCTCCACTTTATTCTGTCCACTACAGTGTTTCCACTATAGTCTGTCCACTTTAGTCTTTCCACTTTAGTCTTTCCATTTTAGTCTGTCCATTTTAGTCTTTCCAATATAGTCTGTCCACTTTAGTCTTTCCACTATTCTCTGTCCACTTTAGTCTTTCGACTATAGTCTCCACTTTATTCTGTCCACTACAGTCTCTCCACTATAGTCTGTCCACTTTAGTCTTTCCACTATTCTCTGTCCACATTATTCTTTCCACTATACTCTCCACTTTATTCTGTCCACTACAGAGTTTCCACTATAGTCTGTCCACTTTAGTCTTTCCACTTTAGTCTTTCCATTTTAGTCTGTCCACTTTAGTCTTTCCACTATTCTCTGTCCACTTTAGTCTTTCCACTATAGTCTCCACTTTATTCTGTCCACTACAGTCTCTCCACTATAGTCTTTCCACTATAGTCTGTCCACTTTAGTCTTTCCACTATTCTCTGTCCACCTTATTCTTTCCACTATACTCTCCACTTTATTCTGTCCACTACAGTATTTCCACTATAGTCTGTCCACTTTAGTCTGTCCACTTTAGTCTTTCCACTATAGTCTGTCCACTTTAGTCTTTCCACTATTCTCTGTCCACTTTAGTCTTTCCACTATAGTCTCCACTTTATTCTGTCCACTACAGTCTTTCCACTATAGTCTTTCCACTATAGTCTGTCAACTTTAGTCTTTCCACTATTCTCTGTCCACTTTAGGCATTCCCCTATAGTCTCCACTTTAGTCTTTCCACTTTAGTCTTTCCATTTTAGTCTGTCCACTTTAGTCTGTCCACTATTCTCTGTCCACTTTAGTCTTTCCACTATAGTCTCCACTTTATTCTGTCCACTACAGTCTCTCCACTATAGTCTTTCCACTATAGTCTGTCCACTTTAGTCTTTCCACTATTCTCTGTCCACCTTATTCTTTCCACTATACTCTCCACTTTATTCTGTCCACTACAGTATTTCCACTATAGTCTGTCCACTTTAGTCTGTCCACTTTAGTCTTTCCACTACAGTCTTTCCACTATAGTCTGTCCACTTTAGTCTTTCCACTTTAGTCTTTCCACTATAGTCTCCACTTTATTCTGTCCACTACAGTCTCTCCACTATAGTCTTTCCACTATAGTCTGTCCACTTCAGTCTTTCCACTATAGTCTGTCCACTTTAGTCTTTCCACTTTAGTCTTTCCACTATAGTCTCCACTTTAGTCTGTCCACTACAATCTTTCCACTATAGTCTGTCCACTTAAGTCTTTCCACTTTAGTCTTTCCACTATAGTCTCCACTTTATTCTGTCCACTACAGTCTTTCCACTATAGTCTTTCCACTATAGTCTGTCCACTTTAGTCTTTCCACTATTTTCTGTCCACTTTAGTCTTTCCACTATATTCTCCACTTTATTCTGTCCACTACAGTCTTTCCACTATAGTCTTTCCACTATAGTCTGTCCACTTTAGTCTTTCCACTTTCGTCTTTCCACTATTCTCTGTCCACTTTAGTATTTCCACTTTATTCTTTCCACTATAGTCTCCACTTTATTCTGTCCACTACAGTCTCTCCACTATAGTCTTTCCACTATAGTCTGTCAACTTTATTCTTTCCACTATACTCTCCACTTTATTCTGTCCACTACAGTATTTCCACTATAGTCTGTCCACTTTAGTCTTTCCACTTTAGTCTTTCCATTTTAGTCTGTCCACTTTAGTCTTTCCACTATAGTCTGTCCACTTTAGTCTTTCCACTATTCTCTGTCCACATTATTCTTTCCACTATACTCTCCACTTTATTCTGTCCACTACAGTGTTTCCACTATAGTCTGTCCACTTTAGTCTTTCCACTTTAGTCTTTCCATTTTAGTCTGTCCATTTTAGTCTTTCCACTATAGTCTCTCCACTTTAGTCTTTCCACTATTCTCTGTCCACTTTAGTCTTTCGACTATAGTCTCCACTTTATTCTGTCCACTACAGTCTCTCCACTATAGTCTGTCCACTTTAGTCTTTCCACTATTCTCTGTCCACATTATTCTTTCCACTATACTCTCCACTTTATTCTGTCCACTACAGTGTTTCCACTTTAGTCTTTCCACTTTAGTCTTTCCATTTTAGTCTGTCCATTTTAGTCTCTCCACTATAGTCTGTCCACTTTAGTCTTTCCACTATTCTCTGTCCACATTATTCTTTCAACTATACTCTCCACTTTATTCTGTCCACTACAGTGTTTCCACTATAGTCTGTCCACTTTAGTCTTTCCACTTTAGTCTTTCCATTTTAGTCTGTCCACTTTAGTCTTTTCACTATAGTCTGTCCACTTTAGTCTTTCCACTATTCTCTGTCCACTTTAGTCTTTCCACTATAGTCTCCACTTTATTCTGTCCACTACAGTCTCTCCACTATAGTCTTTCCACTATAGTCTGTCCACTTTAGTCTTTCCACTATTCTCTGTCCACTTTATTCTTTCCACTATACTCTCCACTTTATTCTGTCCACTACAGTATTTCCACTATAGTCTGTCCACTTTAGTCTGTCCACTTTAGTCTTTCCACTATAGTCTGTCCACTTTAGTCTTTCCACTATAGTCTGTCCACTTTAGTCTTTCCACTATTCTCTGTCCACTTTAATCTTTCCACTATAGTCTCCACTTTATTCTGCCCACTACAGTCTTTCCACTATAGTCTTTCCACTATAGTCTGTCCACTTTAGTCTTTCCACTATAGTCTCCACGTTATTCTGTCCACTACAGTCTTTCCACTATAGTCTTTCTACTATAGTCTTTCCACTATAGTCTTTCCACTATAGTCTGTCCACTTTAGTCTTTCCACTATTCTCTGTCCACTTTAGGCATTCCCCTATAGTCTCCACTTTATTCTGTCCACTACATTCTTTCCACTTTAGTCTTTCCACTATAGTCTTTCCACTTCAGTCTGTCCACTTTAGTCTTTCCACTATAGTTTGTCCACTTTAGTTTTTCCACTGTAGTCTTTCCACTATAGTCTGTCCACTTTATTCTTTCCACTATTCTCTGTCAACTTTAGTCTTTCCACTATAGTCTACACTTTATTCTGTCCACTACAGTCTTTCCACTATAGTCTTTCCACTATAGTCTGTCCACTTTAGTCTTTCCACTTTAGTTTTTCCACTTTAGTCTGTCCACTTCAGTCTTTCCACTATAGTCTGTCCACTTTAGTCTTTCCACTATAGTCTCCACTTTATTCTGTCCACTACAGTCTTTCCACTATAGTCTTTCCACTATAGTCTGTCCACTTTTGTCTTTCCACTATTCTCTGTCCACTTTAGTCTTTCCACTATAGTCTCCACTTTATTCTGTCCACTACAGTCTTTCCACTATAATCTTTCCACTATAGTCTGTCCACTTTAGTCTTTCCACTTTAGTCTTTCCACTATTTTCTGTCCACTTTAGTATTTCCACTTTAGTCTTTCCACTATAGTCTCCACTTTATTCTGTCCACACAGTCTTTCCACTTTAGTCTTTCCACTACTCTCTGTCCACTTTAGTCTTTCCACTTTAGTCTTTCCATTTTGTCTGTCCACTTTAGTCTTTCCAGTATAGTCTGTCCACTTAGTCTTTCCACTATTCTCTGTCCACTTTAGTCTTTCCACTATAGTCTCCACTTTATTCTGTCCATTACAGTCTTTCCACTATAGATTTTCCACTATAGTCTGTCCACTTTAGTCTTTCCAATTTATTCTGTCCACTACAGTCTTTCCACTTTAGTCTTTCCACTATTATCTGTCCACTTTAGTCTTTCCACTATAGTCTCCACTTTATTCTGTCCACTACAGTCTCTCCACTATAGTCTTTCCACTATAGTCTGTCCACTTTAGTCTTTCCACTATTCTCTGTCCACTTTATTCTTTCCACTATACTCTCCACTTTATTCTGTCCACTACAGTATTTCCACTATAGTCTGTCCACTTTAGTCTTTCCACTATAGTCTGTCCACTTTAGTCTTTCCACTATTCTCTGTCCACTTTAGTCTTTCCACTATAGTCTACACTTTATTATGTCCACTACAGTCTTTCCACTTTAGTCTTTCCACTATTCTCTGTCCACTTTAGTCTATCCACTTTAGTCTTTCCACTATAGTCTCCACTTTATTCTGTCCACTATAGTCTCTCCACTATAGTCTTTCCACTATAGTCTGTCCACTTTAGTCTTTCCACTATTCTCCGTCCACTTTATTCTTTCCACTATACTCTCCACTTTATTCTGTCCACTACAGTCTTTCCACTATAGACTGTCCACTTTAGTCTTTCCACTTTAGTCTTTCCACTTTAGTCTTTCCACTTTAGTCTTTCCACTATAGTCTGTCCACTTTAGTCTTTCCACTATTCTCTGTCCACTTTAGTCTTTCCACTATAGTCTCCACTTTATTCTGCCCACTACAGTCTTTTCTCTATAGTCTTTCCACCATAGTCTGTCCACTTTAGTCTTTCCACTTTAGTCTTTCCACTTTAGTCTGTCCACTTTACTCTTTCCACTATAGTCTTTCCACTTTAGTCTTTCCACTTTAGTCTGTCCACTTTAGTCTTTCCACTGCAGTCTTTCCACTATAGTCTGTCCACTTTAGTCTTTCCACTTTAGTCTGTCCACTTTATTCTTTCCACTATACTCTCCACTTTATTCTGTCCACTACAGTGTTTCCACTATAGTCTGTCCACTTTAGTATTTCCACTTTAGTCTTTCCATTTTAGTCTGTCCACTTTAGTCTTTCCACTATAGTCTGTCCACTTTAGTCTTTCCACTATTCTCTGTCCACATTATTCTTTCCACTATACTCTCCACTTTATTCTGTCCACTACAGTGTTTCCACTATAGTCTCCACTTTATTCTGTCCACTACAGTCTGTCCACTTTAGTCTTTCCACTTTAGTCTTTCCATTTTAGTCTGTCCACTTTAGTCTTTCCACTATAGTCTGTCCACTTTAGTCTTTCCACTATTCTCTGTCCACATTATTCTTTCCACTATACTCTCCACTTTATTCTGTCCACTACATTCTTTCCACTTTAGTCTTTCCACTATAGTCTTTCCACTTCAGTCTGTCCACTTTAGTCTTTCCACTATAGTTTGTCCACTTTAGTTTTTCCACTGTAGTCTTTCCACTATAGTCTGTCCACTTTATTCTTTCCACTATTCTCTGTCAACTTTAGTCTTTCCACTATAGTCTACACTTTATTCTGTCCACTACAGTCTTTCCACTATAGTCTTTCCACTATAGTCTGTCCACTTTAGTCTTTCCACTTTAGTTTTTCCACTTTAGTCTGTCCACTTCAGTGTTTCCACTATAGTCTGTCCACTTTAGTCTTTCCACTTTAGTCTTTCCACTATAGTCTCCACTTTATTCTGTCCACTACAGTCTTTCCACTATAGTCTTTCCACTATAGTCCGTCCACTTTTGTCTTTCCACTATTCTCTGTCCACTTTAGTCTTTCCACTATAGTCTCCACTTTATTCTGTCCACTACAGTCTTTCCACTATAATCTTTCCACTATAGTCTGTCCACTTTAGTCTTTCCACTTTAGTCTTTCCACTATTCTCTGTCCACTTTAGTATTTCCACTTTAGTCTTTCCACTATAGTCTCCACTTTATTCTGTCCACACAGTCTTTCCACTTTAGTCTTTCCACTACTCTCTGTCCACTTTAGTCTTTCCACTTTAGTCTTTCCATTTTGTCTGTCCACTTTAGTCTTTCCAGTATAGTCTGTCCACTTAGTCTTTCCACTATTCTCTGTCCACTTTAGTCTTTCCACTGTAGTCTCCACTTTATTCTGTCCACTACAGTCTTTCCACTATAATCTTTCCACTATAGTCTGTCCACTTTAGTCTTTCCACTTTAGTCTTTCCACTATTCTCTGTCCACTTTAGTATTTCCACTTTAGTCTTTCCACTATAGTCTCCACTTTCTTCTGTCCACACAGTCTTTCCACTTTAGTCTTTCCACTACTCTCTGTCCACTTTAGTCTTTCCACTTTAGTCTTTTCATTTTGTCTGTCCACTTTAGTCTTTCCAGTATAGTCTGTCCACTTAGTCTTTCCACTATTCTCTGTCCACTTTAGTCTTTCCACTATAGTCTCCACTTTATTCTGTCCACTACAGTCTTTCCACGATAGATTTTCCACTATAGTCTGTCCACTTTAGTCTTTCCACTTTATTCTGTCCACTACAGTCTTTCCACTTTAGTCTTTCCACTATTATCTGTCCACTTTAGTCTTTCCACTATAGTCTCCACTTTATTCTGTCCACTACAGTCTCTCCACTATAGTCTTTCCACTATAGTCTGTCCACTTTAGTCTTTCCACTATTCTCTGTCCACATTATTCTTTCCACTATACTCTCCACTTTATTCTGTCCACTACAGTGTTTCCACTATAGTCTGTCCACTTTAGTCTTTCCACTTTAGTCTTTCCACTATAGTCTCCACTTTAGTCTGTCCACTACAGTCTTTCCACTATAGTCTGTCCACTTTAGTCTTTCCACTTTAGTCTTTCCACTATAGTCTCCACTTTATTCTGTCCACTACAGTCTCTCCACTATAGTCTTTCCACTATAGTCTGTCCACTTCAGTCTTTCCACTATAGTCTGTCCACTATAGTCTGTCCACTTTATTCTTTCCACTATACTCTCCACTTTATTCTGTCCACTACAGTGTTTCCACTATAGTCTGTCCACTTTAGTCTTTCCACTTTAGTCTTTCCATTTTAGTCTGTCCACTTTAGTCTTTCCACTATAGTCTGTCCACTTTAGTCTTTCCACTATTCTCTGTCCACATTATTCTTTCCACTATACTCTCCACTTTATTCAGTCCACTACAGTGTTTCGACTATAGTCTGTCCACTTTAGTCTTTCCACTTTAGTCTTTCCATTTTAGTCTGTCCATTTTAGTCTTTCCACTATAGTCTGTCCACTTTAGTCTTTCCACTATTCTCTGTCCACTTTAGTCTTTCGACTACAGTCTCCACTTTATTCTGTCCACTACAGTCTCTCCACTATAGTCTGTCCACTTTAGTCTTTCCACTATTCTCTGTCCACATTATTCTTTCCACTATACTCTCCACTTTATTCTGTCCACTACAGTGTTTCCACTATAGTCTGTCCACTTTAGTCTTTCCACTTTAGTCTTTCCATTTTAGTCTGTCCACTTTAGTCTTTTCACTATAGTCTGTCCACTTTAGTCTGTCCACTTTAGTCTTTCCACTATAGTCTGTCCACTTTAGTCTTTCCACTATTCTCTGTCCACTTTAGTCTTTCCACTATAGTCTCCACTTTATTCTGCCCACTACAGTCTTTCCTCTATATTCTTTCCACTATAGTCTGTCCACTTTAGTCTTTCCACTTTAGTCTTTCCACTTTAGTCTGTCCACTTTACTCTTTCCACTATAGTCTTTCCACTTTAGTCTTTCCACTTTAGTCTGTCCACTTTAGTCTTTCCACTACAGTCTTTCCACTATAGTCTGTCCACTTTAGTCTTTCCACTTTAGTCTTTCCACTATAGTCTCCACTTTATTCTGTCCACTACAGTCTCTCCACTATAGTCTTTCCACTATAGTCTGTCCACTTCAGTCTTTCCACTATAGTCTGTCCACTTTAGTCTTTCCACTATTCTCCGTCCACTTTATTCTTTCCACTATACTCTCCACTTTATTCTGTCCACTACAGTCTTTCCACTATAGTCTGTCCACTTTAGTCTTTCCACTTTAGTCTTTCCACTTTAGTCTTTCCACTTTAGTCTTTCCACTATAGTCAGTCCACTTTAGTCTTTCCACTATTCTCTGTCCACTTTAGTCTTTCCACTATAGTGCCCACTTTATTCTGCCCACTACAGTCTTTCCTCTATAGTCTTTCCACTATAGTCTGTCCACTATAGTCTTTCCACTTTAGTCTTTCCACTTTAGTCTTTCCACTTTAGTCTGTCCACTTTACTCTTTCCACTATAGTCTTTCCACTTTAGTCTTTCCACTTTAGTCTGTCCACTTTAGTCTTTCCACTACAGTCTTTCCACTATAGTCTGTCCACTTTAGTCTTTCCACTTTAGTCTTTCCACTATAGTCTCTACTTTATTCTGTCCACTAGAGTCTCTCCACTATAGTCTTTCCACTATAGTCTGTCCACTTCAGTCTTTCCACTATAGTCTGTCCACTTTAGTCTTTCCACTTTAGTCTTTCCACTATAGTCTCCACTTTAGTCTGTCCACTACAGTCTTTCCACTATAGTCTGTCCACTTTAGTCTTTCCACTTTAGTCTTTCCAGTATAGTCTCCACTTTATTCTGTCCACTACAGTCTTTCCACTATAGTCTTTCCACTATAGTCTGTCCACTTTAGTCTTTCCACTATTCTCTGTCCACTTTAGTCTTTCCACTATAGTCTCCACTTTATTCTGTCCACTACAGTCTTTCCACTATAGTCTTTCCACTATAGTCTGTCCACTTTAGTCTTTCCACTTTCGTCTTTCCACTATTCTCTGTCCACTTTAGTATTTCCACTTTATTCTTTCCACTATAGTCTCCACTTTATTCTGTCCACTACAGTCTCTCCACTATAGTCTTTCCACTATAGTCTGTCCACTTTATTCTTTCCACTATACTCTCCACTTTATTCTGTCCACTACAGTGTTTCCACTATAGTCTGTCCACTTTAGTCTTTCCACTTTAGTCTTTCCATTTTAGTCTGTCCACTTTAGTCTTTCCACTATAGTCTGTCCACTTTAGTCTTTCCACTATTCTCTGTCCACATTATTCTTTCCACTATACTCTCCAGTTTATTCTGTCCACTACAGTGTTTCCACTATAGTCTGTCCACTTTAGTCTTTCCACTTTAGTCTTTCCATTTTAGTCTGTCCATTTTAGTCTTTCCACTATAGTCTGTCCACTTTAGTCTTTCCACTATTCTCTGTCCACTTTAGTCTTTCGACTATAGTCTCCACTTTATTCTGTCCACTACAGTCTCTCCACTATAGTCTGTCCACTTTAGTCTTTCCACTATTCTCTGTCCACATTATTCTTTCCACTATACTCTCCACTTTATTCTGTCCACTACAGAGTTTCCACTATAGTCTGTCCACTTTAGTCTTTCCACTTTAGTCTTTCCATTTTAGTCTGTCCACTTTAGTCTTTTCACTATAGTCTGTCCACTTTAGTCTTTCCACTATTCTCTGTCCACTTTAGTCTTTCCACTATAGTCTCCACTTTATTCTGTCCACTACAGTCTCTCCACTATAGTCTTTTCACTATAGTCTGTCCATTTTAGTCTTTCCACTATTCTCTGTCCACTTTATTCTTTCCACTATACTCTCTACTTTATTCTGTCCACTAAAGTATTTCCACTATAGTCTGTCCACTTTAGTCTGTCCACTTTAGTCTTTCCACTATAGTCTGTCCACTTTAGTCTTTCCACTATTCTCTGTCCACTTTAGTCTTTCCACTATAGTCTCCACTTTATTCTGTCCACTACAGTCTTTCCACTATAGTCTTTCCACTTTATTCTGTCCACTACAGTCTTTCCACTATAGTCTGTCCACTTTAGTCTTTCCACTTTAGTCTTTCCACTTTAGTCTGTCCACTTTAGTCTTTCCACTATAGTCTGTCCACTTTAGTCTTTCCACTATTTTCTGTCCACTTTAGTCTTTCCACTATAGTCTCCACTTTATTCTGCCCACTACAGTCTTTCCACTATAGTCTTTCCACTATAGTCTGTCCACTTTAGTCTTTCCACTATAGTCTCCACTTTATTCTGTCCACTACAGTCTTTCCACCATAGTCTTTCCACTTTAGTCTGTCCACTTTAGTCTTTCCACTATATTCTGTCCACTTTAGTCTTTCCACTTTAGTCTTTCCACTTTATTCTTTCCACTTCAGTGTGTACACTTTAGTCTGTCCACTAAGTCTTTCAACTTCAGTCTTTCCACTATAGTCTGTCCACTTTAGTCTTTCCACTTTAGTCTTTCCACTATAGTTTCCACTTTATTCTGTCCACTACAGTTTTTCCACTATAGTCTTTCCACTATAGTCTGTCCACTTTAGTCTTTCCACTATTCTCTGTCCACTTTAGGCTTTCCACTATAGTCTCCATTTTATTCTGTCCACTAGAGTCTTTCCACTATAGTCTTTCCACTATTCTCTTTCCACTATAGCCTTTCCACTTTAGTCTTTCCACTTTAGTCTGTCCACTTTAGTCTTTCCACTACAGTCTTTCCACTATAGTCTGTCCACTTTAGTCTTTCCACTTTTGTCTTTCCACTATAGTCTCCACTTTATTATGTCCACTACAGTCTCTCCACTATAGTCTTTCCACTATAGTCTGTCCACTTCAGTCTTTCCACTATAGTCTGTCCACTTTATTCTTTCCACTTTAGTCTTTCCACTATAGTCTCCACTTTAGTCTGTCCACTATTCTCTGTCCACTTTAGTCTTTCCACAATAGTCTCCACTTTATTCTGTCCACTACAGTCTTTCCACTATAGTCTTTCCACTATAGTCTGTCCACTTTAGTCTCTCCACTTTAGTCTTTCCACTAGTCTCCGCTTTATTCTGTCCACTACAGTCTCTCCACTATAGTCTTTCCACTATAGTCTGTCCACTTTATTCTTTCCACTATACTCTCCACTTTATTCTGTCCACTACAGTGTTTCCACTATAGTCTGTCCACTTTAGTCTTTCCACTTTAGTCTTTCCATTTTAGTCTGTCCACTTTAGTCTTTCCACTATAGTCTGTCCACTTTAGTCTTTCCACTATTCTCTGTCCACTTTAGTCTTTCCACTATAGTCTCCACTTTATTCTGTCCACTACAGTCTCTCCACTATAGTCTTTCCACTATAGTCTGTCCACTTTAGTCTTTCCACTATTCTCTGTCCACTTTATTCTTTCCACTATACTCTCCACTTTATTCTGTCCACTACAGTATTTCCACTATAGTCTGTCCACTTTAGTCTGTCCACTTTAGTCTTTCCACTATAGTCTGTCCACTTTAGTCTTTCCACTATTCTCTGTCCACTTTAGTCTTTCCACTATAGTCTCCACTTTATTCTGTCCACTACAGTCTTTCCACTATAGTCTTTCCACTTTATTCTGTCCACTACAGTCTTTCCACTATAGTCTGTCCACTTTAGTCTTTCCACTTTAGTCTTTCCACTTTAGTCTGTCCACTTTAGTCTTTCCACTATAGTCTGTCCACTTTAGTCTTTCCACTATTCTCTGTCCACTTTAGTCTTTCCACTATAGTCTCCACTTTATTCTGCCCATTACAGTCTTTCCACTATAGTCTTTCCACTATAGTCTGTCCACTTTAGTCTTTCCACTATAGTCTCCACTTTATTCTGTCCACTACAGTCTTTCCACTATAGTCTTTCCACTATAGTCTGTCCACTTTAGTCTTTCCACTTTAGTTTTTCCACTTTAGTCTGTCCACTTTAGTCTTTCCACTATAGTCTGTCCACTTTAGTCTTTCCACTTTATTCTTTCCACTTCAGTGTGTAGACTTTAGCCTGTCCACTGAGTCTTTCAACTTCAGTCTTTCCACTATAGTCTGTCCACTTTAGTCTTTCCACTTTAGTCTTTCCACTATAGTCTCCACTTTATTCTGTCCACTACAGTTTTTCCACTATAGTCTTTCCACTATAGTCTGTCCACTTTAGTCTTTCCACTATTCTCTGTCCACTTTAGGCTTTCCACTATAGTCTCCATTTTATTCTGTCCACTACAGTCTTTCCACTATAGTCTTTCCACTATTCTCTTTCCACTATAGTCTTTCCACTTTAGTCTTTCCACTTTAGTCTGTCCACTTTAGTCTTTCCACTACAGTCTTTCCACTATAGTCTGTCCACTTTAGTCTTTCCACTTTAGTCTTTCCACTATAGTCTCCACTTTATTATGTCCACTACAGTCTCTCCACTATAGTCTTTCCACTATAGTCTGTCCACTTCAGTCTTTCCACTATAGTCTGTCCACTTTAGTCTTTCCACTTTAGTCTTTCCACTATAGTCTCCACTTTAGTCTGTCCACTACAGTCTTTCCACTATAGTCTGTCCACTTTAGTCTTTCCACTTTAGTCTTTCCACTATAGTCTCCACTTTATTCTGTCCACTACAGTCTTTCCACTATAGTCTTTCCACTATAGTCTGTCCACTTTAGTCTTTCCACTATTCTCTGTCCACTTCAGTCTTTCCACTATAGTCTCCACTTTATTCTGTCCACTACAGTCTTTCCACTATAGTCTTTCCACTATAGTCTGTCCACTTTAGTCTTTCCACTTTCGTCTTTTCACTATTCTCTGTCCACTTTAGTATTTCCACTTTAGTCTTTCCACTATAGTCTCCACTTTATTCTGTCCACTACAGTCTCTCCACTATAGTCTTTCCACTATAGTCTGTCCACTTTAGTCTTTCCACTATTCTCTGTCCACTTTAGTCTTTCCACTATAGTCTCCACTTTATTCTGTCCACTACAGTCTTTCCACTATAGTCTTTCCACTTTATTCTGTCCACTACAGTCTTTCCACTATAGTCTGTCCACTTTAGTCTTTCCACTTTAGTCTTTCCACTTTAGTCTATCCACTTTAGTCTTTCCACTATAGTCTGTCCACTTTAGTCTTTCCACTATTCTCTGTCCACTTTAGTCTTTCCACTATAGTCTCCACTTTATTCTGCCCACTACAGTCTTTCCACTATAGTCTTTCCACTATAGTCTGTCCACTTTAGTCTTTCCACTATAGTCTCCACTTTATTCTGTCCACTACAGTCTTTCCACTATAGTCTTTCCACTATAGTCTGTCCACTTTAGTCTTTCCACTTTAGTTTTTCCACTTTAGTCTGTCCACTTTAGTCTTTCCACTATAGTCTGTCCACTTTAGTCTTTCCACTTTAGTCTTTCCACTTTATTCTTTCCACTTCAGTGTGTACACTTTAGTCTGTCCACTGAGTCTTTCAACTTCAGTCTTTCCACTATAGTCTGTCCACTTTAGTCTTTCCACTTTAGTCTTTCCACTATAGTCTCCACTTTATTCTGTCCACTACAGTTTTTCCACTATAGTCTTTCCACTATAGTCTGTCCACTTTAGTCTTTCCACTATTCTCTGTCCACTTTAGGCTTACCACTATAGTCTCCATTTATTCTGTCCACTACAGTCTTTCCACTATAGTCTTTCCACTATTCTCTGTCCACTTTAGTCTTTCCACTTTAGTCTTTCCACTATACTCTCCACTTTATTCTGTCCACTACAGTCTTTCCACTTTAGTCTTTCCACTATAGTCTGTCCACTTTGGTCGTTCCACTACTCTCTGTCCACTTTAATCTTTCCCCTATAGTCTCCACTTTATTCTGTCCACTACATTCTTTCCACTTTATTCTTTCCACTATAGTCTTTCCACTTCAGTCTGTCCACTTTAGTCTTTCCACTATAGTCTGTCCACTTTAGTTTTTCCACTATAGTATTTCCACTTTAGTCTGTCCACTTAATCTTTCCACTTCAGTCGTTCCACTATAGTCTGTCCATTTTAGTCTTTCCACTTTAGTCTTTACACTATAGTCTCCACTTTATTCTGTCCACTACAGTCTTTCCACTTTAGTCTTTCCACTATTCTTTGTCCACTTTAGTCTTTCCACTATAGTCTCCACTTTATCCTGTCCACTACAGTCTTTCCACTGTAGTCTTTCCACTATAGTCTCTCCACTTTATTCTTTCCACTATTCTCTGTCCACTTTAGTCTTTCCACTATAGTCTCCACTTTCTTCTGTCCACTACATTCTTTCCACTTTAGTCTTTCCACTATAGTCTTTCCACTTCAGTCTGTCCACTCTAGTCTTTCCACTATAGTCTGTCCACTTTAGTTTTTCCACTATAGTCTTTCCACTTTAGTCTGTCCACTTAGTCTTTCCACTTCAGTCTTTCCACTATAGTCTGTCCACTTTAGTCTTTCCACTTTAGTCTTTACACTATAGTCTCCACTTTATTCTGTCCACTACAGTCTTTCCTCTTTAGTCTTTCCACTATTCTCTGTCCACTTTAGTCTTTCCACTATAGTCTCCACTTTATTCTGTCCACTACAGTCTTTCCACTGTAGTCTTTCCACTATAGTCTTTCCACTTTATTCTTTCCACTATTCTTTGTCCACTTTAGTCTTTCCACTATAGTCTCCACTTTATTCTGTCCACTACAGTCTTTCCACTGTAGTCTTTCCATTATAGTCTGTCCACTTTATTCTTTCCACTATTCTCTGTCCACTTTAGTCTTTCCACTATAGTCTCCACTTTATTCTGTCCACTACAGTCTCTCCACTATAGTCTTTCCACTATAGTCTGTCCACTTTATTCTTTCCACTATACTCTCCACTTTATTCTGTCCACTACAGTGTTTCCACTATAATCTGTCCACTTTAGTCTTTCCACTTTCGTCTTTCCATTTTAGTCTGTCCACTTTAGTCTTTCCACTATAGTCTGTCCACTTTAGTCTTTCCACTGTTCTCTGTCCACATTATTCTTTCCACTATACTCTCCACTTTATTCTGTCCACTACAGTGTTTCCACTATAGTCTGTCCACTTTAGTCTTTCCACTTTAGTCTTTCCATTTTAGTCTGTCCATTTTAGTCTATCCACTATAGTCTGTCCACTTTAGTCTTTCCAATATTCTCTGTCCACTTTAGTCTTTCGACTATAGTCTCCAATTTATTCTGTCCACTACAGTCTCTCCACTATAGTCTGTCCACTTTAGTCTTTCCACTATTCTCTGTCCACATTCTTCTTTCCACTATACTCTCCACTTTATTCTGTCCACTACAGTGTTTCCACTATAGTCTGTCCAATTTAGTCTTTCCACTTTAGTCTTTCCATTTTAGTCTGTCCACTTTAGTCTTTCCACTATAGTCTGTCCACTTTAGTCTTTCCACTATTCTCTGTCCACTTTAGTCTTTCCACTATAGTCTCCACTTTATTCTGTCCACTACAGTCTTTCCACTGTAGTCTTTCCATTATAGTCTGTCCACTTTATTCTTTCCACTATTCTCTGTCCACTTTAGTCTTTCCACTATAGTCTCCACTTTATTCTGTCCACTACAGTCTCTCCACTATAGTCTTTCCACTATAGTCTGTCCACTTTATTCTTTCCACTATACTCTCCACTTTATTCTGTCCACTACAGTGTTTCCACTATAATCTGTCCACTTTAGTCTTTCCACTTTCGTCTTTCCATTTTAGTCTGTCCACTTTAGTCTTTCCACTATAGTCTGTCCACTTTAGTCTTTCCACTATTCTCTGTCCACATTATTCTTTCCACTATACTCTCCACTTTATTCTGTCCACTACAGTGTTTCCACTATAGTCTGTCCACTTTAGTCTTTCCACTTTAGTCTTTCCATTTTAGTCTGTCCATTTTAGTCTTTCCACTATAGTCTGTCCACTTTAGTCTTTCCAATATTCTCTGTCCACTTTAGTCTTTCGACTATAGTCTCCAATTTATTCTGTCCACTACAGTCTCTCCACTATAGTCTGTCCACTTTAGTCTTTCCACTATTCTCTGTCCACATTCTTCTTTCCACTATACTCTCCACTTTATTCTGTCCACTACAGTGTTTCCACTATAGTCTGTCCAATTTAGTCTTTCCACTTTAGTCTTTCCATTTTAGTCTGTCCACTTTAGTCTTTCCACTATAGTCTGTCCACTTTAGTCTTTCCACTATTCTCTGTCCACTTTAGTCTTTCCACTATAGTCTCCACTTTATTCTGTCCACTACAGTCTTTCCACTATAGTCTTTCCACTATAGTCTGTCCACTTTAGTCTTTCCACTATTCTCTGTCCACATTATTCTTTCCACTATACTCTCCACTTTATTCTATCCACTACAGTATTTCCACTATAGTCTGTCCGCTTTAGTCTGTCCACTTTAGTCTTTCCACTATAGTCTCCACTTTATTCTGTCCACTACAGTTTTTCCACTATAGTCTTTCCACTATAGTCTGTCCACTTTAGTCTTTCCACTATTCTCTGTCCACTTTAGGCTTTCCACTATAGTCTCCATTTTATTCTGTCCACTACAGTCTTTCCACTATGGTCTTTCCACTATTCTCTTTCGACTATAGTCTTTCCACTTTAGTCTTTCCACTTTAGTCTGTCCACTTTAGTCTTTCCACTACAGTCTTTCCACTATAGTCTGTCCACTTTAGTCTTTCCACTTTAGTCTTTCCACTATAGTCTCCACTTTATTATGTCCACTACAGTCTCTCCACTATAGTCTTTGCACTATAGTCTGTCCACTTCAGTCTTTCCACTATAGTCTGTCCACTTTAGTCTTTCCACTATAGTCTCCACTTTAGTCTGTCCACTACAGTCTTTCCACTATAGTCTGTCCACTTTAGTCTTTCCACTTTAGTCTTTCCACTATAGTCTCCACTTTATTCTGTCCACTACAGTCTTTCCACTATAGTCTTTCCACTATAGTCTGTCCACTTTAGTCTTTCCACTATTCTCTGTCCACTTCAGTCTTTCCACTATAGTCTCCACTTTATTCTGTCCACTACAGTCTTTCCACTATAGTCTTTCCACTATAGTCTGTCCACTTTAGTCTTTCCACTTTCGTCTTTTCACTATTCTCTGTCCACTTTAGTATTTCCACTTTAGTCTTTCCACTATAGTCTCCACTTTATTCTGTCCACTACAGTCTCTCCACTATAGTCTTTCCACTATAGTCTCTCCACTTTATTCTTTCCACTATACTCTCCACTTTATTCTGTCCACTACAGTGTTTCCACTATAGTCTGTCCACTTTAGTCTTTCCACTTTAGTCTTTCCATTATAGTCTGTCCACTTTAGTCTTTCCACTATAGTCTGTCCACTTTATTCTTTCCACTATTCTCTGTCCACATTATTCTTTCCACTATACTCTCCACTTTATTCTGTCCACTACAGTGTTTCCACTATAGTCTGTCCACTTTAGTCTTTCCACTTTAGTCTTTCCATTTTAGTCTGTCCATTTTAGTCTTTCCACTATAGTCTGTCCACTTTAGTCTTTCCACTATTCTCAGTCCACTTTAGTCTTTCGACTATAGTCTCCACTTTATTCTGTCCACTACAGTCTCTCCACTATAGTCTGTCCACTTTAGTCTTTCCACTATTCTCTGTCCACATTCTTCTTTCCACTATACTCTCCACTTTATTCTGTCCACTACAGTGTTTCCACTATAGTCTGTCCACTTTAGTCTTTCCACTTTAGTCTTTCCATTTTAGTCTGTCCACTTTAGTCTTTCCACTATAGTCTGTCCACTTTAGTCTTTCCACTATTCTCTGTCCACTTTAGTCTTTCCACTATAGTCTCCACTTTATTCTTTCCACTACAGTCTCTCCACTATAGTCTTTCCACTATAGTCTGTCCACTTTAGTCTTTCCCCTATTCTCTGTCCACTTTATTCTTTCCACTATACTCTCCACTTTATTCTGTCCACTACAGTATTTCCACTATAGTCTGTCCACTTTAGTCTGTCCACTTTTGTCTTTCCACTATAGTCTGTCCACTTTAGTCTTTCCACTATTCTCTGTCCACTTTAGTCTTTCCACTATAGTCTCCACTTTATTCTGTCCACTACAGTCTTTCCACTATAGTCTTTCCACTTTATTCTGTCCACTACAGTCTTTCCACTATAGTCTGTCCACTTTAGTCTTTCCACTTCAGTCTTTCCACTTTAGTCTGTCCACTTTAGTCTTTCCACTATAGTCTGTCCACTTTAGTCTTTCCACTATTCTCTGTCCACTTTAGTCTTTCCACTATAGTCTCCACTATATTCTGCCCACTACAGTCTTTCCACTATAGTCTTTCCACTATAGTCTGTCCACTTTAGTCTTTCCACTATAGTCTCCACTTTATTCTGTCCACTACAGTCTTTCCACTATAGTCTTTCCACTATAGTCTGTCCACTTTAGTCTTTCCACTTTAGTTTTTCCACTTTAGTTTGTCCACTTTAGTCTTTCCACTATAGTCTGTCCACTTTAGTCTTTCCACTTTAGTCTTTCCACTTTATTCTTTCCACTTCAGTGTGTACACTTTAGTCTGTCCACTGAGTCTTTCAACTTCAGTCTTTCCACTATAGTCTGTCCACTTTAGTCTTTCCACTTTAGTCTTTCCACTATAGTCTCCACTTTATTCGGTCCACTACAGTTTTTCCACTATAGTCTTTCCACTATAGTCTGTCCACTTTAGTCTTTCCACTATTCTCTGTCCACTTTAGGCTTTCCACTATAGTCTCCATTTTATTCTGTCCACTACAGTCTTTCCACTATAGTCTTTCCACTATTCTCTGTCCACTTTAGTCTTTCCACTTTAGTCTTTCCACTATACTCTCCACTTTATTCTGTCCACTACAGTCTTTCCACTTTAGTCTTTCCACTATAGTCTGTCCACTTTGGTCGTTCCACTACTCTCTGTCCACTTTAGTCTTTCCCCTATAGTCTCCACTTTATTCTGTCCACTACATTCTTTCCACTTTTGTCTTTCCACTATAGTCTTTCCACTTCAGTCTGTCCACTTTAGTCTTTCCACTTTAGTCTGTCCACTTAGTCTTTCCACTTCAGTCGTTCCACTATAGTCTGTCCACTTTAGTCTTTCCACTTTAGTCTTTCCACTATTAGGGCTTTCCACTATAGTCTCCATTTTATTCTGTCCACTACAGTCTTTCCACTATGGTCTTTCCACTATTCTCTTTCCACTATAGTCTTTCCACTTTAGTCTTTCCACTTTAGTCTGTCCACTTTAGTCTTTCCACTACAGTCTTTCCACTATAGTCTGTCCACTTTAGTCTTTCCACTTTAGTCTTTCCACTATAGTCTCCACTTTATTATGTCCACTACAGTCTCTCCACTATAGTCTTTGCACTATAGTCTGTCCACTTCAGTCTTTCCACTATAGTCTGTCCACTTTAGTCTTTCCACTTTAGTCTTTCCACTATAGTCTCCACTTTAGTCTGTCCACTACAGTCTTTCCACTATAGTCTGTCCACTTTAGTCTTTCCACTTTAGTCTTTCCACTATAGTCTCCACTTTATTCTGTCCACTACAGTCTTTCCACTATAGTCTTTCCACTATAGTCTGTCCACTTTAGTCTTTCCACTATTCTCTGTCCACTTCAGTCTTTCCACTATAGTCTCCACTTTATTCTGTCCACTACAGTCTTTCCACTATAGTCTTTCCACTATAGTCTGTCCACTTTAGTCTTTCCACTTTCGTCTTTTCACTATTCTCTGTCCACTTTAGTATTTCCACTTTAGTCTTTCCACTATAGTCTCCACTTTATTCTGTCCACTACAGTCTCTCCACTATAGTCTTTCCACTATAGTCTCTCCACTTTATTCTTTCCACTATACTCTCCACTTTATTCTGTCCACTACAGTGTTTCCACTATAGTCTGTCCACTTTAGTCTTTCCACTTTAGTCTTTCCATTATAGTCTGTCCACTTTAGTCTTTCCACTATAGTCTGTCCACTTTATTCTTTCCACTATTCTCTGTCCACATTATTCTTTCCACTATACTCTCCACTTTATTCTGTCCACTACAGTGTTTCCACTATAGTCTGTCCACTTTAGTCTTTCCACTTTAGTCTTTCCATTTTAGTCTGTCCATTTTAGTCTTTCCACTATAGTCTGTCCACTTTAGTCTTTCCACTATTCTCTGTCCACTTTAGTCTTTCGACTATAGTCTCCACTTTATTCTGTCCACTACAGTCTCTCCACTATAGTCTGTCCACTTTAGTCTTTCCACTATTCTCTGTCCACATTCTTCTTTCCACTATACTCTCCACTTTATTCTGTCCACTACAGTGTTTCCACTATAGTCTGTCCACTTTAGTCTTTCCACTTTAGTCTTTCCATTTTAGTCTGTCCACTTTAGTCTTTCCACTATAGTCTGTCCACTTTAGTCTTTCCACTATTCTCTGTCCACTTTAGTCTTTCCACTATAGTCTCCACTTTATTCTGTCCACTACAGTCTCTCCACTATAGTCTTTCCACTATAGTCTGTCCACTTTAGTCTTTCCCCTATTCTCTGTCCACTTTATTCTTTCCACTATACTCTCCACTTTATTCTGTCCACTACAGTATTTCCACTATAGTCTGTCCACTTTAGTCTGTCCACTTTTGTCTTTCCACTATAGTCTGTCCACTTTAGTCTTTCCACTATTCTCTGTCCACTTTAGTCTTTCCACTATAGTCTCCACTTTATTCTGTCCACTACAGTCTTTCCACTATAGTCTTTCCACTTTATTCTGTCCACTACAGTCTTTCCACTATAGTCTGTCCACTTTAGTCTTTCCACTTCAGTCTTTCCACTTTAGTCTGTCCACTTTAGTCTTTCCACTATAGTCTGTCCACTTTAGTCTTTCCACTATTCTCTGTCCACTTTAGTCTTTCCACTATAGTCTCCACTATATCCTGCCCACTACAGTCTTTCCACTATAGTCTTTCCACTATAGTCTGTCCACTTTAGTCTTTCCACTATAGTCTCCACTTTATTCTGTCCACTACAGTCTTTCCACTATAGTCTTTCCACTATAGTCTGTCCACTTTAGTCTTTCCACTTTAGTTTTTCCACTTTAGTTTGTCCACTTTAGTCTTTCCACTATAGTCTGTCCACTTTAGTCTTTCCACTTTAGTCTTTCCACTTTATTCTTTCCACTTCAGTGTGTACACTTTAGTCTGTCCACTGAGTCTTTCAACTTCAGTCTTTCCACTATAGTCTGTCCACTTTAGTCTTTCCACTTTAGTCTTTCCACTATAGTCTCACTTTATTCTGTCCACTACAGTTTTTCCACTATAGTCTTTCCACTATAGTCTGTCCACTTTAGTCTTTCCACCATTCTCTGTCCACTTTAGGCTTTCCACTATAGTCTCCATTTTATTCTGTCCACTACAGTCTTTCCACTATAGTCTTTCCACTATTCTCTGTCCACTTTAGTCTTTCCACTTTAGTCTTTCCACTATACTCTCCACTTTATTCTGTCCACTACAGTCTTTCCACTTTAGTCTTTCCACTATAGTCTGTCCACTTTGGTCGTTCCACTACTCTCTGTCCACTTTAGTCTTTCCCCTATAGTCTCCACTTTATTCTGTCCACTACATTCTTTCCACTTTTGTCTTTCCACTATAGTCTTTCCACTTCAGTCTGTCCACTTTAGTCTTTCCACTTTAGTCTGTCCACTTAGTCTTTCCACTTCAGTCGTTCCACTATAGTCTGTCCACTTTAGTCTTTCCACTTTAGTCTTTCCACTATTCTCTGTCCACTTTAGGCTTTCCACTATAGTCTCCATTTTATTCTGTCCACTACAGTCTTTCCACTATAGTCTTTCCACTATTCTCTGTCCACTTTAGTCTTTCCACTTTAGTCTTTCCACTATACTCTCCACTTTATTCTGTCCACTACAGTCTTTCCACTTCAGTCTTTCCACTATAGTCTGTCCACTTTAGTCTTTCCACTTTAGTCTTTCCACTATAGTCTCCACTTTAGTCTGTCCACTACAGTCTTTCCACTATAGTCTGTCCACTTTAGTCTTTCCACTTTAGTCTTTCCACTATAGTCTCCACTTTATTCTGTCCACTACAGTCTTTCCACTATAGTCTTTCCACTATAGTCTGTCCACTTTAGTCTTTCCATTTTAGTCTGTCCACTTTAGTCTTTCCACTATAGTCTGTCCACTTTAGTCTTTCCACTATTCTCTGTCCACATTCTTCTTTCCACTATACTCTCCACTTTATTCTGTCCACTACAGTCTTTCCACTTCAGTCTTTCCACTATAGTCTGTCCACTTCAGTCTTTCCACTTTAGTTTTTCCACTTTAGTCTGTCCACTTTAGTCTTTCCACTATAGTCTGTCCACTTTAGTCTTTCCACTTTAGTCTTTCCACTTTATTCTTTCCACTTCAGTGTGTACACTTTAGTCTGTCCACTGAGTCTTTCAACTTTAGTCTTTCCACTTTAGTCTTTCCACTATAGTCTCCACTTTATTCTGTCCACTACAGTTTTTCCACTATAGTCTTTCCACTATAGTCTGTCCACTTTAGTCTTTCCACTATTCTCTGTCCACTTTAGGCTTTCCACTATAGTCTCCATTTTATTCTGTCCACTACAGTCTTTCCACTATAGTCTTTCCACTATTCTCTGTCCACTTTAGTCTTTCCACTTTAGTCTTTCCACTATACTCTCCACTTTATTCTGTCCACTACAGTCTTTCCACTTTAGTCTTTCCACTATAGTCTGTCCACTTTGGTCGTTCCACTACTCTCTGTCCACTTTAGTCTTTCCCCTATAGTCTCCACTTTATTCTGTCCACTACATTCTTTCCACTTTAGTCTTTCCACTATAGTCTTTCCACTTCAGTCTGTCCACTTTAGTCTTTCCACTATAGTCTGTCCACTTTAGTTTTTCCACTATAGTCTTTCCACTTTAGTCTGTCCACTTAGTCTTTCCACTTCAGTCGTTCCACTATAGTCTGTCCACTTTAGTCTTTCCACTTTAGTCTTTACACTATAGTCTCCACTTTATTCTGTCCACTACAGTCTTTCCACTTTAGTCTTTCCACTATTCTCTGTCCACTTTAGTCTTTCCACTATAGTCTCCACTTTATCCTGTCCACTACAGTCTTTCCACTGTAGTCTTTCCACTATAGTCTGTCCACTTTATTCTTTCCACTATTCTCTGTCCACTTTAGTCTTTCCACTATAGTCTCCACTTTATTCTGTCCACTACATTCTTTCCACTTTAGTCTTTCCACTATAGTCTTTCCACTTCAGTCTGTCCACTCTAGTCTTTCCACTATAGTCTGTCCACTTTAGTTTTTCCACTATAGTCTTTCCACTTTAGTCTGTCCACTTAGTCTTTCCACTTCAGTCTTTCCACTATTGTCTGTCCACTTTAGTCTTTCCACTTTAGTCTTTACACTATAGTCTCCACTTTATTCTGTCCACTACAGTCTTTCCTCTTTTGTCTTTCCACTATTCTCTGTCCACTTTAGTCTTTCCACTATAGTCTCCACTTTATTCTGTCCACTACAGTCTTTCCACTGTAGTTTTTCCACTATAGTCTGTCCACTTTATTCTTTCCACTATTCTTTGTCCACTTTAGTCTTTCCACTATAGTCTCCACTTTATTCTGTCCACTACAGTCTTTCCACTGTAGTATTTCCACTATAGTCTGTCCACTTTATTCTTTCCACTATTCTCTGTCCACTTTAGTCTTTCCACTATAGTGTTTCCACTATAATCTGTCCACTTTAGTCTTTCCACTTTCGTCTTTCCATTTTAGTCTGTCCACTTTAGTCTTTCCACTATAGTCTGTCCACTTTAGTCTTTCCACTATTCTCTGTCCACATTCTTCTTTCCACTATACTCTCCACTTTATTCTGTCCACTACAGTGTTTCCACTATAGTCTGTCCACTTTAGTCTTTCCACTTTAGTCTTTCCATTTTAGTCTGTCCACTTTAGTCTTTCCACTATAGTCTGTCCACTTTATTCTTTCCACTATTCTCTGTCCACTTTAGTCTTTCCACTATAGTCTCCACTTTATTCTGTCCACTACAGTCTCTCCACTATAGTCTTTCCACTATAGTCTGTCCACTTTATTCTTTCCACTATACTCTCCACTTTATTCTGTCCACTACAGTGTTTCCACTATAATCTGTCCACTTTAGTCTTTCCACTTTCGTCTTTCCATTTTAGTCTGTCCACTTTAGTCTTTCCACTATAGTCTGTCCACTTTAGTCTTTCCACTATTCTCTGTCCACATTCTTCTTTCCACTATACTCTCCACTTTATTCTGTCCACTACAGTCTTTCCACTTCAGTCTTTCCACTATAGTCTGTCCACTTTAGTCTTTCCACTTTAGTCTTTCCACTATAGTCTCCACTTTAGTCTGTCCACTACAGTCTTTCCACTATAGTCTGTCCACTTTAGTCTTTCCACTTTAGTCTCCACTTTATTCTGTCCACTACAGTCTTTCCACTATAGTATTTCCACTATAGTCTGTCCACTTTAGTCTTTCCACTATTCTCTGTCCACTTCAGTCTTTCCACTATAGTCTCCACTTTATTCTGTCCACTACAGGCTTTCCACTATAGTCTTTCCACTATAGTCTGTCCACTTTAGTCTTTCCACTTTCGTCTTTTCACTATTCTCTGTCCACTTTAGTATTTCCACTTTAGTCTTTCCACTATAGTCTCCACTTTATTCTGTCCACTACAGTCTCTCCACTATAGTCTTTCCACTATAGTCTCTCCACTTTATTCTTTCCACTATACTCTCCACTTTATTCTGTCAACTACAGTGTTTCCACTATAGTCTGTCCACTTTAGTCTTTCCACTTTAGTCTTTCCATTTTAGTCTGTCCACTTTAGTCTTTCCACTATAGTCTGTCCACTTTATTCTTTCCACTATTCTCTGTCCACATTATTCTTTCCACTATACTCTCCACTTTATTCTGTCCACTACAGTGTTTCCACTATAGTCTGTCCACTTTAGTCTTTCCACTTTAGTCTTTCCATTTTAGTCTGTCCATTTTAGTCTTTCCACTATAGTCTGTCCACTTTAGTCTTTCCACTATTCTCTGTCCACTTTAGTCTTTCGACTATAGTCTCCACTTTATTCTGTCCACTACAGTCTCTCCACTATAGTCTGTCCACTTTAGTCTTTCCACTATTCTCTGTCCACATTCTTCTTTCCACTATACTCTCCACTTTATTCTGTCCACTACAGTGTTTCCACTATAGTCTGTCCACTTTAGTCTTTCCACTATAGTCTGTCCACTTTAGTCTTTCCACTTTAGTCTTTCCATTATAGTCTGTCCACTTTAGTCTTTCCACTATAGTCTGTCCACTTTATTCTTTCCACTATTCTCTGTCCACATTATTCTTTCCACTATACTCTCCACTTTATTCTGTCCACTACAGTGTTTCCACTATAGTCTGTCCACTTTAGTCTTTCCACTTTAGTCTTTAAATTTTAGTCTGTCCATTTTAGTCTTTCCACTATAGTCTGTCCACTTTAGTCTTTCCACTATTCTCTGTCCACTTTAGTCTTTCGACTATAGTCTCCACTTTATTCTGTCCACTACAGTCTCTCCACTATAGTCTGTCCACTTTAGTCTTTCCACTATTCTCTGTCCACATTCTTCTTTCCACTATACTCTCCACTTTATTCTGTCCACTACAGTGTTTCCACTATAGTCTGTCCACTTTAGTCTTTCCACTTTAGTCTTTCCATTTTAGTCTGTCCACTTTAGTCTTTCCACTATAGTCTGTCCACTTTAGTCTTTCCACTATTCTCTGTCCACTTTAGTCTTTCCACTATAGTCTCCACTTTATTCTGTCCACTACAGTCTCTCCACTATAGTCTTTCCACTATAGTCTGTCCACTTTAGTCTTTCCCCTATTCTCTGTCCACTTTATTCTTTCCACTATACTCTCCACTTTATTCTGTCCACTACAGTATTTCCACTATAGTCTGTCCACTTTAGTCTGTCCACTTTTGTCTTTCCACTATAGTCTGTCCACTTTAGTCTTTCCACTATTCTCTGTCCACTTTAGTCTTTCCACTATAGTCTCCACTTTATTCTGTCCACTACAGTCTTTCCACTATAGTCTTTCCACTTTATTCTGTCCACTACAGTCTTTCCACTATAGTCTGTCCACTTTAGTCTTTCCACTTCAGTCTTTCCACTTTAGTCTGTCCACTTTAGTCTTTCCACTATAGTCTGTCCACTTTAGTCTTTCCACTATTCTCTGTCCACTTTAGTCTTTCCACTATAGTCTCCACTATATTCTGCCCACTACAGTCTTTCCACTATAGTCTTTCCACTATAGTCTGTCCACTTTAGTCTTTCCACTATAGTCTCCACTTTATTCTGTCCACTACAGTCTTTCCACTATAGTCTTTCCTTTATAGTCTGTCCACTTTAGTCTTTCCACTTTAGTTTTTCCACTTTAGTTTGTCCACTTTAGTCTTTCCACTATAGTCTGTCCACTTTAGTCTTTCCACTTTAGTCTTTCCACTTTATTCTTTCCACTTCAGTGTGTACACTTTAGTCTGTCCACTGAGTCTTTCAACTTCAGTCTTTCCACTATAGTCTGTCCACTTTAGTCTTTCCACTTTAGTCTTTCCACTATAGTCTCCACTTTATTCTGTCCACTACAGTTTTTCCACTATAGTCTTTCCACTATAGTCTGTCCACTTTAGTCTTTCCACTATTCTCTGTCCACTTTAGGCTTTCCACTATAGTCTCCATTTTATTCTGTCCACTACAGTCTTTCCACTATAGTCTTTCCACTATTCTCTGTCCACTTTAGTCTTTCCACTTTAGTCTTTCCACTATACTCTCCACTTTATTCTGTCCACTACAGTCTTTCCACTTTAGTCTTTCCACTATAGTCTGTCCACTTTGGTCGTTCCACTACTCTCTGTCCACTTTAGTCTTTCCCCTATAGTCTCCACTTTATTCTGTCCACTACATTCTTTCCACTTTTGTCTTTCCACTATAGTCTTTCCACTTCAGTCTGTCCACTTTAGTCTTTCCACTTTAGTCTGTCCACTTAGTCTTTCCACTTCAGTCGTTCCACTATAGTCTGTCCACTTTAGTCTTTCCACTTTAGTCTTTCCACTATTCTCTGTCCACTTTAGGCTTTCCACTATAGTCTCCATTTTATTCTGTCCACTACAGTCTTTCCACTATAGTCTTTCCACTATTCTCTGTCCACTTTAGTCTTTCCACTTTAGTCTTTCCACTATACTCTCCACTTTATTCTGTCCACTACAGTCTTTCCACTTCAGTCTTTCCACTATAGTCTGTCCACTTTAGTCTTTCCACTTTAGTCTTTCCACTATAGTCTCCACTTTAGTCTGTCCACTACAGTCTTTCCACTATAGTCTGTCCACTTTAGTCTTTCCACTTTAGTCTTTCCACTATAGTCTCCACTTTATTCTGTCCACTACAGTCTTTCCACTATAGTCTTTCCACTATAGTCTGTCCACTTTAGTCTTTCCATTTTAGTCTGTCCACTTTAGTCTTTCCACTATAGTCTGTCCACTTTAGTCTTTCCACTATTCTCTGTCCACATTCTTCTTTCCACTATACTCTCCACTTTATTCTGTCCACTACAGTCTTTCCACTTCAGTCTTTCCACTATAGTCTGTCCACTTCAGTCTTTCCACTTTAGTTTTTCCACTTTAGTCTGTCCACTTTAGTCTTTCCACTATAGTCTGTCCACTTTAGTCTTTCCACTTTAGTCTTTCCACTTTATTCTTTCCACTTCAGTGTGTACACTTTAGTCTGTCCACTGAGTCTTTCAACTTCAGTCTTTCCACTATAGTCTGTCCACTTTAGTCTTTCCACTTTAGTCTTTCCACTATAGTCTCCACTTTATTCTGTCCACTACAGTTTTTCCACTATAGTCTTTCCACTATAGTCTGTCCACTTTAGTCTTTCCACTATTCTCTGTCCACTTTAGGCTTTCCACTATAGTCTCCATTTTATTCTGTCCACTACAGTCTTTCCACTATAGTCTTTCCACTATTCTCTGTCCACTTTAGTCTTTCCACTTTAGTCTTTCCACTATACTCTCCACTTTATTCTGTCCACTACAGTCTTTCCACTTTAGTCTTTCCACTATAGTCTGTCAACTTTGGTCGTTCCACTACTTTCTGTCCACTTTAGTCTTTCCCCTATAGTCTCCACTTTATTCTGTCCACTACATTCTTTCCACTTTAGTCTTTCCACTATAGTCTTTCCACTTCAGTCTGTCCACTTTAGTCTTTCCACTATAGTCTGTCCACTTTAGTTTTTCCACTATAGTCTTTCCACTTTAGTCTGTCCACTTAGTCTTTCCACTTCAGTCGTTCCACTATAGTCTGTCCACTTTAGTCTTTCCACTTTAGTCTTTACACTATAGTCTCCACTTTATTCTGTCCACTACAGTCTTTCCACTTTAGTCTTTCCACTATTCTCTGTCCACTTTAGTCTTTCCACTATAGTCTCCACTTTATCCTGTCCACTACAGTCTTTCCACTGTAGTCTTTCCACTATAGTCTGTCCACTTTATTCTTTCCACTATTCTCTGTCCACTTTAGTCTTTCCACTATAGTCTCCACTTTATTCTGTCCACTACATTCTTTCCACTTTAGTCTTTCCACTATAGTCTTTCCACTTCAGTCTGTCCACTCTAGTCTTTCCACTATAGTCTGTCCACTTTAGTTTTTCCACTATAGTCTTTCCACTTTAGTCTGTCCACTTAGTCTTTCCACTTCAGTCTTTCCACTATAGTCTGTCCACTTTAGTCTTTCCACTTTAGTCTTTACACTATAGTCTCCACTTTATTCTGTCCACTACAGTCTTTCCTCTTTTGTCTTTCCACTATTCTCTGTCCACTTTAGTCTTTCCACTATAGTCTCCACTTTATTCTGTCCACTACAGTCTTTCCACTGTAGTTTTTCCACTATAGTCTGTCCACTTTATTCTTTCCACTATTCTTTGTCCACTTTAGTCTTTCCACTATAGTCTCCACTTTATTCTGTCCACTACAGTCTTTCCACTGTAGTATTTCCACTATAGTCTGTCCACTTTATTCTTTCCACTATTCTCTGTCCACTTTAGTCTTTCCACTATAGTCTCCACTTTATTCTGTCCACTACAGTCTCTCCACTATAGTCTTTCCACTATAGTCTGTCCACTTTATTCTTTCCACTATACTCTCCACTTTATTCTGTCCACTACAGTGTTTCCACTATAATCTGTCCACTTTAGTCTTTCCACTTTCGTCTTTCCATTTTAGTCTGTCCACTTTAGTCTTTCCACTATAGTCTGTCCACTTTAGTCTTTCCACTATTCTCTGTCCACATTCTTCTTTCCACTATACTCTCCACTTTATTCTGTCCACTACAGTGTTTCCACTATAGTCTGTCCACTTTAGTCTTTCCACTTTAGTCTTTCCATTTTAGTCTGTCCACTTTAGTCTTTCCACTATAGTCTGTCCACTTTATTCTTTCCACTATTCTCTGTCCACTTTAGTCTTTCCACTATAGTCTCCACTTTATTCTGTCCACTACAGTCTCTCCACTATAGTCTTTCCACTATAGTCTGTCCACTTTATTCTTTCCACTATACTCTCCACTTTATTCTGTCCACTACAGTGTTTCCACTATAATCTGTCCACTTTAGTCTTTCCACTTTCGTCTTTCCATTTTAGTCTGTCCACTTTAGTCTTTCCACTATAGTCTGTCCACTTTAGTCTTTCCACTATTCTCTGTCCACATTCTTCTTTCCACTATACTCTCCACTTTATTCTGTCCACTACAGTCTTTCCACTTCAGTCTTTCCACTATAGTCTGTCCACTTTAGTCTTTCCACTTTAGTCTTTCCACTATAGTCTCCACTTTAGTCTGTCCACTACAGTCTTTCCACTATAGTCTGTCCACTTTAGTCTTTCCACTTTAGTCTCCACTTTATTTTGTCCACTACAGTCTTTCCACTATAGTATTTCCACTATAGTCTGTCCACTTTAGTCTTTCCACTATTCTCTGTCCACTTCAGTCTTTCCACTATAGTCTCCACTTTATTCTGTCCACTACAGTCTTTCCACTATAGTCTTTCCACTATAGTCTGTCCACTTTAGTCTTTCCACTTTCGTCTTTTCACTATTCTCTGTCCACTTTAGTATTTCCACTTTAGTCTTTCCACTATAGTCTCCACTTTATTCTGTCCACTACAGTCTCTCCACTATAGTCTTTCCACTATAGTCTCTCCACTTTATTCTTTCCACTATACTCTCCACTTTATTCTGTCAACTACAGTGTTTCCACTATAGTCTGTCCACTTTAGTCTTTCCACTTTAGTCTTTCCATTTTAGTCTGTCCACTTTAGTCTTTCCACTATAGTCTGTCCACTTTATTCTTTCCACTATTCTCTGTCCACATTATTCTTTCCACTATACTCTCCACTTTATTCTGTCCACTACAGTGTTTCCACTATAGTCTGTCCACTTTAGTCTTTCCACTTTAGTCTTTCCATTTTAGTCTGTCCATTTTAGTCTTTCCACTATAGTCTGTCCACTTTAGTCTTTCCACTATTCTCTGTCCACTTTAGTCTTTCGACTATAGTCTCCACTTTATTCTGTCCACTACAGTCTCTCCACTATAGTCTGTCCACTTTAGTCTTTCCACTATTCTCTGTCCACATTCTTCTTTCCACTATACTCTCCACTTTATTCTGTCCACTACAGTGTTTCCACTATAGTCTGTCCACTTTAGTCTTTCCACTTTAGTCTTTCCATTTTAGTCTGTCCACTTTAGTCTTTCCACTATAGTCTGTCCACTTTAGTCTTTCCACTATTCTCTGTCCACTTTAGTCTTTCCACTATAGTCTCCACTTTATTCTGTCCACTACAGTCTCTCCACTATAGTTTCCACTATAGTCTGTCCACTTTAGTCTTTCCCCTATTCTCTGTCCACTTTATTCTTTCCACTATACTCTCCACTTTATTCTGTCCACTAAAGTATTTCCACTATAGTCTGTCCACTTTAGTCTGTCCACTTTTGTCTTTCCACTATAGTCTGTCCACTTTAGTCTTTCCACTATTCTCTGTCCACTTTAGTCTTTCCACTATAGTCTCCACTTTATTCTGTCCACTACAGTCTTTCCACTATAGTCTTTCCACTTTATTCTGTCCACTACAGTCTTTCCACTATAGTCTGTCCACTTTAGTCTTTCCACTTTAGTCTTTCCACTTTAGTCTGTCCACTTTAGTCTTTCCACTATAGTCTGTCCACTTTAGTCTTTCCACTATTCTCTGTCCACTTTAGTCTTTCCACTATAGTCTCCACTTTATTCTGCCCACTACAGTCTTTCCACTATAGTCTTTCCACTATAGTCTGTCCACTTTAGTCTTTCCACTATAGTCTCCACTTTATTCTGTCCACTACAGTCTTTCCACTATAGTCTTTCCACTATAGTCTGTCCACTTTAGTCTTTCCACTTTAGTTTTTCCACTTTAGTCTGTCCACTTTAGTCTTTCCACTATAGTCTGTCCACTTTAGTCTTTCCACTTTAGTCTTTCCACTTTATTCTTTCCACTTCAGTGTGTACACTTTAGTCTGTCCACTGAGTCTTTCAACTTCAGTCTTTCCACTATAGTCTGTCCACTTTAGTCTTTCCACTTTAGTCTTTCCACTATAGTCTCCACTTTATTCTGTCCACTACAGTTTTTCCACTATAGTCTTTCCACTATAGTCTTTCCACTTTAGTCTTTCCACTTTAGTCTTTCCACTATTCTCTGTCCACTTTAGGCTTTCCACTATAGTCTCCATTTTATTCTGTCCACTACAGTCTTTCCACTATAGTCTTTCCACTATTCTCTGTCCACTTTAGTCTTTCCACTTTAGTCTTTCCACTATACTCTCCACTTTATTCTGTCCACTACAGTCTTTCCACTTTAGTCTTTCCACTATAGTCTGTCCACTTTGGTCGTTCCACTACTCTCTGTCCACTTTAGTCTTTCCCCTATAGTCTCCACTTTATTCTGTCCACTACATTCTTTCCACTTTAGTCTTTCCACTATAGTCTTTCCACTTCAGTCTGTCCACTTTAGTCTTTCCACTATAGTCTGTCCACTTTAGTTTTTCCACTATAGTCTTTCCACTTTAGTCTGTCCACTTAGTCTTTCCACTTCAGTCGTTCCACTATAGTCTGTCCACTTTAGTCTTTCCACTTTAGTCTTTACACTATAGTCTCCACTTTATTCTGTCCACTACAGTCTTTCCACTTTAGTCTTTCCACTATTCTCTGTCCACTTTAGTCTTTCCACTATAGTCTCCACTTTATCCTGTCCACTACAGTCTTTCCACTGTAGTCTTTCCACTATAGTCTGTCCACTTTATTCTTTCCACTATTCTCTGTCCACTTTAGTCTTTCCACTATAGTCTCCACTTTATTCTGTCCACTACATTCTTTCCACTTTAGTCTTTCCACTATAGTCTTTCCACTTCAGTCTGTCCACTCTAGTCTTTCCACTATAGTCTGTCCACTTTAGTTTTTCCACTATAGTCTTTCCACTTTAGTCTGTCCACTTAGTCTTTCCACTTCAGTCTTTCCATTATAGTCTGTCCACTTTAGTCTTTCCACTTTAGTCTTTACACTATAGTCTCCACTTTATTCTGTCCACTACAGTCTTTCCTCTTTAGTCTTTCCACTATTCTCTGTCCACTTTAGTCTTTCCACTATAGTCTCCACTTTATTCTGTCCACTACAGTCTTTCCACTGTAGTTTTTCCACTATAGTCTGTCCACTTTATTCTTTCCACTATTCTTTGTCCACTTTAGTCTTTCCACTATAGTCTCCACTTTATTCTGTCCACTACAGTCTTTCCACTGTAGTATTTCCACTATAGTCTGTCCACTTTATTCTTTCCACTATTCTCTGTCCACTTTATTCTTTCCACTATAGTCTCCACTTTATTCTGTCCACTACAGTCTCTCCACTATAGTCTTTCCACTATAGTCTGTCCACTTTATTCTTTCCACTATACTCTCCACTTTATTCTGTCCACTACAGTGTTTCCACTATAATCTGTCCACTTTAGTCTTTCCACTTTCGTCTTTCCATTTTAGTATGTCCACTTTAGTCTTTCCACTATAGTCTGTCCACTTTAGTCTTTCCACTATTCTCTGTCCACATTCTTCTTTCCACTATACTCTCCACTTTATTCTGTCCACTACAGTGTTTCCACTATAGTCTGTCCACTTTAGTCTTTCCACTTTAGTCTTTCCATTTTAGCCTGTCCACTTTAGTCTTTCCACTATAGTCTGTCCACTTTAGTCTTTCCACTATTCTCTGTCCACTTTAGTCTTTCCACTATAGTCTCCACTTTATTCTGTCCACTACAGTCTCTCCACTATAGTCTTTCCACTATAGTCTGTCCACTTTAGTCTTTCCCCTATTCTCTGTCCACTTTATTCTTTCCACTATACTCTCCACTTTATTCTGTCCACTACAGTATTTCCACTATAGTCTGTCCACTTTAGTCGGTCCACTTTTGTCTTTCCACTATAGTCTGTCCACTTTAGTCTTTCCACTATTCTCTGTCCACTTTAGTCTTTCCACTATAGTCTCCACTTTATTCTGTCCACTACAGTCTTTCCACTATAGTCTTTCCACTTTATTCTGTCCACTACAGTCTTTCCACTATAGTCTGTCCACTTTAGTCTTTCCACTTTAGTCTTTCCACTTTAGTCTGTCCACTTTAGTCTTTCCACTATAGTCTGTCCACTTTAGTCTTTCCACTATTCTCTGTCCACTTTAGTCTTTCCACTATAGTCTCCACTTTATTTTGCCCACTACAGTCTTTCCACTATAGTCTTTCCACTATAGTCTGTCCACTTTAGTCTTTCCACTATAGTCTATACTTTATTCTGTCCACTACAGTCTTTCCACTATAGTCTGTCCACTTTAGTCTTTCCACTTTAGTTTTTCCACTTTAGTCTGTCCACTTTAGTCTTTCCACTATAGTCTGTCCACTTTAGTCTTTCCACTTTAGTCTTTCCACTTTAGTCTTTCCACTTTATTCTTTCCACTTCAGTGTGTACACTTTAGTCTGTCCACTGAGTCTTTCAACTTCAGTCTTTCCACTATAGTCTGTCCACTTTAGTCTTTCCACTTTAGTCTTTCCACTATAGTCTCCACTTTATTCTGTCCACTACAGTTTTTCCACTATAGTCTTTCCACTATAGTCTGTCCACTTTAGTCTTTCCACTATTCTCTGTCCACTTTAGGCTTTCCACTATAGTCTCCATTTTATTCTGTCCACTACAGTCTTTCCACTATAGTCTTTCCACTATTCTCTGTCCACTTTAGTCTTTCCACTTTAGTCTTTCCACTATACTCTCCACTTTATTCTGTCCACTACAGTCTTTCCACTTTAGTCTTTCCACTATAGTCTGTCCACTTTGGTCGTTCCACTACTCTCTGTCCACTTTAGTCTTTCCCCTATAGTCTCCACTTTATTCTGTCCACTACATTCTTTCCACTTTAGTCTTTCCACTATAGTCTTTCCACTTCAGTCTGTCCACTTTAGTCTTTCCACTATAGTCTGTCCACTTTAGTTTTTCCACTATAGTCTTTCCACTTTAGTCTGTCCACTTAGTCTTTCCACTTCAGTCGTTCAACTATAGTCTGTCCACTTTAGTCTTTCCACTTTAGTCTTTACACTATAGTCTCCACTTTATTCTGTCCACTACAGTCTTTCCACTTTAGTCTTTCCACTATTCTCTGTCCACTTTAGTCTTTCCACTATAGTCTCCACTTTATCCTGTCCACTACAGTCTTTCCACTGTAGTCTTTCCACTATAGTCTCCACTTTATTCTGTCCACTACAGTCTTTCCACTGTAGTCTTTCCACTATAGTCTGTCCGCTTTATTCTTTCCACTATTCTTTGTCCACTTTAGTCTTTCCACTATAGTCTCCACTTTATTCTGTCCACTACAGTCTTTTCACTGTAGTCTTTCCACTATAGTCTGTCCACTTTATTCTTTCCACTATTCTCTGTCCACTTTAGTCTTTCCACTATAGTCTCCACTTTATTCTGTCCACTACAGTCTCTCCACTATAGTCTTTCCACTATAGTCTGTCCACTTTATTCTTTCCACTATACTCTCCACTTTATTCTGTGCACTACAGTGTTTCCACTATAATCTGTCCACTTTAGTCTTTCCACTTTCGTCTTTCCATTTTAGTCTGTCCACTTTAGTCTTTCCACTATAGTCTGTCCACTTTAGTCTTTCCACTATTCTCTGTCCACATTATTCTTTCCACTATACTCTCCACTTTATTCTGTCCACTACAGTGTTTCCACTATAGTCTGTCCACTTTAGTCTTTCCACTTTAGTCTTTCCATTTTAGTCTGTCCATTTTAGTCTTTCCACTATAGTCTGTCCACTTTAGTCTTTCCACTATTCTCTGTCCACTTTAGTCTTTCGACTATAGTCTCCAATTTATTCTGTCCACTACAGTCTCTCCACTATAGTCTGTCCACTTTAGTCTTTCCACTATTCTCTGTCCACATTCTTCTTTCTACTATACTCTCCACTTTATTCTGTCCACTACAGTGTTTCCACTATAGTCTGTCCACTTTAGTCTTTCCACTATTCTCTGTCCACTTTAGTTTTTCCACTATAGTCTCCACTTTATTCTGTCCACTACAGTCTTTCCAATATATTCTTTCCACTATAGTCTGTCCACTTTAGTCTTTCCACTATTCTCTGTCCACATTATTCTTTCCACTATACTCTCCACTTTATTCTGTCCACTACAGTATTTCCACTATAGTCTGTCCACTTTAGTCTGTCCACTTTAGTCTTTCCACTATAGGTTGTCCACTTTAGTCTTTCCACTATTCTCTGTCCACTTTAGTCTTTCCACTATAGTATCCACTTTATTCTGTCCACTACAGTCTTTCCACTATAGTCTTTCCACTTTATTCTGTCCACTACAGTCTTTCCACTATAGTCTGTCCACTTTAGTCTTTCCACTTTAGTCTTTCCACTTTAGTCTGTCCACTTTAGTCTTTCCACTATAGTCTGTCCACTTTAGTCTTTCCACTATTCTCTGTCCACTTTAGTCTGTCCACTTTAGTCTTTCCACTATAGTCTGTCCACTTTAGTCTTTCCACTATTCTCTGTCCACTTTAGTCTTTCCACTATAGTATCCACTTTATTCTGTCCACTACAGTCTTTCCACTATAGTCTTTCCACTTTATTCTGTCCACTACAGTCTTTCCACTATAGTCTGTCCACTTTAGTCTTTCCACTTTAGTCTTTCCACTTTAGTCTGTCCACTTTAGTCTTTCCACTATAGTCTGTCCACTTTAGTCTTTCCACTATTCTCTGTCCACTTTAGTCTTTCCACTATAGTCTCCACTTTATTCTGCCCACTACGGTCTTTCCACTAAAGTCTTTCCACTATAGTCTGTCCACTTTAGTCTTTCCACTATAGTCTCCACTTTATTCTGCCCACTACAGTCTTTCCACTATAGTCTTTCCACTATAGTCTGTCCACTTTAGTCTTTCCACTTTAGTTTTTCCACTTTAGTCTGTCCACTTTAGTCTTTCCACTATAGTCTGTCCACTTTAGTCTTTCCACTTTAGTCTTTCCACTTTATTCTTTCCACTTCAGTGTTTACACTTTAGTCTGTCCACTGAGTCTTTCAACTTCAGTCTTTCCACTTTAGTCTGTCCACTTTAGTCTTTCCACTTTAGTCTTTCCACTATAGTCTCCACTTTATTCTGTCCACTACAGTTTTTCCACTATAGTCTTTCCACTATAGTCTGTCCACTTTAGTCTTTCCACTATTCTCTGTCCACTTTAGGCTTTCCACTATAGTCTCCATTTTATTCTGTCCACTACAGTCTTTCCACTATAGTCTTTCCACTATTCTCTGTCCACTTTAGTCTTTCCACTATACTCTCCACTTTATTCTGTCCACTACAGTCTTTCCACTTTAGTCTTTCCACTATAGTCTGTCCACTTTGGTCGTTCCACTATTCTCTGTCCACTTTAGTCTTTCCCCTATAGTCTCCACTTTATTCTGTCCACTACAGTCTTTCCACTTTAGTCTTTCCACTATTCTCTGTCGACTTTAGTCTTTCCACTATAGTCTCCACTTTATCCTGTCCCCTACAGTCTTTCCACTGTAGTCTTTCTACTATAGTCTGTCCACTTTATTCTTTCCACTATTCTCTGTCCACTTTAGTCTTTCCACTATAGTCTCCACTTTATTCTGTCCACTACATTCTTTCCACTTTAGTCTTTCCACTATAGTCTTTCCACTTCAGTCTGTCCACTCTAGTCTTTCCACTATAGTCTGTCCACTTTAGTTTTTCCACTATAGTCTTTCCACTTTAGTCTGTCCACTTAGTCTTTCCACTTCAGACTTTCAACTATAGTCTGTCCACTTTAGTCTTTCCACTTTAGTCTTTACACTATATTCTCCACTTTATTCTGTCCACTACAGTCTTTCCTCTTTAGTCTTTCCACTATTCTCTGTCCACTTTAGTCTTTCCACTATAGTCTCCACTTTATTCTGTCCACTGCAGTCTTTCCACTGTAGTCTTCCACTATAGTCTGTCCACTTTATTCTTTCCACTATTCTCTGTCCACTTTAGTCTTTCCACTATAGTCTCCACTTTATTCTGTCCACTACAGTCTCTCCACTATAGTCTTTCCACTATAGTCTGTCCACTTTATTCTTTCCACTATACTCTCCACTTTATTCTGTCCACTACAGTGTTTCCACTATAATCTGTCCACTTTAGTCTTTCCACTTTCGTCTTTCCATTTTAGTCCGTCCAATTTAGTCTTTCCACTATAGTCTGTCCACTTTAGTCTTTCCACTATTCTCTGTCCACATTCTTCTTTCCACTATACTCTCCACTTTATTCTGTCCACGACAGTGTTTCCACTATAGTCTGTCCACTTTAGTCTTTCCACTTTAGTCTTTCCATTTTAGTCTGTCCACTTTAGTCTTTCCACTATAGTCTGTCCACTTTAGTCTTTCCACTATTCTCTGTCCACTTTAGTCTTTCCACTATAGTCTCCACTTTATTCTGTCCACTACAGTCTCTCCACTATAGTCTTTCCACTATAGTCTGTCCACTTTAGTCTTTCCCCTATTCTCTGTCCACTTTATTCTTTCCACTATACTCTCCACTTTATTCTGTCCACTACAGTATTTCCACTATAGTCTGTCCACTTTAGTCTGTCCACTTTTGTCTTTCCACTATAGTCTGTCCACTTTAGTCTTTCCACTATTCTCTGTCCACTTTAGTCTTTCCACTATAGTCTCCACTTTATTCTGTCCACTACAGTCTTTCCACTATAGTCTTTCCACTTTATTCTGTCCACTACAGTCTTTTCACTATAGTCTGTCCACTTTAGTCTTTCCACTTTAGTCTTTCCACTTTAGTCTGTCCACTTTAGTCTTTCCACTATAGTCTGTCCACTTTAGTCTTTCCACTATTCTCTGTCCACTTTAGTCTTTCCACTATAGTCTCCACTTTATTCTGCCCACTACAGTCTTTCCACTATAGTCTTTCCACTATAGTCTGTCCACTTTAGTCTTTCCACTATAGTCTCCACTTTATTCTGTCCACTACAGTCTTTCCACTATAGTCTTTCCACTATAGTCTGTCCACTTTAGTCTTTCCACTTTAGTTTTTCCACTTTAGTCTGTCCACTTTAGTCTTTCCACTATAGTCTGTCCACTTTAGTCTTTCCACTTTAGTCTTTCCACTTTATTCTTTCCACTTCAGTGTGTACACTTTAGTCTGTCCACTGAGTCTTTCAACTTCAGTCTTTCCACTATAGTCTGTCCACTTTAGTCTTTCCACTTTAGTCTTTCCACTATAGTCTCCACTTTACTCTGTCCACTACAGTTTTTACACTATAGTCTTTCCACTATAGTCTGTCCACTTTAGTCTTTCCACTATTCTCTGTCCACTTTAGTCTTTCCACTATAGTCTCCACTTTATTCTGCCCACTACAGTCTTTCCACTATAGTCTTTCCACTATAGTCTGTCCACTTTAGTCTTTCCACTATAGTCTCCACTTTATTCTGTCCACTACAGTCTTTCCACTATAGTCTTTCCACTATAGTCTGTCCACTTTAGTCTTTCCACTTTAGTTTTTCCACTTTAGTCTGTCCACTTTAGTCTTTCCACTATAGTCTGTCCACTTTAGTCTTTCCACTTTAGTCTTTCCACTTTATTCTTTCCACTTCAGTGTGTACACTTTAGTCTGTCCACTGAGTCTTTCAACTTCAGTCTTTCCACTATAGTCTGTCCACTTTAGTTTTTCCACTATAGTCTTTCCACTTTAGTCTGTCCACTTAGTCTTTCCACTTCAGTCGTTCAACTATAGTCTGTCCACTTTAGTCTTTCCACTTTAGTCTTTACACTATAGTCTCCACTTTATTCTGTCCACTACAGTCTTTCCACTTTAGTCTTTCCACTATTCTCTGTCCACTTTAGTCTTTCCACTATAGTCTCCACTTTATCCTGTCCACTACAGTCTTTCCACTGTAGTCTTTCCACTATAGTCTGTCCACTTTATTCTTTCCACTATTCCCTGTCCACTTTAGTCTTTCCACTATAGTCTCCACTTTATTCTGTCCACTACATTCTTTCCACTTTAGTCTTTCCACTATAGTCTTTCCACTTCAGTCTGTCCACTCTAGTCTTTCCACTATAGTCTGTCCACTTTAGTTTTTCCACTATAGTCTTTCCACTTTAGTCTGTCCACTTAGTCTTTCCACTTCAGTCTTTCCACTATAGTCTGTCCACTTTAGTCTTTCCACTTTAGTCTTTACACTACAGTCTCCACTTTATTCTGTCCACTACAGTCTTTCCTCTTTAGTCTTTCCACTATTCTCTGTCCACTTTAGTCTTTCCACTATAGTCTCCACTTTATTCTGTCCACTACAGTCTTTCCACTGTAGTCTTTCCACTATAGTCTGTCCACTTTATTCTTTCCACTATTCTTTGTCCACTTTAGTCTTTCCACTATAGTCTCCACTTTATTCTGTCCACTACAGTCTTTCCACTGTAGTCTTTCCACTATAGTCTGTCCACTTTATTCTTTCCACTATTCTCTGTCCACTTTAGTCTTTCCACTATAGTCTCCACTTTATTCTGTCCACTACAGTCTCTCCACTATAGTCTTTCCACTATAGTCTGTCCACTTTATTCTTTCCACTATACTCTCCACTTTATTCTGTCCACTACAGTGTTTCCACTATAATCTGTCCACTTTAGTCTTTCCACTTTCGTCTTTCCATTTTAGTCTGTCCACTTTAGTCTTTCCACTACAGTCTGTCCACTTTAGTCTTTCCACTATTCTCTGTCCACATTATTCTTTCCACTATACTCTCCACTTTATTCTGTCCACTACAGTGTTTCCACTATAGTCTGTCCACTTTAGTCTTTCCACTTTAGTCTTTCCATTTTAGTCTGTTCATTTTAGTCTTTCCACTATAGTCTGTCCACTTTAGTCTTTCCACTATTCTCTGTCCACTTTAGTCTTTCGACTATAGTCTCCAATTTATTCTGTCCACTACAGTCTCTCCACTATAGTCTGTCCACTTTAGTCTTTCCACTATTCTCTGTCCACATTCTTCTTTCCACTATACTCTCCACTTTATTCTGTCCACTACAGTGTTTCCACTATAGTCTGTCCACTTTAGTCTTTCCACTTTAGCCTTTCCATTTTAGTCTGTCCACTTTAGTCTTTCCACTATAGTCTGTCCACTTTAGTCTTTCCACTATTCTCTGTCCACTTTAGTTTTTCCACTATAGTCTCCACTTTATTCTGTCCACTACAGTCTTTCCACTATAGTCTTTCCACTATAGTCTGTCCACTTTAGTCTTTCCACTATTCTCTGTCCACATTATTCTTTCCACTATACTCTCCACTTTATTCTGTCCACTACAGTATTTCCACTATAGTCTGTCCACTTTAGTCTGTCCACTTTAGTCTTTCCACTATAGTCTGTCCACTTTAGTCTTTCCACTATTCTCTGTCCACTTTAGTCTTTCCACTATAGTATCCACTTTATTCTGTCCACTACAGTCTTTCCACTATAGTCTTTCCACTTTATTCTGTCCACTACAGTCTTTCCACTATAGTCTGTCCACTTTAGTCTTTCCACTTTAGTCTTTCCACTTTAGTCTGTCCACTTTAGTCTTTCCACTATAGTCTGTCCACTTTAGTCTTTCCACTATTCTCTGTCCACTTTAGTCTGTCCACTTTAGTCTTTCCACTATAGTCTGTCCACTTTAGTCTTTCCACTATTCTCTGTCCACTTTAGTCTTTCCACTATAGTATCCACTTTATTCTGTCCACTACAGTCTTTCCACTATAGTCTTTCCACTTTATTCTGTCCACTACAGTCTTTCCACTATAGTCTGTCCACTTTAGTCTTTCCACTTTAGTCTTTCCACTTTAGTCTGTCCACTTTAGTCTTTCCACTATAGTCTGTCCACTTTAGTCTTTCCACTATTCTCTGTCCACTTTAGTCTTTCCACTATAGTCTCCACTTTATTCTGCCCACTACAGTCTTTCCACTATAGTCTTTCCACTATAGTCTGTCCACTTTAGTCTTTCCACTATAGTCTCCACTTTATTCTGTCCACTACAGTCTTTCCACTATAGTCTTTCCACTATAGTCTGTCCACTTTAGTCTTTCCACTTTAGTTTTTCCACTTTAGTCTGTCCACTTTAGTCTTTCCACTATAGTCTGTCCACTTTAGTCTTTCCACTTTAGTCTTTCCACTTTATTCTTTCCACTTCAGTGTTTACACTTTAGTCTGTCCACTGAGTCTTTCAACTTCAGTCTTTCCACTTTAGTCTGTCCACTTTAGTCTTTCCACTTTAGTCTTTCCACTATAGTCTCCACTTTATTCTGTCCACTACAGTTTTTCCACTATAGTTAGTCTTTCCACTATTCTCTGTCCACTTTAGGCTTTCCATTATAGTCTCCATTTTATTCTGTCCACTACAGTCTTTCCACTATAGTCTTTCCACTATTCTCTGTCCACTTTAGTCTTTCCACTATACTCTCCACTTTATTCTGTCCACTACAGTCTTTCCACTTTAGTCTTTCCACTATAGTCTGTCCACTTTGGTCGTTCCACTATTCTCTGTCTACTTTAGTCTTTCCCCTATAGTCTCCACTTTATTCTGTCCACTACAGTCTTTCCACTTTAGTCTCTCCACTATTCTCTGTCGACTTTAGTCTTTCCACTATAGTCTCCACTTTATCCTGTCCCCTACAGTCTTTCCACTGTAGTCTTTCTACTATAGTCTGTCCACTTTATTCTTTCCACTATTCTCTGTCCACTTTAGTCTTTCCACTATAGTCTCCACTTTATTCGATCCACTACATTCTTTCCACTTTAGTCTTTCCACTATAGTCTTTCCACTTCAGTCTGTCCACTCTAGTCTTTCCACTATAGTCTGTCCACTTTAGTTTTTCCACTAAAGTCTTTCCACTTTAGTCTGTCCACTTAGTCTTTCCACTTCAGACTTTCAACTATAGTCTGTCCACTTTAGTCTTTCCACTTTAGTCTTTACACTATATTCTCCACTTTAGTTTTTCCACTATAGTCTCCACTTTATTCTGTCCACTACAGTCTTTCCACTATAGTCTTTCCACTATAGTCTGTCCACTCTAGTCTTTCCACTATAGTCTGTCCACTTTAGTTTTTCCACTATAGTCTTTCCACTTTAGTCTGTCCACTTAGTCTTTCCACTTCAGACTTTCCACTATAGTCTGTCCACTTTAGTCTTTCCACTTTAGTCTTTACACTATATTCTCCACTTTATTCTGTCCACTACAGTCTTTCCTCTTTAGTCTTTCCACTATTCTCTGTCCACTTTAGTCTTTCCACTATAGTCTCCACTTTATTCTGTCCACTACAGTCTTTCCACTGTAGTCTTTCCACTATAGTCTGTCCACTTTATTCTTTCCACTATTCTTTGTCCACTTTAGTCTTTCCACTATAGTCTCCACTTTATTCTGTCCACTACAGTCTTTCCACTGTAGTCTTTCCACTATAGTCTGTCCACTTTATTCTTTCCACTATTCTCTGTCCACTTTAGTCTTTCCACTATAGTCTCCACCTTATTCTGTCCACTACAGTCTCTCCACTATAGTCTTTCCACTATAGTCTGTCCACTTTATTCTTTCCACTATACTCTCCACTTTATTCTGTCCACTACAGTGTTTCCAATATAATCTGTCCACTTTAGTCTTTCCACTTTAGTCTTTCCATTTTAGTCTGTCCACTTTAGTCTTTCCACTATAGTCTGTCCACTTTAGTCTTTCCACTATTCTCTGTCCACATTATTCTTTCCACTATACTCTCCACTTTATTCTGTCCACTACAGTGTTTCCACTATAGTCTGTCAACTTTAGTCTTTCCACTTTAGTCTTTCCATTTTAGTCTGTCCATTTTAGTCTTTCCACTATAGTCTGTCCACTTTAGTCTTTCCACTATTCTCTGTCCACTTTAGTCTTTCGACTATAGTCTCCAATTTATTCTGTCCACTACAGTCTCTCCACTATAGTCTGTCCACTTTAGACTTTCCACTATTCTCTGTCCACATTCTTCTTTCCACTATACTCTCCACTTTATTCTGTCCACTACAGTGTTTCCACTATAGTCTGTCCACTTTAGTCTTTCCACTTTAGTCTTTCCATTTTAGTCTGTCTACTTTAGTCTTTCCACTATAGTCTGTCCACTTTAGTCTTTCCACTACTCTCTGTCCACTTTAGTCTTTCCACTATAGTCTCCACTTTATTCTGTCCACTACAGTCTCTCCACTATAGTCTTTCCACTATAGTCTGTCCACTTTAGTCTTTCCACTATTCTCTGTCCACATTATTCTTTCCACTATACTCTCCACTTTATTCTGTCCACTACAGTATTTCCACTATAGTCTGTCCACTTTAGTCTGTCCACTTTAGTCTTTCCACTATAGTCTGTCCACTTTAGTCTTTCCACTATTCTCTGTCCACTTTAGTCTTTCCACTATAGTCTCCACTTTATTCTGTCCACTACAGTCTTTCCACTATAGTCTTTCCACTTTATTCTGTCCACTACAGTCTTTCCACTATAGTCTGTCCACTTTAGTCTTTCCACTATAGTCTTTCCACTTTAGTCTGTCCACTTTAGTCTTTCCACTATAGTCTGTCCACTTTAGTCTTTCCACTATTCTCTGTCCACTTTAGTCTTTCCACTATAGTCTCCACTTTATTCTGCCCACTACAGTCTTTCCACTATAGTCTTTCCACTATAGTCTGTCCACTTTAGTCTTTCCACTATAGTCTCCACTTTATTCTGTCCACTACAGTCTTTCCACTATAGTCTTTCCACTATAGTCTGTCCACTTTAGTCTTTCCATTTTAGTTTTTCCACTTTAGTCTGTCCACTTTAGTCTTTCCACTATAGTCTGTCCACTTTACTCTTTCCACTTTAGTCTTTCCACTTTATTCTTTCCACTTCAGTGTGTACACTTTAGTCTGTCCACTGAGTCTTTCAACTTCAGTCTTTCCACTATAGTCTGTCCACTTTAGTCTTTCCACTTTAGTCTTTCCACTATAGTCTCCACTTTATTCTGTCCACTACAGTTTTTCCACTATAGTCTTTCCACTATACTCTGTCCACTTTAGTCTTTCCACTATTCTCTGTCCACTTTAGGCTTTCCACTATAGTCTCCATTTCATTCTGTCCACTACAGTCTTTCCACTATAGTCTTTCCACTATTCTCTGTCCACTTTAGTCTTTCCACTATACTCTCCACTTTATTCTGTCCACTACAGTCTTTCCACTTTAGTCTTTCCACTATAGTCTGTCCACTTTGGTCGTTCCACTATTCTCTGTCCACTTTAGTCTTTCCCCTATAGTCTCCACTTTATTCTGTCCACTACAGTCTTTCCACTTTAGTCTTTCCACTATAGTCTTTCCACTTCAGTCTGTCCACTTTAGTCTTTCCACTATAGTCTGTCCACTTTAGTTTTTCCACTATAATCTTTCCACTTTAGTCTGTCCACTTAGTCTTTCCACTTCAGTCTTTCCACTATAGTCTGTCCACTTTAGTCTTTCCACGTTAGTCTTTACACTATAGTCTCCACTTTATTCTGTCCACTACAGTCTTTCCACTTTAGTCTTTCCACTATTCTCTGTCCACTTTAGTCTTTCCACTATAGTCTCCACTTTAGTCTTTCCACTATAGTCTGTCCACTTTAGTCTTTCCACTATTCTCTGTCCACTTTAGTCTTTCCACTATAGTCTCCACTTTATTCTGTCCACTACAGTCTCTCCACTATAGTCTTTCCACTATAGTCTGTCCACTTTAGTCTTTCCCCTATTCTCTGTCCACTTTATTCTTTCCACTATACTCTCCACTTTATTCTGTCCACTACAGTATTTCCACTATAGTCTGTCCACTTTAGTCTGTCCACTTTTGTCTTTCCACTATAGTCTGTCCACTTTAGTCTTTCCACTATTCTCTGTCCACTTTAGTCTTTCCACTATAGTCTCCACTTTATTCTGTCCACTACAGTCTTTCCACTATAGTCTTTCCACTTTATTCTGTCCACTACAGTCTTTTCACTATAGTCTGTCCACTTTAGTCTTTCCACTTTAGTCTTTCCACTTTAGTCTGTCCACTTTAGTCTTTCCACTATAGTCTGTCCACTTTAGTCTTTCCACTATTCTCTGTCCACTTTAGTCTTTCCACTATAGTCTCCACTTTATTCTGCCCACTACAGTCTTTCCACTATAGTCTTTCCACTATAGTCTGTCCACTTTAGTCTTTCCACTATAGTCTCCACTTTATTCTGTCCACTACAGTCTTTCCACTATAGTCTTTCCACTATAGTCTGTCCACTTTAGTCTTTCCACTTTAGTTTTTCCACTTTAGTCTGTCCACTTTAGTCTTTCCACTATAGTCTGTCCACTTTAGTCTTTCCACTTTAGTCTTTCCACTTTATTCTTTCCACTTCAGTGTGTACACTTTAGTCTGTCCACTGAGTCTTTCAACTTCAGTCTTTCCACTATAGTCTGTCCACTTTAGTCTTTCCACTTTAGTCTTTCCACTATAGTCTCCACTTTACTCTGTCCACTACAGTTTTTCCACTATAGTCTTTCCACTATAGTCTGTCCACTTTAGTCTTTCCACTATTCTCTGTCCACTTTAGTCTTTCCACTATAGTCTCCACTTTATTCTGCCCACTACAGTCTTTCCACTATAGTCTTTCCACTATAGTCTGTCCACTTTAGTCTTTCCACTATAGTCTCCACTTTATTCTGTCCACTACAGTCTTTCCACTATAGTCTTTCCACTATAGTCTGTCCACTTTAGTCTTTCCACTTTAGTTTTTCCACTTTAGTCTGTCCACTTTAGTCTTTCCACTATAGTCTGTCCACTTTAGTCTTTCCACTTTAGTCTTTCCACTTTATTCTTTCCACTTCAGTGTGTACACTTTAGTCTGTCCACTGAGTCTTTCAACTTCAGTCTTTCCACTATAGTCTGTCCACTTTAGTTTTTCCACTATAGTCTTTCCACTTTAGTCTGTCCACTTAGTCTTTCCACTTCAGTCGTTCAACTATAGTCTGTCCACTTTAGTCTTTCCACTTTAGTCACTATAGTCTCCACTTTATTCTGTCCACTACAGTCTTTCCACTTTAGTCTTTCCTCTATTCTCTGTCCACTTTAGTCTTTCCACTATAGTCTCCACTTTATCCTGTCCACTACAGTCTTTCCACTGTAGTCTTTCCACTATAGTCTGTCCACTTTATTCTTTCCACTATTCCCTGTCCACTTTAGTCTTTCCACTATAGTCTCCACTTTATTCTGTCCACTACATTCTTTCCACTTTAGTCTTTCCACTATAGTCTTTCCACTTCAGTCTGTCCACTCTAGTCTTTCCACTATAGTCTGTCCACTTTAGTTTTTCCACTATAGTCTTTCCACTTTAGTCTGTCCACTTAGTCTTTCCACTTCAGTCTTTCCACTATAGTCTGTCCACTTTAGTCTTTCCACTTTAGTCTTTACACTACAGTCTCCACTTTATTCTGTCCACTACAGTCTTTCCTCTTTAGTCTTTCCACTATTCTCTGTCCACTTTAGTCTTTCCACTATAGTCTCCACTTTATTCTGTCCACTACAGTCTTTCCACTGTAGTCTTTCCACTATAGTCTGTCCACTTTATTCTTTCCACTATTCTTTGTCCACTTTAGTCTTTCCACTATAGTCTCCACTTTATTCTGTCCACTACAGTCTTTCCACTGTAGTCGTTCCACTATAGTCTGTCCACTTTATTCTTTCCACTATTCTCTGTCCACTTTAGTCTTTCCACTATAGTCTCCACTTTATTCTGTCCACTACAGTCTCTCCACTATAGTCTTTCCACTATAGTCTGTCCACTTTATTCTTTCCACTATACTCTCCACTTTATTCTGTCCACTACAGTGTTTCCACTATAATCTGTCCACTTTAGTCTTTCCACTTTCGTCTTTCCATTTTAGTCTGTCCACTTTAGTCTTTCCACTACAGTCTGTCCACTTTAGTCTTTCCACTATTCTCTGTCCACATTATTCTTTCCACTATACTCTCCACTTTATTCTGTCCACTACAGTGTTTCCACTATAGTCTGTCCACTTTAGTCTTTCCACTTTAGTCTTTCCATTTTAGTCTGTTCATTTTAGTCTTTCCACTATAGTCTGTCCACTTTAGTCTTTCCACTATTCTCTGTCCACTTTAGTCTTTCGACTATAGTCTCCAATTTATTCTGTCCACTACAGTCTCTCCACTATAGTCTGTCCACTTTAGTCTTTCCACTATTCTCTGTCCACATTCTTCTTTCCACTATACTCTCCACTTTATTCTGTCCACTACAGTGTTTCCACTATAGTCTGTCCACTTTAGTCTTTCCACTTTAGTCTTTCCATTTTAGTCTGTCCACTTTAGTCTTTCCACTATAGTCTGTCCACTTTAGTCTTTCCACTATTCTCTGTCCACTTTAGTTTTTCCACTATAGTCTCCACTTTATTCTGTCCACTACAGTCTTTCCACTATAGTCTTTCCACTATAGTCTGTCCACTTTAGTCTTTCCACTATTCTCTGTCCACATTATTCTTTCCACTATACTCTCCACTTTATTCTGTCCACTACAGTATTTCCACTATAGTCTGTCCACTTTAGTCTGTCCACTTTAGTCTTTCCACTATAGTCTGTCCACTTTAGTCTTTCCACTATTCTCTGTCCACTTTAGTCTTTCCACTATAGTATCCACTTTATTCTGTCCACTACAGTCTTTCCACTATAGTCTTTCCACTTTATTCTGTCCACTACAGTCTTTCCACTATAGTCTGTCCACTTTAGTCTTTCCACTTTAGTCTTTCCACTTTAGTCTGTCCACTTTAGTCTTTCCACTATAGTCTGTCCACTTTAGTCTTTCCACTATTCTCTGTCCACTTTAGTCTGTCCACTTTAGTCTTTCCACTATAGTCTGTCCACTTTAGTCTTTCCACTATTCTCTGTCCACTTTAGTCTTTCCACTATAGTATCCACTTTATTCTGTCCACTACAGTCTTTCCACTATAGTCTTTCCACTTTATTCTGTCCACTACAGTCTTTCCACTATAGTCTGTCCACTTTAGTCTTTCCACTTTAGTCTTTCCACTTTAGTCTGTCCACTTTAGTCTTTCCACTATAGTCTGTCCACTTTAGTCTTTCCACTATTCTCTGTCCACTTTAGTCTTTCCACTATAGTCTCCACTTTATTCTGCCCACTACAGTCTTTCCACTATAGTCTTTCCACTATAGTCTGTCCACTTTAGTCTTTCCACTATAGTCTCCACTTTATTCTGTCCACTACAGTCTTTCCACTATAGTCTTTCCACTATAGTCTGTTCACTTTAGTCTTTCCACTTTAGTTTTTCCACTTTAGTCTGTCCACTTTAGTCTTTCCACTATAGTCTGTCCACTTTAGTCTTTCCACTTTAGTCTTTCCACTTTATTCTTTCCACTTCAGTGTTTACACTTTAGTCTGTCCACTGAGTCTTTCAACTTCAGTCTTTCCACTTTAGTCTGTCCACTTTAGTCTTTCCACTTTAGTCTTTCCACTATAGTCTCCACTTTATTCTGTCCACTACAGTTTTTCCACTATAGTCTTTCCACTATAGTCTGTCCACTTTAGTCTTTCCACTATTCTCTGTCCACTTTAGGCTTTCCATTATAGTCTCCATTTTATTCTGTCCACTACAGTCTTTCCACTATAGTCTTTCCACTATTCTCTGTCCACTTTAGTCTTTCCACTATACTCTCCACTTTATTCTGTCCACTACAGTCTTTCCACTTTAGTCTTTCCACTATAGTCTGTCCACTTTGGTCGTTCCACTATTCTCTGTCTACTTTAGTCTTTCCCCTATAGTCTCCACTTTATTCTGTCCACTACAGTCTTTCCACTTTAGTCTTTCCACTATTCTCTGTCGACTTTAGTCTTTCCACTATAGTCTCCACTTTATCCTGTCCCCTACAGTCTTTCCACTGTAGTCTTTCTACTATAGTCTGTCCACTTTATTCTTTCCACTATTCTCTGTCCACTTTAGTCTTTCCACTATAGTCTCCACTTTATTCGATCCACTACATTCTTTCCACTTTAGTCTTTCCACTATAGTCTTTCCACTTCAGTCTGTCCACTCTAGTCTTTCCACTATAGTCTGTCCACTTTAGTTTTTCCACTATAGTCTTTCCACTTTAGTCTGTCCACTTAGTCTTTCCACTTCAGACTTTCAACTATAGTCTGTCCACTTTAGTCTTTCCACTTTAGTCTTTACACTATATTCTCCACTTTAGTTTTTCCACTATAGTCTCCACTTTATTCTGTCCACTACAGTCTTTCCACTATAGTCTTTCCACTATAGTCTGTCCACTCTAGTCTTTCCACTATAGTCTGTCCACTTTAGTTTTTCCACTATAGTCTTTCCACTTTAGTCTGTCCACTTAGTCTTTCCACTTCAGACTTTCCACTATAGTCTGTCCACTTTAGTCTTTCCACTTTAGTCTTTACACTATATTCTCCACTTTATTCTGTCCACTACAGTCTTTCCTCTTTAGTCTTTCCACTATTCTCTGTCCACTTTAGTCTTTCCACTATAGTCTCCACTTTATTCTGTCCACTACAGTCTTTCCACTGTAGTCTTTCCACTATAGTCTGTCCACTTTATTCTTTCCACTATTCTTTGTCCACTTTAGTCTTTCCACTATAGTCTCCACTTTATTCTGTCCACTACAGTCTTTCCACTGTAGTCTTTCCACTATAGTCTGTCCACTTTATTCTTTCCACTATTCTCTGTCCACTTTAGTCTTTCCACTATAGTCTCCACCTTATTCTGTCCACTACAGTCTCTCCACTATAGTCTTTCCACTATAGTCTGTCCACTTTATTCTTTCCACTATACTCTCCACTTTATTCTGTCCACTACAGTGTTTCCACTATAATCTGTCCACTTTAGTCTTTCCACTTTAGTCTTTCCATTTTAGTCTGTCCACTTTAGTCTTTCCACTATAGTCTGTCCACTTTAGTCTTTCCACTATTCTCTGTCCACATTATTCTTTCCACTATACTCTCCACTTTATTCTGTCCACTACAGTGTTTCCACTATAGTCTGTCAACTTTAGTCTTTCCACTTTAGTCTTTCCATTTTAGTCTGTCCATTTTAGTCTTTCCACTATAGTCTGTCCACTTTAGTCTTTCCACTATTCTCTGTCCACTTTAGTCTTTCGACTATAGTCTCCAATTTATTCTGTCCACTACAGTCTCTCCACTATAGTCTGTCCACTTTAGACTTTCCACTATTCTCTGTCCACATTCTTCTTTCCACTATACTCTCCACTTTATTCTGTCCACTACAGTGTTTCCACTATAGTCTGTCCACTTTAGTCTTTCCACTTTAGTCTTTCCATTTTAGTCTGTCCACTTTAGTCTTTCCACTATAGTCTGTCCACTTTAGTCTTTCCACTACTCTCTGTCCACTTTAGTCTTTCCACTATAGTCTCCACTTTATTCTGTCCACTACAGTCTCTCCACTATAGTCTTTCCACTATAGTCTGTCCACTTTAGTCTTTCCACTATTCTCTGTCCACATTATTCTTTCCACTATACTCTCCACTTTATTCTGTCCACTACAGTATTTCCACTATAGTCTGTCCACTTTAGTCTGTCCACTTTAGTCTTTCCACTATAGTCTGTCCACTTTAGTCTTTCCACTATTCTCTGTCCACTTTAGTCTTTCCACTATAGTCTCCACTTTATTCTGTCCACTACAGTCTTTCCACTATAGTCTTTCCACTTTATTCTGTCCACTACAGTCTTTCCACTATAGTCTTTCCACTTTAGTCTGTCCACTTTAGTCTTTCCACTATAGTCTGTCCACTTTAGTCTTTCCACTATTCTCTGTCCACTTTAGTCTTTCCACTATAGTCTCCACTTTATTCTGCCCACTACAGTCTTTCCACTATAGTCTTTCCACTATAGTCTGTCCACTTTAGTCTTTCCACTATAGTCTCCACTTTATTCTGTCCACTACAGTCTTTCCACTATAGTCTTTCCACTATAGTCTGTCCACTTTAGTCTTTCCATTTTAGTTTTTCCACTTTAGTCTGTCCACTTTAGTCTTTCCACTATAGTCTGTCCACTTTACTCTTTCCACTTTAGTCTTTCCACTTTATTCTTTCCACTTCAGTGTGTACACTTTAGTCTGTCCACTGAGTCTTTCAACTTCAGTCTTTCCACTATAGTCTGTCCACTTTAGTCTTTCCACTTTAGTCTTTCCACTATAGTCTCCACTTTATTCTGTCCACTACAGTTTTTCCACTATAGTCTTTCCACTATACTCTGTCCACTTTAGTCTTTCCACTATTCTCTGTCCACTTTAGGCTTTCCACTATAGTCTCCATTTCATTCTGTCCACTACAGTCTTTCCACTATAGTCTTTCCACTATTCTCTGTCCACTTTAGTCTTTCCACTATACTCTCCACTTTATTCTGTCCACTACAGTCTTTCCACTTTAGTCTTTCCACTATAGTCTGTCCACTTTGGTCGTTCCACTATTCTCTGTCCACTTTAGTCTTTCCCCTATAGTCTCCACTTTATTCTGTCCACTACAGTCTTTCCACTTTAGTCTTTCCACTATAGTCTTTCCACTTCAGTCTGTCCACTTTAGTCTTTCCACTATAGTCTGTCCACTTTAGTTTTTCCACTATAATCTTTCCACTTTAGTCTGTCCACTTAGTCTTTCCACTTCAGTCTTTCCACTATAGTCTGTCCACTTTAGTCTTTCCACGTTAGTCTTTACACTATAGTCTCCACTTTATTCTGTCCACTACAGTCTTTCCACTTTAGTCTTTCCACTATTCTCTGTCCACTTTAGTCTTTCCACTATAGTCTCCACTTTAGTCTTTCCACTATAGTCTGTCCACTTTAGTCTTTCCACTATTCTCTGTCCACTTTAGTCTTTCCACTATAGTCTCCACTTTATTCTGTCCACTACAGTCTTTCCACTATAGTCTTTCCACTTTATTCTGTCCACTACAGTCTTTCCACTACAGTCTGTCCACTTTAGTCTTTCCACTTTAGTCTTTCCACTTTAGTCTGTCCACTTTAGTCTTTCCACTATAGTCTGTCCACTTTATTCTTTCCACTATTCTCTGTCCACTTTAGTCTTTCCACTATAGTCTACAGTTTATTCTGTCCACTACAGTCTTTCCAATATAGTCTTTCCACTATAGTCTGTCCACTTTAGTCTTTCCACTTTAGTTTTTCCACTTTAGTCTGTCCACTTCAGTCTTTCCACTATAGTCTGTCCACTTTAGTCTTTCCACTTTAGTCTTTCCACTATAGTCTCCACTTTATTCTGTCCACTACAGTCTTTCCACTATAGTCTTTCCACTATAGTCTGTCCACTTTTGTCTTTCCACTATTCTCTGTCCACTTTAGTCTTTCCACTATAGTCTACACTTTATTCTGTCCACTACAGTCTTTCCACTATAGTCTTTCCACTATAGTCTGTCCACTTTAGTCTTTCCACTTTAGTTTTTCCACTTTAGTCTGTTCACTTAAGTCTTTCCACTATAGTCTGTCCACTTTAGTCTTTCCACCTTAGTCTTTCCACTATAGTCTCCACTTTATTCTGTCCACTACAGTCTTTCCACTATAATCTTTCCACTATAGTCTGTCCACTTTAGTCTTTCCACTTTAGTCTTTCCAGTATTCTCTGTCCACTTTAGTATTTCCACTTTAGTCTTTCCACTATAGTCTCCACTTTATTCTGTTCACACAGTCTCTCCACTATAGTCTCTCCACTATAGTCTGTCCACTTTAGTCTTTCCACTATTCTCTGTCCACTTTAGTCTTTCCACTTTAGTCTTTCCATTTTGTCTGTCCACTTTAGTCTTTCCAGTATAGTCTGTCCACTTATTCTTTCCACTATTCTCTGTCCACTTTAGTCTTTCCACTATAGTCTCCACTTTATTCTGTCCACTACAGTCTTTCCACTATAGTTTTTCCACTATAGTCTGTCCACTTTAGTCTTTCCACTTTATTCTGTCCACTACAGTCTGTCCACTTTAGTCTTTCCACTATTCTCTGTCCACTTTAGTCTTTACACTATAGTCTCCACTTTATTCTGTCCACTACAGTCTTTCCACTTTAGTCTTTCCACTATTCTCTGTCCACTTTAGTCTTTCCACTATAGTCTCCACTTTATCCTGTCCACTACAGTCTTTCCACTGTAGTCTTTCCACTATAGTCTGTCCACTTTATTCTTTCCACTATTCTCTGTCCACTTTAGTCTTTCCACTATAGTCTCCACTTTATTCTGTCCACTACATTCTTTCCACTTTAGTCTTTCCACTATAGTCTTTCCACTTCAGTCTGTCCACTCTAGTCTTTCCACTATAGTCTGTCCACTTTAGTTTTTCCACTATAGTCTTTCCACTTTAGTCTGTCCACTTAGTCTTTCCACTTCAGTCTTTCCACTATAGTCTGTCCACTTTAGTCTTTCCACTTTAGTCTTTACACTATAGTCTCCACTTTATTCTGTCCACCACAGTCTTTCCTCTTTAGTCTTTCCACTATTCTCTGTCCACTTTAGTCTTTCCACTATAGTCTCCACTTTATTCTGTCCACTACAGTCTTTCCACTGTAGTCTTTCCACTATAGTCTGTCCACTTTATTCTTTCCACTATTCTTTGTCCACTTTAGTCTTTCCACTATAGTCTCCACTTTATTCTGTCCACTACAGTCTTTCCACTGTAGTCTTTCCACTATAGTCTGTCCAATTTATTCTTTCCACTATTCTCTGTCCACTTTAGTCTTTCCACTATAGTCTCCACTTTATTCTGTCCACTACAGTCTCTCCACTATAGTCTTTCCACTATAGTCTGTCCACTTTATTCTTTCCACTATACTCTCCACTTTATTCTGTCCACTACAGTGTTTCCACTATAATCTGTCCACTTTAGTCTTTCCACTTTCGTCTTTCCATTTTAGTCTGTCCACTTTAGTCTTTCCACTATAGTCTGTCCACTTTAGTCTTTCCACTATTCTCTGTCCACATTATTCTTTCCACTATACTCTCCACTTTATTCTGTCCACTACAGTGTTTCCACTATAGTCTGTCCACTTTAGTCTTTCCATTTTAGTCTGTCCATTTTAGTCTTTCCACTATAGTCTGTCCACTTTAGTCTTTCCACTATTCTCTGTCCACTTTAGTCTTTCGACTATAGTCTCCAATTTATTCTGTCCACTACAGTCTCTCCACTATAGTCTGTCCACTTTAGTCTTTCCACTATTCTCTGTCCACATTCTTCTTTCCACTATACTCTCCACTTTATTCTGTCCACTACAGTGTTTCCACTATAGTCTGTCCACTTTAGTCTTTCCACTTTAGTCTTTCCATTTTAGTCTGTCCACTTTAGTCTTTCCACTATAGTCTGTCCACTTTAGTCTTTCCACTATTCTCTGTCCACTTTAGTTTTTCCACTATAGTCTCGACTTTATTCTGTCCACTACAGTCTTTCCACTATAGTCTTTCCACTATAGTCTGTCCACTTTAGTCTTTCCACTATTCTCTGTCCACACTATTCTTTCCACTATACTCTCCACTTTATTCTGTCCATTACAGTATTTCCACTATAGTCTGTCCACTTTAGTCTGTCCACTTTAGTCTTTCCACTATAGTCTGTCCACTTTAGTCTTTCCACTATTCTCTGTCCACTTTAGTCTTTCCACTATAGTATCCACTTTATTCTGTCCACTACAGTCTTTCTACTATAGTCTTTCCACTTTATTCTGTCCACTACAGTCTTTCCACTATAGTCTTTCCACTTTAGTCTTTCCACTTTAGTCTTTCCACTTTAGTCTGTCCACTTTAGTCTTTCCACTATAGTCTGTCCACTTTAGTCTTTCCACTATTCTCTGTCCACTTTAGTCTTTCCACTATAGTCTCCACTTTATTCTGCCCACTACAGTCTTTCCACTATAGTCTTTCCACTATAGTCTGTCCACTTTAGTCTTTCCACTATAGTCTCCACTTTATTCTGTCCACTACAGTCTTTCCACTATAGTCTTTCCTATAGTCTGTCCACTTTAGTCTTTCCACTTTAGTTTTTCCACTTTAGTCTGTCCACTTTAGTCTTTCCACTATAGTCTGTCCACTTTAGTCTTTCCACTTTAGTCTTTCCACTTTATTCTTTCCACTTCAGTGTTTACACTTTAGTCTGTCCACTGAGTCTTTCAACTTCAGTCTTTCCACTTTAGTCTGTCCACTTTAGTCTTTCCACTTTAGTCTTTCCACTATAGTCTCCACTTTATTCTGTCCACTACAGTTTTTCCACTATAGTCTTTCCACTATAGTCTGTCCACTTTAGTCTTTCCACTATTCTCTGTCCACTTTAGGCTTTCCACTATAGTCTCCATTTTATTCTGTCCACTACAGTCTTTCCACTATAGTCTTTCCACTATTCTCTGTCCACTTCAGTCTTTCCACTATACTCTCCACTTTATTCTGTCCACTACAGTCTTTCCACTTTAGTCTTTCCACTATAGTCTGTCCACTTTGGTCGTTCCACTATTCTCTGTCCACTTTAGTCTTTCCCCTATAGTCTCCACTTTATTCTATCCACTACAGTCTTTCCACTTTAGTCTTTCCACTATATTCTTTCCACTTCAGTCTGTCCACTTTAGTTTTTCCACTATAGTCTTTCCACTTTAGTCTGTCCACTTAGTCTTTCCACTTCAGTCGTTCCACTATAGTCTGTCCACTTTAGTCTTTCCACTTTAGTCTTTACACTATAGTCTCCACTTTATTCTGTCCACTACAGTCTTTCCACTTTAGTCTTTCCACTATTCTCTGTCGACTTTAGTCTTTCCACTATAGTCTCCACTTTATCCTGTCCCCTACAGTCTTTCCACTGTAGTCTTTCCACTATAGTCTGTCCACTTTATTCTTTCCACTATTCTCTGTCCACTTTAGTCTTTCCACTATAGTCTCCACTTTATTCTGTCCACTACATTCTTTCCACTTTAGTCTTTCCACTATAGTCTTTCCACTTCAGTCTGTCCACTCTAGTCTTTCCACTATAGTCTGTCCACTTTAGTTTTTCCACTATAGTCTTTCCACTTTAGTCTGTCCACTTAGTCTTTCCACTTCAGACTTTCCACTATAGTCTGTCCACTTTAGTCTTTCCACTTTAGTCTTTACACTATATTCTCCACTTTATTCTGTCCACTACAGTCTTTCCTCTTTAGTCTTTCCACTATTCTCTGTCCACTTTAGTCTTTCCACTATAGTCTCCACTTTATTCTGTCCACTACAGTCTTTCCACTGTAGTCTTTCCACTATAGTCTGTCCACTTTATTCTTTTCACTATTCTTTGTCCACTTTAGTCTTTCCACTATAGTCTCCACTTTATTCTGTCCACTACAGTCTTTCCACTGTAGTCTTTCCACTATAGTCTGTCCACTTTATTCTTTCCACTATTCTCTGTCCACTTTAGTCTTTCCACTATAGTCTCCACCTTATTCTGTCCACTACAGTCTCTCCACTATAGTCTTTCCACTATAGTCTGTCCACTTTATTCTTTCCACTATACTCTCCACTTTATTCTGTCCACTACAGTGTTTCCACTATAATCTGTCCACTTTAGTCTTTCCACTTTAGTCTTTCCATTTTAGTCTTTCCACTTTAGTCTTTCCACTATAGTCTGTCCACTTTAGTCTTTCCACTATTCTCTGTCCACATTATTCTTTCCACTATACTCTCCACTTTATTCTGTCCACTACAGTGTTTCCACTATAGTCTGTCCACTTTAGTCTTTCCACTTTAGTCTTTCCATTTTAGTCTGTCCATTTTAGTCTTTCCACTATAGTCTGTCCACTTTAGTCTTTCCACTATTCTCTGTCCACTTTAGTCTTTCGACTATAGTCTCCAATTTATTCTGTCCACTACAGTCTCTCCACTATAGTCTGTCCACTTTAGACTTTCCACTATTCTCTGTCCACATTCTTCTTTCCACTATACTCTCCACTTTATTCTGTCCACTACAGTGTTTCCACTATAGTCTGTCCACTTTAGTCTTTCCACTTTAGTCTTTCCATTTTAGTCTGTCCACTTTAGTCTTTCCACTATAGTCTGTCCACTTTAGTCTTTCCACTATTCTCTGTCCACTTTAGTCTTTCCACTATAGTCTCCACTTTATTCTGTCCACTACAGTCTCTCCACTATAGTCTTTCCACTATAGTCTCTCCACTTTAGTCTTTCCACTATTCTCTGTCCACATTATTCTTTCCACTATACTCTCCACTTTATTCTGTCCACTACAGTATTTCCACTATAGTCTGTCCACTTTAGTCTGTCCACTTTAGTCTTTCCACTATAGTCTGTCCACTTTAGTCTTTCCACTATTCTCTGTCCACTTTAGTCTTTCCACTATAGTCTCCACTTTATTCTGTCCACTACAGTCTTTCCACTATAGTCTTTCCACTTTATTCTGTCCACTGCAGTCTTTCCACCATAGTCTGTCCACTTTAGTCTTTCCACTATAGTCTTTCCACTTTAGTCTGTCCACTTTAGTCTTTCCACTATAGTCTGTCCACTTTAGTCTTACCACTATTCTCTGTCCACTTTAGTCTTTCCACTATAGTCTCCACTTTATTCTGCCCACTACAGTCTTTCCACTATAGTCTTTCCACTATAGTCTGTCCACTTTAGTCTTTCCACTATAGTCTCCACTTTATTCTGTCCACTACAGTCTTTCCACTAGAGTCTTTCCACTATAGTCTGTCCACTTTAGTCTTTCCACTTTAGTTTTTCCACTTTAGTCTGTCCACTTTAGTCTTTCCACTATAGTCTGTCCACTTTAGTCTTTCCACTTTAGTCTTTCCACTTTATTCTTTCCACTTCAGTGTGTACACTTTAGTCTGTCCACTGATTCTTTCAACTTCAGTCTTTCCACTATAGTCTGTCCACTTTAGTCTTTCCACTTTAGTCTTTCCACTATAGTCTCCACTTTATTCTGTCCACTACAGTTTTTCCACTATAGTCTGTCCACTTTAGTCTTTCCACTATTCTCTGTCCACTTTAGGCTTTCCACTATAGTCTCCATTTCATTCTGTCCACTACAGTCTTTCCACTATAGTCTTTCCACTATTCTCTGTCCACTTTAGTCTTTCCACTATACTCTCCACTTTATTCTGTCCACTACAGTCTTTCCACTTTAGTCTTTCCACTATAGTCTGTCCACTTTGGTCGTTCCACTATTCTCTGTCCACTTTAGTCTTTCCCCTATAGTCTCCACTTTATTCTGTCCACTACAGTCTTTCCACTTTAGTCTTTCCATTATAGTCTTTCCACTTCAGTCTGTCCACTTTAGTCTTTCCACTATAGTCTGTCCACTTTAGTTTTTCCACTATAATCTTTCCACTTTAGTCTGTCCACTTAGTCTTTCCACTTCAGTCTTTCCACTATAGTCTGTCCACTTTAGTCTTTCCACGTTAGTCTTTACACTATAGTCTCCACTTTATTCTGTCCACTACAGTCTTTCCACTTTAGTCTTTCCACTATTCTCTGTCCACTTTAGTCTTTCCACTATAGTCTCCACTTTAGTCTTTCCACTATAGTCTGTCCACTTTAGTCTTTCCACTATTCTCTGTCCACTTTAGTCTTTCCACTATAGTCTCCACTTTATTCTGTCCACTACAGTCTTTCCACTATAGTCTTTCCACTTTATTCTGTCCACTACAGTCTTTCCACTATAGTCTGTCCACTTTAGTCTTTCCACTTTAGTCTTTCCACTTTAGTCGGTCCACTTTAGTCTTTCCACTATAGTCTGTCCACTTTATTCTTTCCACTATTCTCTGTCCACTTTAGTCTTTCCACTATAGTCTACAGTTTATTCTGTCCACTACAGTCTTTCCACTATAGTCTTTCCACTATAGTCTGTCCACTTTAGTCTTTCCACTTTAGTTTTTCCACTTTAGTCTGTCCACTTCAGTCTTTCCATTATAGTCTGTCCACTTTAGTCTTTCCACTTTAGTCTTTCCACTATAGTCTCCACTTTATTCTGTCCACTACAGTCTTTCCACTATAGTCTTTCCACTATAGTCTGTCCACTTTTGTCTTTCCACTATTCTCTGTCCACTTTAGTCTTTCCACTATAGTCTACACTTTATTCTGTCCACTACAGTCTTTCCACTATAGTCTTTCCACTATAGTCTGTCCACTTTAGTCTTTCCACTTTAGTTTTTCCACTTTAGTCTGTTCACTTCAGTCTTTCCACTATAGTCTGTCCACTTTAGTCTTTCCACCTTAGTCTTTCCACTATAGTCTCCACTTTATTCTGTCCACTACAGTCTTTCCACTATAATCTTTCCACTATAGTCTGTCCACTTTAGTCTTTCCACTTTAGTCTTTCCAGTATTCTCTGTCCACTTTAGTATTTCCACTTTAGTCTTTCCACTATAGTCTCCACTTTATTCTGTCCACACAGTCTCTCCACTATAGTCTCTCCACTATAGTCTGTCCACTTTAGTCTTTCCACTATTCTCTGTCCACTTTAGTCTTTCCACTATAGTCTCCACTTTATTCTGTCCACTACAGTCTTTCCACTATAGTTTTTCCACTATAGTCTGTCCACTTTAGTCTTTCCACTTTATTCTGTCCACTACAGTCTGTCCACTTTAGTCTTTCCACTATTCTCTGTCCACTTTAGTCTTTCCACTATAGTCTCCACTTTATTCTGTCCACTACAGTCTCTCCACAATAGTCTTTCCACTATAGTCTGTCCACTTTAGTCTTTCCACTATTCTCTGTCCACTTTATTCTTTCCACTATACTCTCCACTTTATTCTGTCCACTACAGTATTTCCACTATAGTCTGTCCACTTTAGTCTTTCCACTTTAGTCTTTCCACTATAGTCTCCACTTTCTTCTGTCCACTACAGTCTTTCCACTATAGTCTTTCCACTATAGTCTGTCCACTTTAGTCTTTCCACTTTAGTTTTGCCACTTTAGTCTGTCCACTTCAGTCTTTCCACTATAGTCTGTCCACTTTAGTCTTTCCACCTTAGTCTTTCCACTATAGTCTCCACTTTATTCTGTCCACTACAGTCTTTCCACTATAATCTTTCCACTATAGTCTGTCCACTTTAGTCTTTTCACTTTAGTCTTTCCAGTATTCTCTGTCCACTTTAGTATTTCCACTTTAGTCTTTCCACTATAGTCTCCACTTTATTCTGTCCACACAGTCTCTCCACTATAGTCTCTCCACTATAGTCTGTCCACTTTAGTCTTTCCACTATTCTCTGTCCACTTTAGTCTTTCCACTTTAGTCTTTCCATTTTGTCTGTCCACTTTAGTCTTTCCAGTATAGTCTGTCCACTTATTCTTTCCACTATTCTCTGTCCACTTTAGTCTTTCCACTATAGTCTCCACTTTATTCTGTCCACTACAGTCTTTCCACTATAGTTTTTCCACTATAGTCTGTCCACTTTAGTCTTTCCACTTTATTCTGTCCACTACAGTCTGTCCACTTTAGTCTTTCCACTATTCTCTGTCCACTTTAGTCTTTCCACTATAGTCTCCACTTTATTCTGTCCACTACAGTCTCTCCACAATAGTCTTTCCACTATAGTCTGTCCACTTTAGTCTTTCCACTATTCTCTGTCCACTTTATTCTTTCCACTATACTCTCCACTTTATTCTATCCACTACAGTATTTCCATTTCCACTATAGTCTGTCCACTTTAGTCTGTCCACTTTAGTCTTTCCACTATAGTCTGTCCACTTTAGTCTTTCCACTATTCTCTGTCCACTTTAGTCTTTCCACTACAGTCTACACTTTATTCTGTCCACTACAGTCTTTCCACTATAGTCTTTCCTCTTTATTCTGTCCACTACAGTCTTTCCACTTTAGTCTTTCCACTATTCTCTGTCCACTTTAGTCTTTCCACTATAGTCTCCACTTTATTCTGTCCACTATAGTCTCTCCACTAAAGTCTTTCAACTATAGTCTGTCCACTTTAGTCTTTCCAGTATTCTCTGTCCACTTTATTCTTTCCACTATACTCTCCACTTTATTCTGTCCACTACAGTCTTTCCACTATAGTCTGTCCACTTTAGTCTTTCACTTTAGTCTTTCCACTTTAGTCTTTCCACTTTAGTCTTTCCAGTATTCTCTGTCCACTTTAGTATTTCCACTTTAGTCTTTCCACTATAGTCTCCACTTTATTCTGTCCACTACAGTCTCTCCACAATAGTCTTTCCACTATAGTCTGTCCACTTTAGTCTTTCCACTATTCTCTGTCCACTTTATTCTTTCCACTATACTCTCCACTTTATTCTATCCACTACAGTATTTCCATTTCCACTATAGTCTGTCCACTTTAGTCTGTCCACTTTAGTCTTTCCACTATAGTCTGTCCACTTTAGTCTTTCCACTATTCTCTGTCCACTTTAGTCTTTCCACTATAGTCTACACTTTATTCTGTCCACTACAGTCTTTCCACTATAGTCTTTCCTCTTTATTCTGTCCACTACAGTCTTTCCACTTTAGTCTTTCCACTATTCTCTGTCCACTTTAGTCTTTCCACTATAGTCTCCACTTTATTCTGTCCACTATAGTCTCTCCACTAAAGTCTTTCAACTATAGTCTGTCCACTTTAGTCTTTCCAGTATTCTCTGTCCACTTTATTCTTTCCACTATACTCTCCACTTTATTCTGTCCACTACAGTCTTTCCACTATAGTCTGTCCACTTTAGTCTTTCCACTTTAGTCTTTCCACTTTAGTCTTTCCACTTTAGTCTTTCCACTATAGTCTGTCCACTTTAGTCTTTCCACTATTCTCTGACCACTTTAGTCTTTCCACTATAGTCTCCACTTTATTCTGCCCACTACAGTCTTTCCTCTATAGTCTTTCCACTATAGTCTGTCCACTTTAGTCTTTCCACTTTAGTCTTTCCACTTTAGTCTTTCCACTTTAGTCTGTCCACTTTAGTCTTTCCACTATAGTCTTTCCACTTTAGTCTTTCCACTTTAGTCTGTCCACTTTAGTCTTTCCACTACAGTCTTTCCACTACAGTCTGTCCACTTTAGTCTTTCCACTTTAGTCTTTCCACTTTAGTCTGTCCACTTTAGTCTTTCCACTATAGTCTTTCCACTTTAGTCTTTCCACTTTAGTCTGTCCACTTTAGTCTTACAACTACAGTCTTTCCACTATAGTCTGTCCACTTTAGTCTTTCCACTTTAGTCTTTCCACTATAGTCTCCACTTTATTCTGTCCACTTCAGTCTTTCCACTATAGTCTGTCCACTTTAGTCTTTCCACTTTAGTCTTTCCACTATAGTCTCCACTTTATTCTGTCCACTACAGTCTTTCCACTATAGTCTTTCCACTATAGTCTGTCCACTTTAGTCTTTCCACTATTCTCTGTCCACTTTAGTCTTTCCACTATAGTCTCCACTTTATTCTGTCCAATACAGTCTTTCCTCTATAGTCTTTCCACTATAGTCTGTCCACTTTAGTCTTTCCCCTTTAGTCTTTCCACTATTCTCTGTCCACTTTAGTATTTCCACTTTAGTCTTTCCACTATAGTCTCCACTTTATTCTGTCCACTACAGTCTCTCCACTATAGTCTTTCCACTATAGTCTGTCCACTTTAGTCTTTCCACTACTCTCTGTCCACTTTACTCTTTCCACTATACTTTCCACTTTATTCTGTCCACTACAGTGTTTCCACTATAGTCTGTCCACTTTAGTCTTTCCACTTTAGTCTTTCCATTTTAGTCTGTCCACTTTAGTCTTTCCACTACAGTCAGTCCACTTTAGTCTTTCCACTATTCTCTGTCCACTTTAGTCTTTCCACTATAGTCTCCACTTTATTCTGTCCACTACAGTCTTTCCACTATAGTTTTTCCACTATAGTCTGTCCACTTTAGTCTTTCCACTTTATTCTGTCCACTACAGTCTTTCCACTTTAGTCTTTCCACTATTCTCTGTCCACTTTAGTCTTTCCACTATAGTCTCCACTTTATTCTGTCCACTACAGTCTCTCCACAATAGTCTTTCCACTATAGTCTGTCCACTTTAGTCTTTCCACTATTCTCTGTCCACTTTATTCTTTCCACTATACTCTCCACTTTATTCTGTCCACTACAGTATTTCCACTATAGTCTGTCCACTTTAGTCTTTCCACTTTAGTCTTTCCACTATAGTCTCCACTTTCTTCTGTCCACTACAGTCTTTCCACTATAGTCTTTCCACTATAGTCTGTCCACTTTAGTCTTTCCACTTTAGTTTTTCCACTTTAGTCTGTCCACTTCAGTCTTTCCACTATAGTCTGTCCACTTTAGTCTTTCCACCTTAGTCTTTCCACTATAGTCTCCACTTTATTCTGTCCACTACAGTCTTTCCACTATAATCTTTCCACTATAGTCTGTCCACTTTAGTCTTTCCACTTTAGTCTTTCCAGTATTCTCTGTCCACTTTAGTATTTCCACTTTAGTCTTTCCACTATAGTCTCCACTTTATTCTGTCCACACAGTCTCTCCACTATAGTCTCTCCACTATAGTCTGTCCACTTTAGTCTTTCTACTATTCTCTGTCCACTTTAGTCTTTCCACTTTAGTCTTTCCATTTTGTCTGTCCACTTTAGTCTTTCCAGTATAGTCTGTCCACTTATTCTTTCCACTATTCTCTGTCCACTTTAGTCTTTCCACTATAGTCTCCACTTTATTCTGTCCACTACAGTCCTTCCACTATAGTTTTTCCACTATAGTCTGTCCACTTTAGTCTTTCCACTTTATTCTGTCCACTACAGTCTGTCCACTTTAGTCTTTCCACTATTCTCTGTCCACTTTAGTCTTTCCACTATAGTCTCCACTTTATTCTGTCCACTACAGTCTCTCCACAATAGTCTTTCCACTATAGTCTGTCCACTTTAGTCTTTCCACTATTCTCTGTCCACTTTATTCTTTCCACTATACTCTCCACTTTATTCTATCCACTACAGTATTTCCATTTCCACTATAGTCTGTCCACTTTAGTCTGTCCACTTTAGTCTTTCCACTATAGTCTGTCCACTTTAGTCTTTCCACTATTCTCTGTCCACTTTAGTCTTTCCACTATAGTCTACACTTTATTCTGTCCACTACAGTCTTTCCACTATAGTCTTTCCTCTTTATTCTGTCCACTACAGTCTTTCCACTTTAGTCTTTCCACTATTCTCTGTCCACTTTAGTCTTTCCACTATAGTCTCCACTTTATTCTGTCCACTATAGTCTCTCCACTAAAGTCTTTCAACTATAGTCTGTCCACTTTAGTCTTTCCAGTATTCTCTGTCCACTTTATTCTTTCCACTATACTCTCCACTTTATTCTGTCCACTACAGTCTTTCCACTATAGTCTGTCCACTTTAGTCTTTCCACTTTAGTCTTTCCACTTTAGTCTTTCCACTTTAGTCTTTCCACTATAGTCTGTCCACTTTAGTCTTTCCACTATTCTCTGACCACTTTAGTCTTTCCACTATAGTCTCCACTTTATTCTGCCCACTACAGTCTTTCCTCTATAGTCTTTCCACTATAGTCTGTCCACTTTAGTCTTTCCACTTTAGTCTTTCCACTTTAGTCTTTCCACTTTAGTCTGTCCACTTTAGTCTTTCCACTATAGTCTTTCCACTTTAGTCTTTCCACTTTAGTCTGTCCACTTTAGTCTTTCCACTACAGTCTTTCCACTACAGTCTGTCCACTTTAGTCTTTCCACTTTAGTCTTTCCACTTTAGTCTTTCCACTTTAGTCTTTCCACTATAGTCTGTCCACTTTAGTCTTTCCACTATTCTCTGAATACTTTAGTCTTTCCACTATAGTCTCCACTTTATTCTGCCCACTACAGTCTTTCCTCTATAGTCTTTCCACTATAGTCTGTCCACTTTAGTCTTTCCACTTTAGTCTTTCCACTTTAGTCTGTCCACTTTAGTCTTTCCACTATAGTCTTTCCACTTTAGTCTTTCCACTTTAGTCTGTCCACTTTAGTCTTTCCACTACAGTCTTTCCACTACAGTCTGTCCACTTTAGTCTTTCCACTTTAGTCTTTCCACTTTAGTCTGTCCACTTTAGTCTTTCCACTATAGTCTTTCCACTTTAGTCTTTCCACTATAGTCTTTCCACTTTAGTCTTACAACTACAGTCTTTCCACTATAGTCTGTCCACTTTAGTCTTTCCACTTTAGTCTTTCCACTATAGTCTCCACTTTATTCTGTCCACTTCAGTCTTTCCACTATAGTCTGTCCACTTTAGTCTTTCCACTTTAGTCTTTCCACTATAGTCTCCACTTTATTCTGTCCACTACAGTCTTTCCACTATAGTCTTTCCACTATAGTCTGTCCACTTTAGTCTTTCCACTATTCTCTGTCCACTTTAGTCTTTCCACTATAGTCTCCACTTTATTCTGTCCAATACAGTCTTTCCTCTATAGTCTTTCCACTATAGTCTGTCCACTTTAGTCTTTCCCCTTTAGTCTTTCCACTATTCTCTGTCCACTTTAGTATTTCCACTTTAGTCTTTCCACTATAGTCTCCACTTTATTCTGTCCACTACAGTCTCTCCACTATAGTCTTTCCACTATAGTCTGTCCACTTTAGTCTTTCCACTATTCACTGTCCACTTTACTCTTTCCACTATACTTTCCACTTTATTCTGTCCACTACAGTGTTTCCACTATAGTCTGTCCACTTTAGTCTTTCCACTTTAGTCTTTCCATTTTAGTCTGTCCACTTTAGTCTTTCCACTACAGTCAGTCAGCTTTAGTCTTTCCACTATTCTCTGTCCACTTTAGTCTTTCCACTATAGTCTCCACTTTATTCTGTCCACTACAGTCTTTCCACTATAGTTTTTCCACTATAGTCTGTCCACTTTAGTCTTTCCACTTTATTCTGTCCACTACAGTCTTTCCACTTTAGTCTTTCCACTATTCTCTGTCCACTTTAGTCTTTCCACTATAGTCTCCACTTTATTCTGTCCACTACAGTCTCTCCACAATAGTCTTTCCACTATAGTCTGTCCACTTTAGTCTTTCCACTATTCTCTGTCCACTTTATTCTTTCCACTATACTCTCCACTTTATTCTGTCCACTACAGTATTTCCACTATAGTCTGTCCACTTTAGTCTTTCCACTTTAGTCTTTCCACTATAGTCTCCACTTTCTTCTGTCCACTACAGTCTTTCCACTATAGTCTTTCCACTATAGTCTGTCCACTTTAGTCTTTCCACTATTCTCTGTCCACTTTAGTCTTTCCACTATAGTCTCCACTTTATTCTGTCCAATACAGTCTTTCCACTATAGTCTTTCCACTATAGTCTGTCCACTTTAGTCTTTCCCCTTTAGTCTTTCCACTATTCTCTGTCCACTTTAGTATTTCCACTTTAGTCTTTCCACTCTAGTCTCCACTTTATTCTGTCCACACAGTCTCTCCACTATAGTCTCTCCACTATAGTCTGTCCACTTTAGTCTTTCCACTATTCTCTGTCCACTTTAGTCTTTCCACTTTAGTCTTTCCATTTTGTCTGTCCACTTTAGTCTTTCCAGTATAGTCTGTCCACTTAGTCTTTCCACTATTCTCTGTCCACTTTAGTCTTTCCACTATAGTCTCCACTTTATTCTGTCCACTACAGTCTTTCCACTATAGTTTTTTCACTATAGTCTGTCCACTTTAGTCTTTCCACTTTATTCTGTCCACTACAGTCTTTCCACTTTAGTCTTTCCACTATTCTCTGTCCACTTTAGTCTTTCCACTATAGTCTCCACTTTATTCTGTCCACTACAGTCTCTCCACAATAGTCTTTCCACTATAGTCTGTCCACTTTAGTCTTTCCACTATTCTCTGTCCACTTTATTCTTTCCACTATACTCTCCACTTTATTCTGTCCACTACAGTATTTCCACTATAGTCTGTCCACTTTAGTCTTTCCACTTTAGTCTTTCCATTTTAGTCTGTCCACTTTAGTCTTTCCACTACAGTCAGTCCACTTTAGTCTTTCCACTATTCTCTGTCCACTTTAGTCTTTCCACTATAGTCTCCACTTTATTCTGTCCACTACAGTCTTTCCACTATAGTTTTTCCACTATAGTCTGTCCGCTTTAGTCTTTCCACTTTATTCTGTCCACTACAGTCTTTCCACTTTAGTCTTTCCACTATTCTCTGTCCACTTTAGTCTTTCCACTATAGTCTCCACTTTATTCTGTCCACTACAGTCTCTCCACAATAGTCTTTCCACTATAGTCTGTCCACTTTAGTCTTTCCACTATTCTCTGTCCACTTTATTCTTTCCACTATACTCTCCACTTTATTCTGTCCACTACAGTATTTCCACTATAGTCTGTCCACTTTAGTCTTTCCACTTTAGTCTTTCCACTATAGTCTCCACTTTCTTCTGTCCACTACAGTCTTTCCACTATAGTCTTTCCACTATAGTCTGTCCACTTTAGTCTTTCCACTATTCTCTGTCCACTTTAGTCTTTCCACCTTAGTCTTTCCACTATAGTCTCCACTTTATTCTGTCCACTACAGTCTTTCCACTATAATCTTTCCACTATAGTCTGTCCACTTTAGTCTTTCCACTTTAGTCTTTCCAGTATTCTCTGTCCACTTTAGTATTTCCACTTTAGTCTTTCCACTATAGTCTCCACTTTATTCTGTCCACACAGTCTCTCCACTATAGTCTCTCCACTATAGTCTGTCCACTTTAGTCTTTCCACTATTCTCTGTCCACTTTAGTCTTTCCACTTTAGTCTTTCCATTTTGTCTGTCCACTTTAGTCTTTCCAGTATAGTCTGTCCACTTATTCTTTCCACTATTCTCTGTCCACTTTAGTCTTTCCACTATAGTCTCCACTTTATTCTGTCCACTACAGTCCTTCCACTATAGTTTTTCCACTATAGTCTGTCCACTTTAGTCTTTCCACTTTATTCTGTCCACTACAGTCTGTCCACTTTAGTCTTTCCACTATTCTCTGTCCACTTTAGTCTTTCCACTATAGTCTCCACTTTATTCTGTCCACTACAGTCTCTCCACAATAGTCTTTCCACTTTAGTAGTCCAGTCCACTTTAGTATTTCCACTTTAGTCTTTCCACTATAGTCTCCACTTTATTCTGTCCACTACAGTCTCTCCACTATAGTCTTTCCACTATAGTCTGTCCACTTTAGTCTTTCCACTATTCACTGTCCACTTTACTCTTTCCACTATACTTTCCACTTTATTCTGTCCACTACAGTGTTTCCACTATAGTCTGTCCACTTTAGTCTTTCCACTTTAGTCTTTCCATTTTAGTCTGTCCACTTTAGTCTTTCCACTACAGTCAGTCAGCTTTAGTCTTTCCACTATTCTCTGTCCACTTTAGTCTTTCCACTATAGTCTCCACTTTATTCTGTCCACTACAGTCTTTCCACTATAGTTTTTCCACTATAGTCTGTCCACTTTAGTCTTTCCACTTTATTCTGTCCACTACAGTCTTTCCACTTTAGTCTTTCCACTATTCTCTGTCCACTTTAGTCTTTCCACTATAGTCTCCACTTTATTCTGTCCACTACAGTCTCTCCACAATAGTCTTTCCACTATAGTCTGTCCACTTTAGTCTTTCCACTATTCTCTGTCCACTTTATTCTTTCCACTATACTCTCCACTTTATTCTGTCCACTACAGTATTTCCACTATAGTCTGTCCACTTTAGTCTTTCCACTTTAGTCTTTCCACTATAGTCTCCACTTTCTTCTGTCCACTACAGTCTTTCCACTATAGTCTTTCCACTATAGTCTGTCCACTTTAGTCTTTCCACTATTCTCTGTCCACTTTAGTCTTTCCACTATAGTCTCCACTTTATTCTGTCCAATACAGTCTTTCCACTATAGTCTTTCCACTATAGTCTGTCCACTTTAGTCTTTCCCCTTTAGTCTTTCCACTATTCTCTGTCCACTTTAGTATTTCCACTTTAGTCTTTCCACTCTAGTCTCCACTTTATTCTGTCCACACAGTCTCTCCACTATAGTCTCTCCACTATAGTCTGTCCACTTTAGTCTTTCCACTATTCTCTGTCCACTTTAGTCTTTCCACTTTAGTCTTTCCATTTTGTCTGTCCACTTTAGTCTTTCCAGTATAGTCTGTCCACTTAGTCTTTCCACTATTCTCTGTCCACTTTAGTCTTTCCACTATAGTCTCCACTTTATTCTGTCCACTACAGTCTTTCCACTATAGTTTTTTCACTATAGTCTGTCCACTTTAGTCTTTCCACTTTATTCTGTCCACTACAGTCTTTCCACTTTAGTCTTTCCACTATTCTCTGTCCACTTTAGTCTTTCCACTATAGTCTCCACTTTATTCTGTCCACTACAGTCTCTCCACAATAGTCTTTCCACTATAGTCTGTCCACTTTAGTCTTTCCACTATTCTCTGTCCACTTTATTCTTTCCACTATACTCTCCACTTTATTCTGTCCACTACAGTATTTCCACTATAGTCTGTCCACTTTAGTCTTTCCACTTTAGTCTTTCCATTTTAGTCTGTCCACTTTAGTCTTTCCACTACAGTCAGTCCACTTTAGTCTTTCCACTATTCTCTGTCCACTTTAGTCTTTCCACTATAGTCTCCACTTTATTCTGTCCACTACAGTCTTTCCACTATAGTTTTTCCACTATAGTCTGTCCGCTTTAGTCTTTCCACTTTATTCTGTCCACTACAGTCTTTCCACTTTAGTCTTTCCACTATTCTCTGTCCACTTTAGTCTTTCCACTATAGTCTCCACTTTATTCTGTCCACTACAGTCTCTCCACAATAGTCTTTCCACTATAGTCTGTCCACTTTAGTCTTTCCACTATTCTCTGTCCACTTTATTCTTTCCACTATACTCTCCACTTTATTCTGTCCACTACAGTATTTCCACTATAGTCTGTCCACTTTAGTCTTTCCACTTTAGTCTTTCCACTATAGTCTCCACTTTCTTCTGTCCACTACAGTCTTTCCACTATAGTCTTTCCACTATAGTCTGTCCACTTTAGTCTTTCCACTATTCTCTGTCCACTTTAGTCTTTCCACCTTAGTCTTTCCACTATAGTCTCCACTTTATTCTGTCCACTACAGTCTTTCCACTATAATCTTTCCACTATAGTCTGTCCACTTTAGTCTTTCCACTTTAGTCTTTCCAGTATTCTCTGTCCACTTTAGTATTTCCACTTTAGTCTTTCCACTATAGTCTCCACTTTATTCTGTCCACACAGTCTCTCCACTATAGTCTCTCCACTATAGTCTGTCCACTTTAGTCTTTCCACTATTCTCTGTCCACTTTAGTCTTTCCACTTTAGTCTTTCCATTTTGTCTGTCCACTTTAGTCTTTCCAGTATAGTCTGTCCACTTATTCTTTCCACTATTCTCTGTCCACTTTAGTCTTTCCACTATAGTCTCCACTTTATTCTGTCCACTACAGTCCTTCCACTATAGTTTTTCCACTATAGTCTGTCCACTTTAGTCTTTCCACTTTATTCTGTCCACTACAGTCTGTCCACTTTAGTCTTTCCACTATTCTCTGTCCACTTTAGTCTTTCCACTATAGTCTCCACTTTATTCTGTCCACTACAGTCTCTCCACAATAGTCTTTCCACTATAGTCTGTCCACTTTAGTCTTTCCACTATTCTCTGTCCACTTTATTCTTTCCACTATACTCTCCACTTTATTCTATCCACTACAGTATTTCCATTTCCACTATAGTCTGTCCACTTTAGTCTGTCCACTTTAGTCTTTCCACTATAGTCTGTCCACTTTAGTCTTTCCACTATTCTCTGTCCACTTTAGTCTTTCCACTATAGTCTACACTTTATTCTGTCCACTACAGTCTTTCCACTATAGTCTTTCCTCTTTATTCTGTCCACTACAGTCTTTCCACTTTAGTCTTTCCACTATTCTCTGTCCACTTTAGTCTTTCCACTATAGTCTCCACTTTATTCTGTCCACTATAGTCTCTCCACTAAAGTCTTTCAACTATAGTCTGTCCACTTTAGTCTTTCCAGTATTCTCTGTCCACTTTATTCTTTCCACTATACTCTCCACTTTATTCTGTCCACTACAGTCTTTCCACTATAGTCTGTCCACTTTAGTCTTTCCACTTTAGTCTTTCCACTTTAGTCTTTCCACTTTAGTCTTTCCACTATAGTCTGTCCACTTTAGTCTTTCCACTATTCTCTGACCACTTTAGTCTTTCCACTATAGTCTCCACTTTATTCTGCCCACTACAGTCTTTCCTCTATAGTCTTTCCACTATAGTCTGTCCACTTTAGTCTTTCCACTTTAGTCTTTCCACTTTAGTCTGTCCACTTTAGTCTTTCCACTATAGTCTTTCCACTTTAGTCTTTCCACTTTAGTCTGTCCACTTTAGTCTTTCCACTACAGTCTTTCCACTACAGTCTGTCCACTTTAGTCTTTCCACTTTAGTCTTTCCACTTTAGTCTGTCCACTTTAGTCTTTCCACTATAGTCTTTCCACTTTAGTCTTTCCACTATAGTCTTTCCACTTTAGTCTTACAACTACAGTCTTTCCACTATAGTCTGTCCACTTTAGTCTTTCCACTTTAGTCTTTCCACTATAGTCTCCACTTTATTCTGTCCACTTCAGTCTTTCCACTATAGTCTGTCCACTTTAGTCTTTCCACTTTAGTCTTTCCACTATAGTCTCCACTTTATTCTGTCCACTACAGTCTTTCCACTATAGTCTTTCCACTATAGTCTGTCCACTTTAGTCTTTCCACTATTCTCTGTCCACTTTAGTCTTTCCACTATAGTCTCCACTTTATTCTGTCCAATACAGTCTTTCCTCTATAGTCTTTCCACTATAGTCTGTCCACTTTAGTCTTTCCCCTTTAGTCTTTCCACTATTCTCTGTCCACTTTAGTATTTCCACTTTAGTCTTTCCACTATAGTCTCCACTTTATTCTGTCCACTACAGTCTCTCCACTATAGTCTTTCCACTATAGTCTGTCCACTTTAGTCTTTCCACTATTCACTGTCCACTTTACTCTTTCCACTATACTTTCCACTTTATTCTGTCCACTACAGTGTTTCCACTATAGTCTGTCCACTTTAGTCTTTCCACTTTAGTCTTTCCATTTTAGTCTGTCCACTTTAGTCTTTCCACTACAGTCAGTCCACTTTAGTCTTTCCACTATTCTCTGTCCACTTTAGTCTTTCCACTATAGTCTCCACTTTATTCTGTCCACTACAGTCTTTCCACTATAGTTTTTCCACTATAGTCTGTCCACTTTAGTCTTTCCACTTTATTCTGTCCACTACAGTCTTTCCACTTTAGTCTTTCCACTATTCTCTGTCCACTTTAGTCTTTCCACTATAGTCTCCACTTTATTCTGTCCACTACAGTCTCTCCACAATAGTCTTTCCACTATAGTCTGTCCACTTTAGTCTTTCCACTATTCTCTGTCCACTTTATTCTTTCCACTATACTCTCCACTTTATTCTGTCCACTACAGTATTTCCACTGTAGTCTGTCCACTTTAGTCTTTCCACTTTAGTCTTTCCACTATAGTCTTCACTTTCTTCTGTCCACTACAGTCTTTCCACTATAGTCTTTCCACTATAGTCTGTCCACTTTAGTCTTTCCACTATTCTCTGTCCACTTTAGTCTTTCCAATATAGTCTCCACTTTATTCTGTCCAATACAGTCTTTCCACTATAGTCTTTCCACTATAGTCTGTCCACTTTAGTCTTTCCCCTTTAGTCTTTCCACTATTCTCTGTCCACTTTAGTATTTCCACTTTAGTCTTTCCACTCTAGTCTCCACTTTATTCTGTCCACACAGTCTCTCCACTATAGTCTCTCCACTATAGTCTGTCCACTTTAGTCTTTCCACTATTCTCTGTCCACTTTAGTCTTTCCACTTTAGTCTTTCCATTTTGTCTGTCCACTTTAGTCTTTCCAGTATAGTCTGTCCACTTAGTCTTTCCACTATTCTCTGTCCACTTTAGTCTTTCCACTATAGTCTCCACTTTATTCTGTCCACTACAGTCTTTCCACTATAGTTTTTTCACTATAGTCTGTCCACTTTAGTCTTTCCACTTTATTCTGTCCACTACAGTCTTTCCACTTTAGTCTTTCCACTATTCTCTGTCCACTTTAGTCTTTCCACTATAGTCTCCACTTTATTCTGTCCACTACAGTCTCTCCACAATAGTCTTTCCACTATAGTCTGTCCACTTTAGTCTTTCCACTATTCTCTGTCCACTTTATTCTTTCCACTATACTCTCCACTTTATTCTGTCCACTACAGTATTTCCACTATAGTCTGTCCACTTTAGTCTTTCCACTTTAGTCTTTCCATTTTAGTCTGTCCACTTTAGTCTTTCCCACTACAGTCAGTCCACTTTAGTCTTTCCACTATTCTCTGTCCACTTTAGTCTTTCCACTATAGTCCTCCACTTTATTCTGTCCACTACAGTCTTTCCACTATAGTTTTTCCACTATAGTCTGTCCGCTTTAGTCTTTCCACTTTATTCTGTCCACTACAGTCTTTCCACTTTAGTCTTTCCACTATTCTCTGTCCACTTTAGTCTTTCCACTATAGTCTCCACTTTATTCTGTCCACTACAGTCCTCTCCACAATAGTCCTTTCCACTATAGTCTGTCCACTTTAGTCTTTCCACTATTCTCTGTCCACTTTATTCTTTCCACTATACTCTCCCACTTTATTCTGTCCACTACAGTATTTCCACTATAGTCTGTCCACTTTAGTCCTTTCCACTTTAGTCTTTCCACTATAGTCTCCACTTTCTTCTGTCCACTACAGTCTTTTCCACTATAGTCTTTCCACTATAGTCTGTCCACTTTAGTCTTTCCACTATTCTCTGTCCACTTTAGTCTTCCACTATGTCCTCCACTTTATTCTGTCCAATACAGTCTTTCCACTATAGTCTTTTCCACTATAGTCTGTCCACTTTAGTCTTTCCTCTTTAGTCTTTCCACTATTCTCTGTCCACTTTAGTATTTCCACTTTAGTCTTTCAACTATAGTCTCCACTTTATTCTGTCCACACAGTCTCTCCACTATAGTCCTCTCCACTATAGTCTGTCCACTTTAGTCTTTCCACTATTCTCTGTCCACTTTAGTCTTTCCACTTTAGTCTTTCCATTTTGTCTGTCCACTTTAGTCTTTCCAGTATAGTCTGTCCACTTAGTCTTTCCACTATTCTCTGTCCACTTTAGTCTTTCCACTATAGTCTCCACTTTATTCTGTCCACTACAGTCTTTCCACTATAGTCTGTCCACTTTAGTCTTTCCACTTTAGTCTTTCCACTTTAGTCCTTTTCCACTTTAGTCTTTCCACTATAGTCTGTCCACTTTAGTCTTTCCACTATTCTCTGTCCACTATAGTCTTTCCACTATAGTCCTGTCCCACTTTAGTCTTTCCACTTTAGTCTTTCCACTTTAGTCTGTCCACTTTAGTCTTTCCACTATAGTCTTTTCCACTTTAGTCTTTCCACTATAGTCTCCACTTTATTCTGTCCACTATAGTCCCTCTCCACAATAGTCTTTCCACTATAGTCCTGTCCCACTTTAGTCTTTCCACTATTCTCTGTCCACTTTATTCTTTCCACTATACTCTTCACTATTCTCTGTCCACTTTAGTATTTCCACTTTAGTCTTTCCACTATAGTCCTCCACTTTATTCTGTCCACACAGTCTCTCCACTATAGTCTCTCCACTATAGTCTGTCCACTTTAGTCTTTCCACTATTCTCTGTCCACTTTAGTCTTTCCACTTTAGTCTTTCCATTTTGTCTGTCCACTTTAGTCTTTCAGTTGGTCTGTCCACTTAGTCTTTCCACTATTCTCTGTCCACTTTAGTCTTTCCACTATAGTCTCCACTTTATTCTGTCCACTACAGTCTTTCCACTATAGTTTTTCCACTATAGTCTGTCCACTTTAGTCTTTCCACTTTATTCTGTCCACTACAGTCTTTCCACTTTAGTCTTTCCACTATTCTCTGTCCACTTTAGTCTTTCCACTATAGTCTCCACTTTATTCTGTCCACTAAAGTCTCTCCACAATAGTCTTTCCACTATAGTCTGTCCACTTTAGTCTTTCCACTATTCTCTGTCCACTTTATTCTTTCCACTATACTCTCCACTTTATTCTGTCCACTAGAGTATTTCCACTATAGTCTGTCCACTTTAGTCTTTCCACTTTAGTCTTTCCACTATAGTCTCCACTTTCTTCTGTCCACTACAGGTCTTTTCACTATAGTCTTTCCACTATAGTCTGGTCCACTTTAGTCTTTCCACTATTCTCTGTCCACTTTAGTCCTTTCCACTATAGTCCTCCACTTTATTCTGTCCAATACAGTCTTTCCACTATAGTCTTTCCACTATAGTCTGTCCACTTTAGTCTTTCCACTACTCTCTGTCCACTTTAGTATTTCCAATTTAGTCTTTCCACTATAGTCTCCACTTTATTCTGTCCACACAGTCTCTCCACTATAGTCTCTCAACTATAGTCTGTCCACTTTAGTCTTTCCACTATTTCTCTGTCCACTTTAGTCTTTCCACTTTAGTCTTTTCAGTTTGTCTGTCCACTTTAGTCTTTCCACTTTAGTCTTTCCAGTTTGTCTGTCCACTTTAGTCTTTCCAGTATAGTCTGTCCACTTTAGTCTTTCCACTATAGTCTCCACTTTATTCTGTCCACTACAGTCTTTCCACTATAGTCTGTCCACTTTAGTCTTTCCACTTTAGTCTTTCCACTTTAGTCTTTCCACTTTAGTCTTTCCACTATAGTCCTGTCCACTTTAGTCTTTTCCACTATTCTCTGTCCACTTTAGTCTTTCCACTATAGTCCTCCACTTTATTCTGCCCACTACAGTCTTTCCTCTATAGTCTTTCCACTATAGTCTGTCCACTTTAGTCTTTCCACTTTAGTCTTTCCACTTTAGTCTGTCCACTTTAGTCTTTCCACTATAGTCTTTCCACTTTAGTCTTTCCACTTTAGTCTGTCCACTTTAGTCTTTCCACTACAGTCTTTCCACTATAGTCTGTCCACTTTAGTCTTTCCACTTTCGTCTTTCCACTTTAGTCTGTCCACTTTAGTCTTTCCACTATAGTCTTTCCACTTTAGTCTTTCCACTTTAGTCCTGTCCACTTTAGTCTTACAACTACAGTCCTTTCCACTATAGTCTGTCCACTTTAGTCTTTCCACTTTAGTCTTTCCACTATAGTCTCCACTTTATTCTGTCCACTTCAGTCTTTCCACTATAGTCCTGTCCACTTTAGTCTTTCCACTTTAGTCTTTCCACTATAGTCTCCACTTTATTCTGTCCACTACAGTCTTTCCACTATAGTCTTTCCACTATAGTCTGTCCACTTTAGTCTTTCCACTATTCTCTGTCCACTTTAGTCTTTCCACTATAGTCTCCACTTTATTCTGTCCAATACAGTCTTTCCTCTATAGTCTTTCCACTATAGTCTGTCCACTTTAGTCTTTCCCCTTTAGTCTTTCCACTATTCTCTGTCCACTTTAGTATTTCCACTTTAGTCTTTCCACTATAGTCTCCACTTTATTCTGTCCACTACAGTCTCTCCACTATAGTCTTTCCACTATAGTCTGTCCACTTTAGTCTTTCCACTATTCTCTGTCCACTTTACTCTTTCCACTATACTTTCCACTTTATTCTGTCCACTACAGTGT